>CAXKVI010000001.1:9249588-9294588 GCA_964058755.1 Campiglossa producta | reverse complement strand
TGTATATTTGTATATCTATATAATCTCGGGAACCGCGTGACCGATGATGGATCAAATTTTGAATATATGTAGATAGTATAGTTGATTCTAAGACTATCCACTTGGGGGTGCCACCTGGGGCGGTTAACAAGGTTGCCACCTATCTCAATTTTTTTTAAATTTTGTAGCAAAATATGCCAATATGGGTATCAGCGAAATTCCAACTAAAATATTTTCAAGTAGGGTTGCCACCTTACCGCAGTATATTTGTATATCCGGACTATTTCGGAAATCGCTTTACCGATTTGGATGAAATTTAGTATATAGATAGTATGATTGATTCTAAGGCTACCCACTTGGGGGTTGCCACTTGGGGGGAGTACAGGGTGGCCACGTATCTCATTTTTTTTAAATTATGGAGTTAGATATGCCAATATGGGTATCAAATAAAAGGTATTTTCGCCGGCATACCAACTAAAATATTTTCAAGTAGGGTAGCGGCCCAGGGTTATCATTTTACCGTATTGTATATTTTTGGGATAATATTTGGATTATTTTGGGATAATTTTGAGATAATTTGGGGGTCACTTTGGAATAATTTTGTGGCTATTTTGAGATCATTTTGGGTTCAATTTTGGATTAATTTGGGACAATTTTGGGGTAATTTTAGGATGATTTTGGAGTCACTCTGGGATCATTTTTGGATCATTTTGAGAACATTTGAGGGTCTTTTTGAGTTAATTTTGATTTAATTAGGGAAAATTTTGGGGTAATATTCGGATCATTTTGGAGTCACTTTGGGATCATTTTTGGATCATTTTGAGAACATTTGAGGGTCTTTTAGAGTTCATTTTGATTTAATTTGGGACAATTTTGGGGTAATTTTCGGATCATTTGGGAATCATATTTGGATCATTTTGGGACATTTTAGGTTCGTTTTGGGGTCATTTTGAGGTCATTTTGGGGTCATTTGGGGTTCAATTTCGTATCACTTTAGGATTATTTTGGGATTATTTTTGGGTCATTTTGGGATCATTTTGGGTAAGTAAAGTTAGCGCTAACTTGATAGCACCGAGCAAGCTCAGTCACCCAGGTATTATTCCCTAATTTAAAGACTTTTTTCCTTAAATTGAGGAAAAATGTCTTTAAATTAAGGAAGCCATGTCTTTGGAGCCAAAAAGGGAAATTTTTCTTTGAAATAAGGAAACAATTTTTTTCTGCCATGTTTGATCAATTCACAACCTTTATGTTTATTGGGATATGTCGTATTAACATTTACATACATAAATATGTATGATCTTAAATTCATTCATGCAAAACATTTGCCAACTTTTGCTTTGAACATGTCTATATAATTGATATAAATTAGTGGTGTTAATGTGAGAAGTTGTGGCATCCGCCTTGGCACGCCAACAAAAGTTAAGCAATTGCATACATAATTAGGTATTCACAACGATTTTATGGAAATGAGCTTAAGCCAACTAAATTATCTACAACCAATCAAAAAGGCAAGGGAGAGGAACTTCTTCTATGCTAAACTTAAAAATATATAGGAAAGTTGCTCCTGACATGACTTCAAAATTATGCTTGGGGGTCCATAACTTCTGCACCTAATGGGGTTGGGCGTCGAAACAGTATTTTCTGGAAATGCAGCATTAAATAAAACGCAATAAGGTTAACTACATTTATTCTCCACTCTCTATACATAAAAACTGATTCCTTGTTGTAATTACATTTTGCGGAAATTACAATTTAACACAATTTTTGGTAGCACTTGACATCGCTTGAGGTTTAGCTGAAAGTCAGCAGCCAATTTGAACCATCACCATTCTTTATTGATTACAATGGATTTGTGTGCGCTGCCACCTCCATCGCCCCCACCCTTCAAAGCCATCACCGTCACGAAGAGAGCAAAGAAAAATCCAGCTAAGCCAGTGCTACCGACCAGCAACGTTAAGCCACCAATTAACAGTGGCACTAATGCGATGAATTTCAGCTTATAAGCCAACAACAAAGGTAGCATTAATTTTTTTAATTTCTTTTTCAATTTTTTAGCACGACCAATAAACAAAGCAGTCGATGTTAATGATTTAGCTGTAGCTGTTGTTGTTGTTGTTGTTGTTGCAGTTGAATTTGTTGTATTTAGTGATGCTGTAAGAGCAAATGACCTTGGCATATTCAGTTGTGTTGTTGTTGTTGTTGGCGACAGCATTGTCGTCTCAACTGATTGTTGCGTTATTAAGTGACCAACGGAAGCGACTTGATCTTCGGTATGCCGACCTTGAACTTCTGCAGCCATCAGCTGTGCTGTGTCACCAGCTGTTTGTGTTGCTAATGTGGATGCGGTGGTGCGTGTGACTGTTTCGACTTCGTTGGAGGCCTCCAGGTTGTTGCTTGCGAAGTCTGCGAATAGAATTAGTAGAAGAAAGTAAAGTTTTAATTGAATAATTACTATTGATGAGAAGGCGTGTTTAGCATTAATTAAAACGACCTCATTTATAGTAAAGATCCATCAAATAGTTAAGTTAATGGTATTTGAGGTAGCATAATTATAGATAAAAACTTTGTAATTGAGTTTCCTTCCGGAATTTGAATTAAAAGGTTGTCGAATAGGTATAAAAAAAACGTAGAAAGATTGCATATATTTCGTTGTGACGTCATAGCAGTAAATTAAAATAAAACAAATAAATTAAAATAAAATTAAATTAAATTAAAATAAAATAAAAAAGGAAGAAAAAAAATAAAATAAAAGAAATAAAAAAAATATTAATAAAAAGAAAAAATAAAATAAAAAATAAAAAATAAAATAAAATAAAATAAAATAAAATAAAATAAAATAAAATAAAATAAAATAAAATAAAATAAAATAAAATAAAATAAAATAAAATAAAATAAAATAAAATAAAATAAAATAAAATAAAATAAAATAAAATAAAATAAAATAAAATAAAATAAAATAAAATAAAATAAAATAAAATAAAATAAAATAAAATAAAATAAAATAAAATAAAATAAAATAAAATAAAATAAAATAAAATAAAATAAAATAAAATAAAATAAAATAAAATAAAATAAAATAAAATAAATTGAAATAAAATGAGCTGAAATGAGATGAAATGAAATGCAATAAAATGAGATAAAATGAAATGAAATGAGATGAAATGAAATGAAATGAAATGAAATGAGATGAGATGAAATGAAAAGAAATGAAATGAAATGAAATGAAATAAAATAAGATAAAATAAAATAAAATAAAATGAAATGAAATGAGAGGAAATGAAAAGAAATGAGATGAAATGAAATGAAATAAAATGAAATGAGATGAAATGAAATGAAATGAAATGAAATGAAATGAGATGAAATGAAATGAAATGAGATGAAATGAAATGAGCTGAAATGAAATGAAAAGAAATGAATTGAGATGAAATGAAATGAAATAAAATAAAATACCATGAAATAAAAGAAAATAAAAAAATATAAAAAGAAATAAAATGAAATAAAAGAAAAAAATATAAAATAAAATGAAATAAAAAAAAGTAGAATATATCAATATAAAAGAAAGTAGAATAAAAACAAAAATAAAAAATGAAAAAATTAATAAAAATAATAAAAAAATAAAACAAAATAAAATACAATGAATTAAAAAATTTTAATAAAATAAAAAAGACAAAAAATTAAATTAAATAAAAAAGAAAAAAAAATTGAAATTAAAATAAACAAAATAATCCAAAATTAAAACATGAATATCAGTTTTGTTTTTGGCTTACCAGAGGTATATTTAAAAAAAAGTTGAATCCAAAACTAATATTAGTTATAATGTGAACTTACATTTTTATGGTTTTTTTTTAATAAAAATTTGAATTTTCTAACCCCCTTATTCAAAAAAAAATATAAAAGCTTTAATAAGCTCTTATTACCTAATCAAAATTTTTCTGAAAGTAATTTTAAAAAGCTTTATAAAACACTTTTTTGTCTTTAACCATGCCTTTTGAAACTGACATAGTAGCTTTTTTGAATAATGTAATGTCCGAAATATTGATTGAACAACGTGAATTGTATAACTTTTGATTTTCATTTTCCAGGAAACTTTCCAAGAAAATTTGTCATGGAATGGCCCAATACAACAAAGTCAAAAGCTGAAGAATTTGTTCGTATTCAATTAAAAACAAGTAAGAAAGTCCAAGTTCGGGTGAACCGAACATTACATACCCAGCGGAAATTTTCAGAACGGGATAACAATGAAATAGGCCCTAGGAGGATTTACCTAAAGTTTTTACTATCTTAGCTATTTACCTTACCGAATTATGTCAGTTTATGTGATTTTCGAAATTTTCCATATTTAAAGTGGGCGTGGTCATGAAGCGATTTCGTCCAATTACATCAGGTATGCGTGTACCAATTTCATCGTTCTACCGTAATCAGTTTAAATGTTATGACCCGTGAAATTTTCAAATATGCCTCCCTGAAAAGTGGGCGATGCCACGCCTACTTTTAAAAATTTATCAAAAAATCATAATAGAATGAGTAGGGTGTTCATCCTACCAAACCATATTATTTTAGCTATTTCCGTTACCGAATTATGTCAATTTATGTGATTTTCGAAATTTTCGATATCTAAGGTGGGCTTGGTTGAAGGGCGATTTTATCCAATTTCATCAGATATATTTCCAACGGTACTAGTATGCTTTGTGCCAAATTCCATCGTTCTATCGTAATCAGTTTAAGAGTTACGACCGGTCAAATTGTCAAAAATGCCTCCCTTAAAAGTGGGCGGTGCCACGCCCACTGCAAAAAATTTATGGAAAAATCATAAGAGAATGACCAGGGGGATTTACATATGAAATTATATCATTTTAGCCATTTCAGCTGCCGAGATATGTCAATTTGTGTGATTTTAAAAATTTTCGATATCGAAAAGGGGGGCGTGGTTATCATCCGATTTCGCCCATTTTCAATAGCAACCTACCTTGGCCAGAAAGTAACCGTGTACACAGACGGACGGCCAGACGGACGGACATGGCTTATTGAACTCCTCTTTTCAGCCTAAGAACTTTCATATATGGAGATCTATATCTATCTCGATTATTTTGTGCCGTTACAAACTACCGTTATGTGAACAAAATTAATATACCCTTGTACTAGTACTAGTACGCTGGGTATAAAAACTGCAGAACACATTTTTAACGCACCCTGATATTCCCTCCATGGCACAAATAGATTTAACTGCTGTTTCAGAACTCACACACTTTATCACCCGATGACACATACAACTTGAAGCCTTTTATCACCCTTTGAATAAACATCGCATTCAAAAATATTACCTTCATCATCCTCGTTAATTACTTGCTTCAACGCTTCACAATAGTACTTCACACTATCCAGAATCCTTGCTAATGGCATTAGAACGTCATTGAAACCTTCATGCTGCATGCTATTCATAATGTTTTCCACATTTTCAGCCTTTTGATTGATGTTAACGCTAGCGTTATTATCACCAGGTTCACTGTCACCTTTCACTTTGCTTTCAATATCCTGCCAACCAAACAGTGACATAACTTTGGATTGTTTAACAATAGCATTCTGTTTATTTACACCGGTTGCTACGCCATTATTATGTTCATTTTGCAAATTGTTGCCCGTGATATGGTTGTTTTCACTATATAAATGACCTGGGTTATTGTGATTGTTGACAGTTCTGTCACCACTGCTCGTCATCCATTGATTTACCAAGCTATGCTGATAGCTGTTGTTGGTGTCTTTTTGGCGTTGTTCTGCTTTGTTGTTTACGTTTAAAGGCACAATTTGACGGCTACGCTGTTTACTTATTGTCAATATATAAGGCTCAATGTTGCGCATATCCTTTCTTGACAAATGATAATTTCCGTTGCTATCGTCGTAGCTGTAATATTCTCCCGCTTCCATTGTAATGTGCTTAGCGTAATTGTTGAGTGCTGATGTTGTTACCTTTGTTATATCACGTGCTCGTTGATTGAGTGAACTTTCTAATGGCACTTCGACTGTGGCAGCATCATTAGAGGTTGGCTGTAGTATAAACCAATTGTTGCGTGTTACTGTCGCTGGCCATGTTGGTGTCTTTTGTTGCTTATAGTTGAAAGGTAGTAAAGCTGATGTGATATATGCTGTTGAGGTGGTTGGTGTGTGGGCAATTGATTGAAATTTGCTATAATCCAGATTTGCTTTGAGATGTGAAAAGTGATGCGCTAACAGAAAAGTCATAAACAGCAGCCACATTTTGATCGAAATATTTTTTTTTTTGCTTGATTGTTATTAAATTTTTATATAGTTAACACAGTGCTGAAATAATTTCCACTAACATTCCAAGTAGCGCTGCATTTAACTGTGCTTCTACTACTATCCCCCAACACAGTTCATCATTCTTTCAAAGTTGACTCACAAATAAACCAAAGTGGTCTTGCGTTCGTCATTAAATTGACTTGCGATCTCGTGCCCCAAATGTTCTTTTATTTTTTGTTTGTTTGTTTTGTCCACAATTATAATTATATGACTGTAGCTGCTAAGTTGGTGTTGATTTTTTTATTTGTGTTATGTTGCTCTAACTTTAGGTCAGCACTTGGCATTCTGCAAGAGAAGAAGTAACCAAGGTAGAAATTAAAAAGCAGAAAATTATAGTCTTTGGAAAAATTTAGAAATTCATTGGCAGTAGTGTCAACACTTACAAATTAGTGATGCTACAGAATGACTTCGTCGAAATACTAACCGGAATGGGACTTGGTTTTTTTTATTGCACTTAGAGTAATAATCTAAATTAGAATCGAAATGGAAGTCAGAAAAGTCTGATAACCTATGCTAAAAAAGTCAATGGATTGACATCGGGACTACAAGGCGATATATGGAATCATTTGAAAACATTTTATCATAGATATCTAGTTTAAGATTCGTATAAATCACACCACAAAAAAAATTTGAGTAAGTTTAAAAAACAACTAAAACAAGTAAGGAAGTCTAAGTTCGGGTAAAGCGAACATTAAATACCCGGCGGCAGTTTTCATATGATTTTTAGCCATTTCCGTTACCGAATTATGTCAAGTTAGGTGATTTTCGAAGTTTTCGATATCGAAAGTGGGCGTGGTTGGAGAGCGTTTTTTTCCAATTTCATCAGGTATACTCCCAACTAGTATGCTTCGGGCCAAATTTCATCGTTCTACCGTAATCAGTTTAAAAGTTACGACCAGTCGAATTTTCAAAAATGCCTCCGTTAAAAGTGAGCGGTGCCACTCCCACTTTAAAAAATTTATGGAAAATTCATAAGGGAATGACCAGGTGGACTCACCTATAAATTTATATCATTTTAGTCATTTCAGCTACCAAGATATGCCAATTTATGTGATTTTTGAAATTTTCGATATCGAAAAAGGGGGCGTGGTTATCATCCGATTTCGCCCATTTTCAATAGCAAGCTACCTTAGCCAGAAAGTAACCTGTATACAAAATTTCATGTAAATATCTCAATTTTTACTCAAGTTATCGTGTTCCGGGGCGGACGGACGGACGGATGGACGGACATTCCTTAATGAACTTTTTTTTCCAACCTAAGAACTTTTATATATAAAACTCTATATCTATCTCGATTATATTGTGCCGTTACATAGTACCGCTATATGGACAAAATAATATAAAATAATACCCTTGTACTAGTACTAGTGCGCTGGGTATAAAAAATCAGGGGTAACTCTTATTTTCGGATCGAAATAAAATAATTTAAAAATGACTTTTTTTATGCGATCGAAATTTAAGATTTGAAAAATTGGCTTTTATTTTTAACTTTTACGAAAAAAATTCACAAAAAAATCTTTTCATCAATCGATAACGATAGTTATAAAAAAATAAAATACAGTGAAATATGGTCATAATCAGATATCGAAATCGGAACTTCCGATACCAAAACTGCAGGTCCGCAACATCACAAATACAAATGCCCAATTGTTTCGTTTATCTTATGCAACGCATCGCCGCACTCCATTAGACAAAATATAAAAATCAAAGTGAAATAAAAACTTTAGGCACAGGAGCCATTCCATGTTAAAGAAAATAAAAAATCCGAATTTCTTTTTAGAATACATGGCATTAACGATAAAAGTTTAGAGAATAATAAATTTCTGCAATTGCGAAAAAAATGCAACCTTACAGTGAATCCACATACCTGTTCTGATATACATATGTATATATGTCTCGGAATTCCGACAACTTTTAAAAGCCGATGAGCTGATGCCCAGATTTACTATTACATATACGAAAGAAATTTAATGTCGAGATAAATTAAAAATGATCATAAAAAATTTAGAATGAAGAAGAATGCCTTTTGATCTTTTAAATTAGTGTGGAATTGCCCTTACTTATTTATTTCTGTCTTCGATAAAATTAAAGTATTTCTTTGTTAACCGCATTTAAATTACCGTTACAAAGATTTGGATCATGCAAATAGCTCTAGCTGATCCAGCTAATAAGAAAGGTGACATGGCATAGTGCCAAGTGGCATAATTCCAAGTGGAATAGCCCCAAGTGGCATAGTCACAAGTATAAAATGTATGAATCTGAGGTTATGATACTTGGGATTATGTCATGGCACCAATAAGAAATACAATTAATTCGCGGTTGTAATCAGATTAAAAATGGATGTCCTTGGGTTCGATGACCAGCGAAGGTGATGAAAAATATTCAAGCAAATTGCAATCATCGTAGTCGGTATTGTTTGTAGCATTTTTCGACTTGTATTCGCCAAAAACCCAAAAGAATAGTTTGATAAAAATTATTCGACTGGGCAAAAGTCCACAAAATTCCCAAAGATCGTAAATATTTTCAAATAAATTTTTAAAATTTATATATAAATAAATTATCGCTCCACAAGAAAGTCTAAAATATACATAACATTTTCGTAGATCGAGTGCTCTGGGACTCAGGGAACCCTTATGTTGAATACGATTCGGAGATTTGGTATACGGATGGATCAAAGCTGGAAAATGGTAAAACGGGAGCTGGTATCTATGGACCAAATTGTAAAAAAACCGGTACCAATGGGTAACTTCCCCACTATCTGTCAAGCGGAAATTCATGCAATAGAGATATGTGGCAGAGAATGCCTCCGAAGAAGACTATCCGCTAGGGGAATCTACATTATGTCGGACAGTCAGGCCGCCCTACGTGCCTTGCAGTCTTACACTACAACTTCGAAGCAAGTCGATGAGTGCGGCACAGTCCTTAACGCTCTGGGAGCCAAAAACAAAGTTTTGTTAGGTTCCAGGGCATGAAGGGCATGACGGCAACGAAAAAGCAGATCACCTTGCAAAACAAAGTACTCTAAAAGCATTTTATGGTCCGGAATACTTTTGTGGGCTCTCCAAGACCCACGTAAAGGAGACCATAAGCAAATGGGAAAACAAACGGTTTAGGCAGCATTGGCTTAGCAGCTTAGGACAGAGGCAGGCCAAACTCTTTATAGAACCCTAACAAGGAGTATCTGAGTAAGCATCACTTGAGTAAGCTGAATCTGTCAGATACAACAATTTGTCGGTTGTGCGAACTGGAAGATGAAACGCCGGTTCATATACTTTGCGAATACATTGCGTTAGCAAGAAAGAGAGTGGGTAGCAGGTGGGGTCACTCTCAATCCCTTCGTGATATGGAATAAAAAACTGAGGAGGTGCTTAAATTTATAAAGAGCCTCCGCATACAGCAATAAGCTGTAAGATCACACAATAGATCGTGTAAATCAGCCATCGCACTATAACAACAACATCTTGCTCTTTGTGACTCACAGCAACAAACCATATTCGCAAAAGAATTTAAAAAAAATTATTATTCTTGGAATACCGTTCATTTCATGCTGGCTGGTGGCGCTTCGCTGTAAAAGTATAACGGCACACACACGCGTTCATGGGTACATACGCATATATGTAGCTAAATACATATGTATAAATTTCGCTTCTACTTGATTTAAAAATACATTTACATACAAAAGCTATAGCCACTGGAAAATTCCAGATGTGTCTCTCAACATAAGTCCGTACTCACCTATCGATATAACCGTTTTTGTTGACGACTGCTCATTAATTTGTTTCATAATTGCCATACCAAGCTTGCCACTGTGCAGCACAAATAAATCAAAACATTATTGGATTTCAGTGTTGGTTTACCAGTTTTTTATTTAAATAAAATTAAAACATTGACTGTGAATTTAAGTATGCGTGAGTGGTTTGATTCAATGAGGATTTATTTAATTATCACAGCACACATCAATTCGTTAATTTGCTCTACGCTAAACTAATTCACTAAAAAGTGGTTTATATTGAATAAAATTATTATTGTTTTGTAGTCCTGATGATGACTTCAGAGTGAAGTCGAAATATCGACGTGACGTTATACACTAAAATAAATGTATATTAAAAATTCACTTGTTGTGTTTTAATAAATAATATACATATATTTGGCCTCGAGCTCGGTAAAACTTTCTATTGAATAAAATTTAAAAAATCAAGCGTTACATGACGGACTATTTTATTCACTTTAAGGAAAATTAATTTTGCGCCGCAGCTAAAATTCATAAGCGTTATGCGGCGTTTAATATTCAACTAAACTTGGTTGAGATGCAAGTTTTTCTTTATATATGAAAAGGAAATTATTTAAAAGAAAGTAAAAGTGTGGAAAATATTTAAGGTTTAGAGCGCGAAAATGGCTGGGATGAGGATTAATATTTGCATTGACCTAGTACAAGTGAGTGCAAGTGAGCTTTATGAAGTAATTTAGTATAGTTTACGTAGCCAAATCACAGCGGCGCATTATTGTGGTGTAGCATAACCACCTAACGGCCAATAACACCGTAATTTGAAATGTGACCACTTACCTTCGTCAGTACGTTTAGCTTTGGCACGCCCGCTGGTGTTAACTATTTATTTACACAGATAATTGGTTAAACAGCGGGCTCGATGACAGAATGTGTTAGCTTGTAACTAACTATAAACAATTTAAGTATTGTTTCGGTTTCCAATGCAACAAAAAAAAATCACTGGTGTAAAATGTTTATTACGTGGAAAGTCTTGGTAACTAATTTATTGCATGCATTGAGAGCGGAAGATGTGTTGCATAGAAATCATTGCTTGAATTCTGCATAAAAATTCATTATTTTGTGTTGATGTTTATCAATAAGTAAATACAAAGTACCTGGGTAAGCGAGCTTGCTCGGTAATCTTACTTGCAACAGTATAAGCTTTCCAAAATAAATTTCAGAGAAAGAAAATCAAAGAGATGACAACCTTGTAAGCCGGCTCAAGTGACAGAATCCAAGTAGAAAATCTTAAAATGAAACACTTTATTGGTATAACAAATTTTATCAAAATTTCTCAATATCATCCTGACATAACAGTAGATATGAAGTTAGATTAGGTTCAAGTGGCTGCCGCCGCAGAGGCACACTTGGCCCACTTTCGAAAGGCCCGCTGTGATACCACCAACACTAGGAAAGTCAGTCCCGGGGCCCGGCTATATGGAATATCCCTGAGTAGTTGGGATTCTCCACATAGCAGAATCCAGGGCTATCACTCCTTCTCGAACCATTTAGATGATTTGATGAAGGCCATCAGGTCCTTTATGTCCAGCTCCGCAATCTGGCGTAGGCTATCCAGGAAAGCGCCTCCCAAAAAGCGCGTTCTCGAGCCGCTTAAAGCCTGACTGTTGCAGATGAGGTGCTTCACCGTTTCCTCCTCCTCATCATTTTTGCAACTCCTACAGCCTAGCCTTTCTGCGTGCCTACCAATAAGGCAATGCTCGGCTAATACTGCTACTAATATGGAGATTTCTCTCCTTCTTAGGGAGTGGCCAGGTTTTGTTTGGTTATCCGGCACCCTGGTCATTGTAGCCGTCTTTCGTTGGCTTGACGGGTTGTGTACTCCTTCAGCATTAGCTTGCATGTGACCAACGGCATTCCTAAGCGCTTTTTATCCTGAAGAACCTGCTTGTCGTGCCCTGCCTGTCAAGTTCGTTTGCCTTACAGTTTCCCTCAATGTCCCTATGTCCCGGGACCCATTTGAGATTCACGCGGTTCTGTTGGGCCATCTCATGAAGAGATCGACGACAGCTGAGCGTCAGTTCAGAGTTGAACGAGTCGATGTACGAAGGAGCAAATAAAATGCAGAAATCAGTCAGTTAGGTGGCAACCCTGTAAACCACCTAACTTACTTACTTAAAATAGCAATCTAACCGCCCAGGCCATTTTGGGTGAGGTCCTGTAAACAACCACAAGTAAAAAAGTTTAGAACCAAGTAAAAATTGCCTTCATATCGGTAAAAAGGTTTCCTATGTTTCCGGTATGAAAACGTGAAACGGTTCGGCGAAACGGTTTGGTGAAAAATTATTTAGAATTGCCCTGATTGGAATTCCTTGTTAAATTTTTTTTAAATTGTAAACCGTTTCAAGTGGTCGATATACGAAGGAATAATAAAATGCAGTGAGATGGAAACCCTAGCTGACAATCCTACTTGAAAACACCTCAGTTGGTAAGCGGCCGAAAATACTTTTTAAGTTGATTCTATAATGGGGATGTCTTGCTAAAATTAAAAAATAAAATGAGATAGGTGGCATCCTGTAAATAGCTCCGAGTGGCAACACCCAAGTGGAAAGTCTTAAAATGAAGCATACACGCGCTATCTCAAAAAACTTTTAATAATGCCCTATTTCAATATTCATATAGGGCGTTTTTGAAAGTCAATTTGGAATAGGGAGTTATTTAAAAAAATATGATTCGAATAAATTGTGAGATAGGGCGCTTGTTGAAAAATATTTAAAAGAAAAGGTGATCTCCAGCTCATAAGTCGATATAATACATACATACATACATAGCTACTATGTGAGTATGCTTAAATCTCGATACGTTTATGCCTTTACAATCCACATTTGGGCAGAAAACGTTGCAATTAACTTGGCTTATTGGTATTTAGCTTTCGTACATACTTTCTATCCACATCAAACCATACAAAGATTTGTATGCACTATTTATACTACATTGTCTGCTTTTAGGCGACTTGGACACCCACACGCACAAAAACTACCCATAATACAAAAATTATTTCAAGCGCACATCTAGGCGTGGGACTTTGATGCAAGGTATCGCCATAGTCATATACCTTTTAATCCCAGCAAACTAGGTATATGATCTATTTTAAAACAGCTTAATGATGTTATAAATCTAATTAGGTTGATGTTACAGGCATATAATGCGGACATGAATGCGCAGCTAAACAAAATTTATAATAGGCGCATTTTCATCGAAGCAAGTGTAACAAGAATGGCCGCCTTTCATCGAAAGAAAAATTCAATTATTTATTGCTAGCGAGTTGGTTATCAAATACGTGACTAGAAACATAGTGTTGGACGATGAAAAGCCTGTTCTTTTGTTAATGAGATCTCAAATTTACCAGGAAAATATTTTGACCGAATAAATTATCGCAGCCAATGATGATTTTGACAGCTGAAATGCTGGAATTTTTTTTTTTTTACCGAGTTAAGAGTTCTTTTCACTCTTGTTTCAATGGAAACGAGCCCAATTGTGACTGGTATTAACAAAAGCTGTAATTTTACATTTGCAAACAATTGCAGGCTCTGGTATAGTGATGGTCAAATAGTTCCAAAATACAAAGCGGTTTGATAAAATCCTTCAATAAAATTACTACTTCTGAAAAAGCGAAAGGTGAAATTGATTTTAACTTTGATGAGGGGTTTGAACCCGAAAAACTCCCCGCAAATCTGGTCCTTTGCGAGGTGGGTTTCGTCGTAGGCTGGGGTAATGCTTAGCCTGTCCAGGATAAAGTAGAGGGCCCCCTTCCTTTTCTAATAAGAACACAGTGATTTAGAGGTGATATTCTAGTCGGATACACACACAGGCAAGGTGGTTAAGATGAGAGGGCGATGGATTGGTATTTGAGTACCGATGGATCGTAGGGGATTGGGGAATGCCGGCAAAACGGCTGGTGGATGTCGGTGCAACGATTGGTGGATGTCGGTGGAACGGTTAGTGGATGCCGGCATAACGATTGGCGAATAGCGGTAGATCGGTGCCAAGTTACCTTATGACCGGTGGATGTCGGTGTAACGATTAGTGAATGCCGGCGGATCGGTGCCAGGTTAGCGATGACCGGTGGATATCGGTGAACGAATTGGTGAATGTCGGTGGATCGGTGCCAGGTTACCGATAACAGGTGGACCGATTGGTGAATGCCGGTTTATCGGTGCCAGGTTACCGATGAAAGGTGGACCGACTGGTGAATGCCGGTGGATCGGTGCAGGTTACCGATGACCGGTGGATGGATGTTGGTGAATCCCAAGGGACGCACCAGTGGCCTTGTGGACGGGGCAATGATCCAAAGATCCTTCTACGCGCCCAATAGACACTACCAAAAGAATCGAGAGCGGAAGGTTGTGCAGGGTAAGGTAGGCAGCTTCTCACAAAATGACTTCGAGGTGCTTGTTTACACTTACCATAATCGCGCTTTCGACGATCAGTGAAGCGCGAAGAATTTACTAAAGCCGAAGTAAATATAAAGCGATCGAGAATTTCATGTAATGATCGCAAGTGGGTGCGCGAATGAAAACAAGCAAGGTTGCTAGGAGAGCTAGTACTTACGCTGTTAGCGTGTTAAATAGAACACATTTTCCCCTACATAGCGTCTAGAAAACAAAAGAATCTGGCCACTTGTGCTTTAAAGTTTTGGTTTGAAGAAATTAATTCGTCCACATCAGAGGCGGCCACACAAATACTAAAACATTTGCACACAGTGAGTCCCAAAAAAAGTAGCCTGTGAAATTATGAAAAGAAACAAAGAGTTTACTTGTTGAATTATTTTGGTTTTGTTTTCAAAAAGATTTTCATTGTTGAATTTTGTTAGATATATTTGAGAATGATTTTTTCAAGGCGAACAAGCGAAAGCACAACTTCGTGGTGTTTCACTTTTAATCAAAAAGCACAATGTGCAGTTCTTGGCCGCCGTGGGTCTACGCGGTGGCGATTTTGTCTTAGCTTATAAAAATGTAGCCAGCCATTAGTTAATGCTTAGTCTACATGTCACTTTTATCAAACAGTTAGAGCTATTTCAAAGCTCTTCCAAATCAGCATACAAAGATAAAATACCAGACTAGAGTAAAAAATAAAACAAATTTCGATTCAAATCGTTGTATTGGAATTTATTAAAAAGAAAACTATAAAATATAGAATTTATTTTACATAAATATTTGAACACTTTTAAATCTAATGCATATTCTTGATTTTACTAATTTCTATCATAAATGCATAACACTAAAAATAATTAATTAATTGTACTTACGAGCTATTGAAAATAAATAAATAAACAATTAGGTAAAACATATAAGGGCTATAATGCAATTTGCACAGAATTCATGCAACAGGAAGTAGAAAGCAAATGTGCTGTGGAATTGAAATTGATGGCGTTAGTGGACGGTAAGAGGTGGGCAAGTTAGCGCATGCAAATATGTATATTTGTCTATATAGAATTCTACTTGCAGCAAATACGGAAGTGCGCGTAATGAAGATGATAAATGAAATATAACAGTACACAAACTGTAGTTAGTAGAATAAAGCAATTGGCAGAAGAGTAGCCACGCGTTGCTACAGCTAAATAAACAGAGAGAGAGAGAGTTGATATATAAAGTTAGGTGTAAGCAAATGAAATCACCTGAAGCAAATGGAAAAGCGTAAAAGAAGAGCGATGTTCAAGTTTAATCGCCACAACGAATTGCGCCTATAATAACAGTTGTTGAGCAGACTGCAGGTAAAACCAGCAACGGACAAATTAGAAAACAGTAAATAGTGAAGCCGCTGTGAAGAAGTACTGCAGAAATGCTTGTATGTATGTGTGAGTGCGTATACATTAAGCTGTATCGGTTGACAGCAAAAATCATTTCGAGAATAACTGTTTTTGAACATGATCAACCGTAAGTAGCGTCAAGCAACAATAATTTATGTATCTATGCAACATATATCGAACAATTGTATCGACTAAACTATTTTTTTATAGATTGATCAAAGAGGTCTATTAATCGATTAAAGATTTTTTCTAAAAAATCCAAGGTATTGATCGATCGATTTAACATATTCTCAATTGATAAATTGATTTTATGCAACGTTCGACTAATCGATTAAACAAATTTTTAATACTTTTAAATTAATCAAAGCATCCGATTAATCGATTGAACACATTTCTTTAGCAAATGAATTCTGTTGATTAATCGATTAAAACACAATTTTAGTCATAACTTTTTCGATTAATCAAAAATGGGATTTAATCCATAAACATATTTATCGAAGTATTTGATTGATTGCTGAAAAAGTGTTTAAATTATCATTTCAAAGCATTTGATTAATCAAATAAAAATTTGTCTAATAAATCAAAGCTGCTAATTAATCGATTAAACAATTTCTCAATTGCTAATTTTTCTGAATAATCAAATCTTTTAGTTAACGCTTAAAAATATTTTTTTGTAACAAATTTGTGATTAAAGACTTTTTTAGTTAAACAATCAGGGAGGTTGATTAATCGATTAAAATAATTTTTAGTTGATAAATTTTCTAATCACTTAATCAAATTAGTCGATTAAACAGATTTCTCAATACCATTTGTTTAAGGTTGGTTAATCGATTTTTGATATTTCTTGTTAATTGGAGCTGTTGATTAATCGATTAAAATTTTTCATTTTAATCTAATCTGTTAATTTAACGCTTACCAATTTTCTTTTAACTATAAATTTTTTGATTTATCGACGCTATTCATTAATCGATTAAACATACTTTTAAATAATTTTTTGTGTTTTGATTAATCGATTAAATAAATTTAATGATTTTTCCTATTAATTTATAAGGCGATTTCAAAAAATTGTAAACAAAATTTTTTCTGATCAATCAAAGATTTTGATTAATGTGAATTAATTTTTTTTTTTTTATTAATCAAATGTTTGCATGAAGTGTTTTCAGATTGATGGACTAAGCCAATTTCGAATTAATAATTTTTTTGCTCAATTAAATCGATTAAAATGAAATAATAATCAAAGCTGTTGAATTATCGATTAAACTTTTCATTGATTATTTCTCTGATTAATCGAATTTATTCAAAAAAATTCTGATTATATTCTGTTTGGCAGAAAAATCAGTTAGGAATTTCTATAGTCAGATTAGCTCATGCATAACGCTTTTTTTCGTTCACTTTTTGAAATCTTCTCAAATTATACTTAAATTTATCATTTCAATTAAGAGGCACCCTAATGTAAATTCAAATACATGCATAAAATAAACAGTAGCAGAAAATCTAATTACAAAATGCTGCATGATGGACAGCTAGCAAAAGTTGTTACTAATTTGGTATTAGCTATATGTTGTTGTTGTAGTTGTTTTTGTTACAGTTGCATATATGCGCCGATAAGAATTGTATATCATCTATGAGATGAGCTTACGGTGGCTGCATTTGCATTGTGCCCACATTAAACTAAACGGCAAATTTAAATATATCTTTACGTATGCATCCTCAACACATTGCATTGAACATCTGATATAGTTACGTTTTACAGTTACTTGTTGTTCTTCTTCTTCTATATACTGTTGTTTTTGTTGGTACAGCATTCATTACTAAAGCTACTGTTTATGACTTTTGCACTTGATGCTGTTGTTGCTGAAGCTCTTTTTGTTGTTGCTGCTGATATTGCGGATGCTGCTGTTGTTCTTTTAGTTGTTGTTGTTGCTGATGTTGTTGCTGTTGTAACGATAACGGTTGCTGTTGCTGTTGCTCATGTTGCTCTTTCTTTGGCGGCTGTGAATATACCACACTTGGCTGTCGATTACTATAGCCACGATAGGCAAGTTCATGCGCCTCATCGAAGGAACGACGATCATAACCACCACCACCACCCGAAGACCAACCACCACCACCACCACCAGATGGCCAACCACCCGAACTGCCACCTGAACCACCACGTCCTGACATCAACTTTTTAAGTCCCATCATGCCCGCCAGCAGTAGCGCAATCTTCGAGATTATCAACGCTTTACCAGCCATCATGTAGAGCATACCCATGGCAACTGGTATCATGCCAACCATTTTCATGGCCATACCCATCATCATCATGCTCATCATTTTTTTCATTTTGCCGCGACCTGTGTGGGAGATATAAGGTAAAAGAAACAAAAATTTGAATAACAATTTACTTATTTGAGTGAAAGTGAAAGCATGATTAAATCTAGGTAAAATAAACGAAATTAAAATGTTCCTAGCGGCCATAACTTAAAACTGATCATAGTAGATTGACGAAATTTAGCACATAACTAATGTAATGTCACTTTTCGCGAGATTTATCGCTTATTAAAAGAGCATTGGAAATTCCTTCAGCTAATTGAAGCATCATCGTGAATAACGTTCTAAGTTACAAAATCATAATTTGCCAGGAGAGCTAAAAAATTTATTTCTCTCAAATGTCTCCTTAACTTTTTCTTTTATATCTTTCATATTATCAGGTTTACACCTTCCTTAAGATCTTCCAGTGCCCTTTCGAATCACTTTCGACGCTTCTATGCAAAATGATGTATGTCACTTTACCCTACTATTTCTAAATGCATTTTTACAGTTATGGCGTGCAAAATTTTAGAAAATTTGTTATCTGAACTATGCATGAGAGCAATACAAAAGGCGATATGCAATAAAACCAGGTTTGAAAAAATTTAAACTTAGAACGTTATTCGCGATGATGCTTCAGTTGTTTCCATACATTCTAAGGGCTATATCATTGACAAGTAATGTTATTTTTATCCCGTTCTGAAAACTAAAACTGGGTATTTAATGTTCGGTTTACCCGTACTAAGACTTCCTTATGTTTTATATTGTTTAAATTTATTTCTATTGAAGTTATTTTATAATATTCTTATTATTATTATTATTTTTATTTTTATTATTATATATTATTATATATATTTTTTTCTTTATTTTTTATTTTATCTTATTTTATTTTGTTTTATTTTATTTTATTTTACTTGATTTTTTTTATTTTGTATAATTTAATTTAATTTTATTTTATTTTATTTTATTTTATTTTATTTTATTTTATTTTATTTTATTTTATTTTATTTTATTTTATTTTATTTTATTTTATTTTATTTTATTTTATTTTATTTTATTTTATTTTATTTTATTTTATTTTATTTTATTTTATTTTATTTTATTTTATTTTATTTTATTTTATTTTATTTTATTTTATTTTATTTTATTTTATTTTATTTTATTTTATTTTATTTTATTTTATTTTATTTTATTTTATTTTATTTTATTTTATTTTATTTTATTTTATTTTATTTTATTTTATTTTATTTTATTTTATTTTATTTTATTTTATTTTATTTTATTTTATTTTATTTTATTTTATTTTATTTTATTTTATTTTATTTTATTTTATTTTATTTTATTTTATTTTATTTTATTTTATTTTATTTTATTTTATTTTATTTTATTTTATTTTATTTATTCAAATTAAATACACATATCTGTCTGAAATTTAACCCATATATGTGTGCACTTTCTTTTCGGTACAGTCCTTATACAATTTCCAAAACAAAAAATCCACTTGTTTGCTCTTGGTTAACTTTGTGTAGGTAACACCCATATTTGATAATGAGTGCTTCCATAACAGAGTAATAAAGTGGGTGTAAGCGCTAATTGTTAAGAGTGCTAGTTTGTCTATCATTGCGGCTCTACCACCTATACAAGTCAGTAATTATGTACTCGGTGGTTGAAAGGGGTTGCAAGAAGATATGTGGTAAAAATGCTAATTCGTGTTGGTTTTTATTAATTGAAAATTATTTCTTTAGGAACTCATTTAATTATGTGACACTTTTCGAGGAAAAGTCATCAAAAAGCTGATATGTTATGGTTAATTTATAAGTTACTTCGAAGTAATTATTTCTTTAATCCAACGTATACTGGGATAACACTGTAAAAAAAAATTAAATTTTTGAAAATTCCACCGGGTTTCTCAAGTGTTTCTGAAGCTTATGGGGGTGCTGAATACGAATCTGAAGTCAGATTTTTCGGGACAACCTATGTTTTCTCTGTAGAAAGTGGTTTGCAAAACAATTTTTTTTTTATAAAATATTAAAATCTTAAATATTCATATTTTAGTTTTGATTTTTTATATTTGGTGGCATTCAGATGTTCCTTTGCGCAAAAAATTGGGGTATAGTAATCTATTAATAAAAAAATTAAAAAAAAGGGTGACCCAAAAAAATCTGACTCATGAATCGGATTCAGTACACCGAAAAGCTTTAGATATCGAAACCATCTGGGATTATTTGGCTGTTGTACAGTGTAATTAAAAAAAAAATTTCAAAAATATTTAACAGTTTATTATGGTGGGTAATATTTTTTTTCTGTAGCTGGGATAGTGTTGAACTTAAATTATTAAATGCAATTTTTTCCGGGTAGTTTCAAGAAAAAAAAAAAAAAAAATAGATGTGGTGTGTTCCAGAATTGGTAGGGTGCAAAATATAAAAATGCATAATTTAAAAATAATATTTTTTTTTTTAATTTTAAGTAAAAAACGAAAAAAAACCAATCTAAGAATGAAAGAACCCCGAAAAAACAAAAAAATACTTTCTTATTAAAGCTTATTTCTTTCAGTGTATACATCAGACACGTTCAATCTATTCACATACATATGTTGTTGCATGATGGCATTAATTTTGTATGCCAATGTTGCTTTGGCAGCAACCCATTCTTCGAATATAATGAGGTACTCACTCTAACAATTATGAACTAAAATTACAGAACACAAATAAATATGTATGAAATGCAACTGTGCACGACATGAAAAGCATAATTTGTGTCAGCAACATACTTAGGTATGTACATAATACGAACGTATCTACTTTACAGAGTAAACACAATTTGGAAGTGTTTGCATAACTTCTAATGTTGTGGTATAAATTTGACATATTCAAGTTCTTGTCATTCATCTTCTTAATTAGTTCAAGTTGGTAGCGTAAATACCGAAGTGCGGAAATATGTGTTTAGAATAAATAAATATTAGGAAATGTTGCAAAGCAATAATTTCCCTAACCAACCAGTAGGTGGTAACACTGTACAACAGCCAAAAAATCCCAGAGGGTTTCTCATTGGTTTCTTAAGCCTTCGGGTCACCCTAGGTTTTCTTTTCAGAGGGTAGTTTTTTTTAGAAATCGGTACAGACAGAATAATTTTGAACCATGAACCATGTTAAACTAACAAGAAAGATTCTGTTAAATTTGCATGATATAATTAGGCAAATAGTGTTGTTTTAACAGGAATTATTGTTAATTTAACAGGAGGTCAAGTTAATTTAACAGGAGGCCATGTTAATTTAACAGGAAGTCATGTTAATTTAACAGGAAGTCATGTTAATTTAACAGGAAGTCATGTTAATTTAACAGGAAGTCATGTTAATTTAATATGAGTTTAAGTTTTTCAACATGAGCTTCATGTTAATTTAACACGAAGTGAAGTTATTCAACATGAGCTTCATGTTAAAATAACATGATCGATAGTGTTGAAAAATAATAACCTGAAAAAGTGTCATAAAAGTGTCGATTTTACATGAAAATTTTTCTGTGTGTAGTGCTAAAATTTTTTAAATTTTTTTTTCTAAAAAACTTACTATACCCTTATTTTTATTGGACTATGGAACATCTGTAAGCCGCCAGATATAGAAACCAAAATTAAATTATGGTTTCTTGGTCAAAGAAAAATTGTTAAATCATTAATTTTTCTTACAACTTCCGATCTCTTTTCAACCATCCTCCATCCTCTATAGAGAAAGTCTAGGGTGAAGCGAAAAATCTGACTTCAGATTCGGATTCAGCACACTCAAAAGCTTCAGTAACTGCGGAGAAACCCGGTGGGTATTTCAAAAACTTCAATTTTGTTGTACAATGTAATTTATTCACAAGCTTGGTTAATATTTACTTTTGTTTTTTGTTTGTTTTTAATTTGCTTTTAACAATCATTTGGAGTAACAGAGCAGTTCAAAGGAATCGTTTTTCATATAACATGGCGGATATTGACAAGGCGATGTCCTAGGAGAGAATCACTTACTCCGTCTCGGAGTAGATACAACATTTCTTTGATTCTGAGTATTTCAAAAAAGTGACTCAACCGAACACTCAAAAGAAAGATGGGAGATGAACACACAGAGAAAATTGAGCTGATGATGGATAAGAATTGACAGTGTTTTGGTCATATCAACCAAAATATCTGTTGATTCAATCAAAATTACGTTCAATTATTATCCATTCCCAGCTCATTTTTCTATGTGAAGTAGGTGGTCCTCAAAAGTACCCTATTATGATGAAAAACGAGTACGTGATCCAATGAATAAAAAAATACTTAACCCTTTCATCTCTGAATATAAATTTTTCTACACCATTAATAGTGAAAGAAATGTGGTAATTGCTCAATGGCGTCCCTGAATATAAATTTTCCTCTGTAAGTTGAGGAAAGGACTTTGTTTCATCAAGATATATTAATTTGAATTACGATAAAACCTACTCTCCTATTTTATTTATTTTCATTCATACCTAAAGAAGCAAATTTTGTGACATATCGTCACTCGCTTGCCAGAGGCATGAATGTGAAAATCGAATCTCTCGTTTCTCTACGATTCACGAAAATCCTGGGATACCAAAGTACAAGGAACGTCCGGAAATTTGCAATGCCATTTTCATGAATGTGTATTTCAATCTCTAAAAATTGTGCCAGAAAAACGAATGTGCTACATATTCATATTTCTGGTGGAACGAAAATGTTTAAAAATTGAATTTCTAAATTTTTTAAAAATTTCGTTGAGCCAAAAAAATGAATGTGTTGCACTTAACCACATACACCATGGCGTATACATAACAATTTTGCTACACATTCGTGTTTGTGGCTCAACAAAAATTTTAAAAAATTTAGAAATTCAAGAACATAACTTTGCTACACATTCGTGTTTCTGACACAACGAAAATTTAAAAAAATTTACTTTTGACATTTTTAAAAGATGAATGTCGAGGTATTGAAGGAATATTAATCTAAAACCTTTATCAGAGGAAAGAGAATAATGAGAATAGAACTTGCAAAAATATTCAAAATTTTCAAATTTTGCGAGAGCAATAATCTTTCAAATACGAGTTCCCAAAATTCTAATTTCGGCACATTCACGCTTCTGGCAAGCTAGCGACGATATGTACATCAAACCATCTTCATAAAATCACTTACCTTCTTCAAGTTCACGACCTATTTCGTCGCTTGTCAATTTCGGGAAACTAACTTGTAATGTATGACCATTAAAAAAGTAGCTCAATCGTTCAATAAGCATATTCGTCAACTTAGTGTCACGATCAACGCTAGAACGTGCCACTGATGAATCGACATCATTCTCGCTATAAAGCGGCTGAGGTGAAGCGTTAGCTGAACTGGAACTCGATAATACCTCACTATTTGGTAAACGCACCAATTTAACACCATCCGCTATAGCGATGGCGTCAATGTGCGATATACGATCTATAAAGGAGATAGCCTTTTTCTTGAGGCATGGCACAAAACCGACTGCTGAGCGGCTACATTCATCGTAGATGCGTAAAATTGTGCGTGTGCCAGCATTAGTAGCGGTGTTTGATGGCGTAGTAGAGGGTGATGATGATGATACGGCTGGTGGTGGTGGTGGTGCTGCTGCTGCTGTATTAATTGTTGTTGACTGTGCGTAATGAAAATTACTAAGATTTTCAGTGCCAGCATCACAAGCGTGCATTAGCAGGCAAAGATAGAGCGCGCAGGCGTAATTCCATATTTTGGCGCGATTTTTTAGCTTTGTGTGTCGTAATGTCTTATTCACCAACATTTTGGATACTTTTTTGATTATGTTGAAAATTTTTATTTTCAAATTTTTCACAAGTGTTTGCTTTCGTATTTTTTTATATATTCTCTTCTTCACTTTGCACAGTTTATTGCACTATTTATTTTTTAAAATTTGTAAATATTTTTTTTTTTTTTTAATTTTATTTACATTAATTCACTAGTACTCGTTCATATGTATATATATTGTTATTATCCTGTCTAATAGTTTCAACGAACGCGCACGGTCATACACTTTTGCTCACCACTAACTGAACTTCATTTAAAGTATCGTTTTCTTGTTGTACACCTAGCCGGCTGAAGCGGCTTCTGACAGTCTTCAAAACACACTGATGCCACCATAAGGCGCGCTTTATTCTTTTATAGACACCTCTTCTCGTCATATAAAACGCAAGCAAAGAAATTACCAACTGCTTTTCTTTTGCTTTTCAACTTTTCTTTGCAATTTCATTACTCGCAAATGCTTACCACAATAGCTTAGATGGCCTAAGCAACATTTGTGCTGCCTAACAAATTTTGTTGTTTTGTGTTTGAGAAAATGCAATTTGTGTCTGCAGCAATGTTGCTAAACAATCGCGTGATCAATACAAAACTGCCTTGTTCAGAACTACTTTTCTAATTTTTTTTTTTTATATTTTTAAAGTTTTTTTCTAGGCAATAGGTGGTAACCTTAGATGGTAACCCTACCAAGAAATATTTCAAACACAAAACGATGTAAGAAATCTTTTATTTGATACTCATAAATCTATATATCATGTAATTAATAAAAATTTCAGGTAGGTGGCAACCCTGTTAATACATTAAATCCGACAACACTTATCCTACATTGTGACAAATGAACCATTTACAGAAAATCAGCCATGGTTCCAGTTAATTTTCGAGATAATATCGGATGTACAATAAAACAAATATAATGTGATTAGGTGGCAACCCTAGATGGTAGTAGTGCTAAAAAAAATTTTCTTGAAAAATATTGAAATATTGAAAAGTTATCAATTTACCGCTAACCCTACTTAACCAAAATGATCCCAAAATGACCCTTAAATAATCCCAAAATAATCCCGAAACGACCACAAAAATACCATTAAATGTTCCCAAAACGATCCGATATTAACCCAAAACGACCCAAAAATGATCCCAAAATGATCCAAAAATGACCACAAAATTATTCCAAAAAAACCCCAAAAATACCCTGAAATGTACCCAAAATGATGCGAAAATTACCACAAAATTATTCAAAAATGATCCCGAAATGACCCTAAAATAATCCCAAAACGAATCCAAAAAGATACTCAAATGTTCCCAAAATTATCCAAAATTGAAACAAAAATTACCCAAAAATTATGCCAAAATGATCAAAAAATGATCCCAAAATGACTCCAAAATGATCCAAAATTGAACCCAAAAATTTCCCAAATTAATCCAAAATTTAACCCAGAATGATCTCAAAACAGCTCCAAAATTATCCTAAAGTGACCCCTAAATTATCCCTAAATGATCCTAAAATTATCCAAATATGATCCCTACTTGAAAATATTTTAGCTGGTATGTCGGCGAAATCCCATTAATTTGATACCCATATTGGCCCATTGGAAAAATAAATTAAAGCCTCGGATGAGAACCCCCTTTAATGTTGACGACCCGGCAAAACGAATAAGGCATAATGATTTGGATATTAGGGCATGTACCGGGAATGTCCGGACCCTTTCAAGGGACGGTACCGCTGCCCGACTGGTTGATGTCCTCGTTAACGCAAAGGCTGACATCACCGCCCTGCAGGAAATGCGATGGACGGGACAAGGAAAGACGACCATCGGACCTTGTGACGTATACTACAGTGGCCAGACACGCGGCAAAGCGCGTGGTGTAGGATTCGTGGTGGGAAAGAGACTTCGCCGCCAAGTACTAGCGTTCACCCCCGTGGACGAGCGTCTCGCTGCGATCCGCATCAAAGCGAAATTTTTCAACATAACATTTATCTGCGCCTATGCGCCGACTGAGGAGACGGACGACGCAGAGAAGGACTCCTTCTACGATAAACTTGAACAGACTTATGATCGCTGCCCCCAACATGATATCAAAATCGTGCTCGGCGACTTTAATGCGAAGGTGGGCAAGGAAGGAGTCTTTGGTCCAACAGTTGGAAAATTTAGTCTCCATGATATAACATCCCCCAACGGCACTAGGTTGATTGATTTCGCTGCTGCTCGCAATATGGTCATCAGTAGTACCAGGTTCCAGCATAAACGAATACACCAAGCCACATGGCTGTCTCCTGATCAAAGAACAAGAAACCAGATTGATCATGTCATGATCGACGGCAGACATAGCTCCACCGTTCTGGACGTGCGTACCCTTCGTGGTCCCAATATCGACTCGGACCATTATCTTGTTGCAGCCAAGATACGCACACGCCTCTGTGTAGCAAAGAAAGTGCGCACAGTAACGGAAGGAAAGTTTGACGTCGAGAAGCTGCGCACGACACAGACAGCTGACAATTTCTCCACTCGACTCTCACACCTGCTATCGGAGAGCAATCCTCGACCTAACGACGCAACCGAGCAATGGAAGCATATCTCTCACTCATTACGTACCGCCGCTGAGGCCACTATAGGGTTCCAGCGAGCCCGCAAAAACAACTGGTACGATGAGGAATGCAGCACTGCCTCGGACAAAAAGGACGCTGCCTACAGGGAGACGTTGCGAACGGGCGCAACCCGCAGTGTATGGCAACGCTATCGTGAGGCAAAGAAGGAAGAGAGACGCCTTTTCAGAAAAAAGAAACGTGAGGCCGAAAGGCGTGAGTGTGAGGAGCTTGAGATGCTGGCTGACAGGAATGATGCCCGAAAATTCTATGAAAAGATCCGGCGGATGACGGAAGGTTTTAAGACCGGGGCAAGTTCCTGTAAGGACAATAATGGCGACCTGGTAACCGACGTACAGAGTGTACTTAAATTATGGAGGGAGCACTTCTCCTCACTGCTAAATTGCGAGGGAGACGTCGAACCCGATACCCCAATCCCTGACGATGGAAAAGTCGTCCCACCACCTGACTATGATGAAATGAGGATAGCTATATCCCGGCTCAAAAACAACAAAGCGCCTGGAAAAGACGGACTGCCCGCCGAGCTGTTCAAACACGGAGGCGAAGAGCTGGTAAAAAGCATGCATCAGCTCTTATGCAGAATATGGTCAGACGAGTGCATGCCTCCAGATTGGAATTTAAGTGTGCTCTGCCCAATCCACAAGAAAGGCGATCCCGCTAACCGCACCAACTACCGCGGAATCAGCCTTCTTAATATCGCGTATAAGGTTCTTTCTAGCGTATTGTGTGAAAGACTGAAGCCCATCGTAGACAAGCTGATTGGACCTTATCAGTGTGGCTTTAGACCTGGTAAGTCTACCATCGACCAGATTTTCACGATACGCCAAATCCTGGAGAAGACCCATGATAAAAGAATCGACACACACCATCTCTTTGTCGATTTCAAAGCCGCTTTTGACAGCGCAAAAAGGAGTTGCCTGTATGCCGCCATGTCTGAATTTGACTTCCCTGCAAAGCTTATACGGCTTTGCCAAATGACGTTGAGCAATACTAACAGCTCCGTCAGAGTCGGGAAGGACCTCTCTGAGCCATTTGAAACCAAACGAGGCTTCAGACAGGGCGACTCCCTTTCGTGCGATTTCTTCAACCTGATGCTGGAGAAGATAATTCGAGCAGCAGAGCTAAACCGCAATGGTACAATCTTTTACAAGAGCGTGCAATTGCTGGCGTATGCCGATGATATTGATATCATTGGCCTTAACAACCGCGCCGTAAGCGCTGCCTTCTCTGGACTGGATAAAGAAGCGAAAAAAGTGGGTCTTGCGGTCAACGAGGACAAGACGAAGTATTTGCTGTCATCAAAGAAAGAATCGGCGCACCTGCGCCTTGGCAGCCACGTCACTGTTGATAGTTACAAATTTGAAACTGTGAGGGACTTCGTCTATTTGGGAACCAGCATTAACACCGAAAATAATATCAGTCTAGAAATCCAACGGAGAATCACTCTTGCGAACAAGTGCTACTTTGGACTGAGTAGGCAATTGAGAAGTAAAGTCCTCTCTCGAAGAACAAAGATCGCGCTCTATAAGTCTCTCATCATACCTGTCCTGATGTATGGCTCAGACTCATGGACAATGTCAAGAGAAGATGAGATGGCCCTTGGAGTATTTGAGAGAAAAGTTCTCCGGAAGATTTATGGTCCTTCCCGTGATGCCGACGGCGAGTATCGAAGGAGATTTAACGATGAGCTGTACGAGCTTTACGCAGATCTGACCATAGTCCAGCGAATTAAAGCCCAAAGGCTCCGCTGGCTGGGTCACGTCATGCGAATGGACAAAGAAGCTCCAGCCCAGAAGGTTTTCCAATCGTCACCCGAATTCGGCAGCAGAGGAAGGGGGAGGCCTCGACTGAGATGGAAACAACAGGTGGAGGATGACTTGAACTCCCTTGGGGTTTCCAATTGGCGTCAGTTATCGCTAAAAAGGAATGACTGGCGTGCTTTGATAGGCGACGGCCAAAATCGCTTAGGCGGTTAAGCGCCAATAAATGATGATGATGATGATATTGGCATATCTCGCTCCATAATTTGAAAAAATTAAGATAGGTGGCAACCCCATACACCCCGAAGTGGCAAGCCCCAAGTTTATAGTCTTAGAATCAATCATATTATTTCTATGCCAAATTTCATCCGAATCGGTCAAGCTGTTCCCGAGATAGTGCCGGATAAACAAATATACAAATATACTTCCGTAAGATGGCAACCCTGTACACCGCCCCAAGTGGCAACCCCTAAGTGGATACTTTTATAATCAATAATGTCATCTAAATGCCAAATTTTATCCAAATCGGCCAAGCTGTTCCCGAGATAGTATCGGATATACAAATATACAAGTATACTTCGGTAAGGGGGCAGCCCTAAGTGGCAGCCCTACTTGAACAAATTTTAGTTGGCATGTCGCCGAAAATACCTTTCATTTGATACCCATATCAGCATATCCTGCTCCATAATTTTGAAAAATTTATATAGGTGGTAATCCTATAAACCTGGGGCAACCCCCAAGTCGGTAGTCTTAGAATCAATCACATTATCTGTATTTAAAATTTTATCCAAATCGGTCAAGTGGTTTCTGAGAATATCACGCAGAAATTGTGGTCGCGATTGGAAACGATAAGGACGTGTCGCATGCGGGTCAAAGTTCAGATTGCCCTATGGAAACTCAAAAAACGAAAAAGACTTTTCTTTTTATCGAATACTCAAAATCGATAGCGCTATGGTCGGAGATGTTACCGATTGGAAATGCCTAAGGCGTGTCGCAGAGGGCTCGGACTATCCCCTGCGCCACAACTTATGTATGTACATACTTTACTACCATGACTCTAGTTATCAGCTAAATATGTTCAATTTATAATTTTTCACTAGATTATCCACTCTGTGAAATCCGAAAAAAACTCTATCCTTAAACTGTTAATCCGCTACCACTTAATGTCGCATGCAACACATCCAAACAATATTAGTTCACCGCAAAAAAAACAACAATAATTGCTTGCAGTCGTTACTACTTTGTTTACATTACTTGATCATTTGTTTATTTTTATTTTAAGTTTCGCTGTCTGCCACAATTTTCTATTTGATTGAATGTAAATGCAACATGATGATTACTGCTCGTCTTATTTGAAGTTGGCATTTAGGTGACAGTAGCATTGTTTAAATTAAATGAAAGTGAGTTGATTGTGCGTTGTTTTAGTTATTTCGGTAAATTGGTGTGAAACTTTAACTCCACGAATGTGCCCATATTTTGCATGATTTTGAAAACGGTCCAGAATTGTTAAGCTTTACTCATTACTCCTGGACACTACATAATGAGTTGATCTGATGAGAAGCTGGTGACTTCCAAATATGCCATCGCAACTATAACTGTAAAAAATTTTGCAATTTTCCTTTATTATCATTTGAATAATACATTTTTTTCGACTATAATCACTAACACCCAAGAATTCACATCATTGCAATAGATCATATGACATGATATCATCTTATCGCATGATGTCATACCACATCATGACTTAACAAATCATATATTAAGTGTATGAAATAGCATTATATTAAAGCATTGCATAAGGTATTATAGCAGGTAAAAATAAGTGAAATAAAATCATATATCACGTCACCTAGCATCAGATTTGAAATTCAGAAGATGACACTGCTTCAAAATATTTTCAAAAATACCCTATTTTAATTAGAGTTAAAGTCGCTCTAATCCAATAAGTCAACGAACTGCTTCAGTAAAATTTTTCCTTGATATCTAACCACAAAAGTGCACCAAAATTTGACACTAAAACACATGCATATGTTTGCATCAATGTGACTACCCTGCAGGAAAACATTTACTAAGCTGAATCTACTCCTATTCCTACTACATACAATTAGCTGCCAAACTTGTGCGGTATTCTGGGGAATGTCAATTGTTCTGAAAACATCCTATAGATAAATAATAATAAAAAAGATCCATGAGACTTAATGGAATTTAAAAATAACAATTTTAATAAAATAAAAAATGTTTGGTTTGGGTGGGATTCGAACCGGGCATCCCACCTAATTCCCTCAACCACATAGATAGATAGAAAATACCAGACACCAGATATTTTAACCTAATGAACCACAGCGGGGGACATTCACAGAAGAGATGCCTCACTGTTTCAGACTCCTGCTCATCTCTGTAGCTTCTGCCGAAGTCATGAAACGGAACAACCAGCCTTTCTGCATGTCTGCCTAAATCTATATGCCCCGTTATAATACTCGCAGTGATCTCTGGCCACACCAATTTTGCATGAATACAGATACTAATCTTATCCCATCTGTCGTTTGCTTGTTTAAGGTACTTATAACTCGCTAAGAGCTTACTGGTCGCGAGCGGTATGCCCAAATCCTTCCAAGACTGTGAAAGCGGAGCGGATGTGCACCCGGGTATGTCACAGTGTCCAGGCACCCATACCAGGTGAACAAAGAGTTGCTCAGCCATCTTGTTGAGAGATTTACGCCAGCTCTCCGCAGTCTGGGAATTGCATGTGTTTGCCCCCAGTGCCCTGAGAGCTGCTTGACTATCAGAGAAGACGTAAGCATCACTATTAATGATGTCCACCGTCTTCAGATATTATACAACTTCCTATATTGAAGTGGCCTTCTGCATGAAAGACACTACAGTGGTGAGGCAGCCGAAAGCCAAAAATTAAGACCCATCTGAGGATCATAGACCCCTACTCCCACCTTGTCACTGAGTTTCGAGCCATCAGTGTATAGATGGATAGAACCGTTGTGCTGGGAAAGTCCGAAGTCCCAGTAATCTCTGTACTAATTTGTGATACCAAGTTTCGTCTCGAAACAGTACTTCGGTATATAGTAGTCCGAATTATACACGGGGAGATTGTTAAGTATGGATGAGTTACCTTCATAACAACAACAATTTTTATTAAATTTTCATCACTAGATACTCTTTAATAGATTTCCCTGTAGGGTAGGTGACTTAAAAATTTATTTTCACTTTCGCAGCGAACTTATTTTGCTTTCAATTGCACGCTGGCACACTATTAGGTATTAGGGCGCTATAAAAGGTCAAACATTCAACAACTAAGCGAATAAACTATGGCATAAAACTGGATCTGAAATTATTACCAGCACTTTCGCTGTTGTTGTGTGCACAAGAATTGGCTATAAAAAAATGCAATGAAGATCTTTGACTCTCATTGTTTTCAAACTAACGACAGGTGCTTGTGCTGCTACAACCAACTTTTCACAATTTTTTGGTGCATCTCTTTTCTTATTGCTTCGAGCATTTTGTAATTACAATTACTTTTTATTTAATTTTCATTTTATGAAAAGGTAGATATATATTACTATCATTGATATCAAGCATTTCTTGTGATAAATCACGTCATTGGTGCTGCTTACTGAAGTGAAAAAGTTGTGGCGCTCATACGAGCAACTATCATATGCTATCAATAATGTGCACTTATTTGCTTGTTAATGTTCAGTTTCGACTGGGCATGCAATTACTTTGTTGGTAATGTGCATTCAAGCTAGTAGCAAGTTCATTGTCTTAAATTTAGATACGATTTATGTTTAAGAGCATGCTATTTATGAATTTTATGTCTTACAAAATTTGATATGCTCGTTTGTATTAATTGGTTATGTTTCTAAAATCATGTTAATAAGATAACAATGAATAAATTTGGAAGTACACTGAAAAAAATGTTAACTAATTTTTCAAGTGCAAGTAAATCTCTTAATTTTTGAAAAATCTTATTCCAAAAGAAGTCATTCTTCAAGTAGGGCATACTTTAAAACAATAAGAAAGGCCAAATGCAAAAAAAACGTGCAACACAAGAATCGTGGCTATGTTTAGGTACAACAAAAGAAAGTAACCTCAATGACTTAGCTACAACAAAAGAAGGCTAATGTCGTACATTAAACGAAATATTTTAAGCTTATTTTGCATATGCACGTACTTCTGTCTCCTCTAAAATATAAAGAAATGATTATGCAGTGGGACATGTTTACACAAAATACGCCTTTAGTACGCTTTTGTTTAAATTCTAGGGTAAAATATTGGTGACAATTTGAGACTTAAACAATTGAGATAGCGAGAAAAACTGAAAGTAAAATACATAGATATGTATGTATGTAGGTCTGTATCAGTTGCGGATCCAGAATTTTCGGAAGGGGGGGGGGGGGGGGTTCAAATGAATTTTTTTTAGAACATTTTCCATTCATAGTTTCTCAAAACTGGCCTTTTATGCTTGTTTTTCAAAAAAATATATACCTGCATTTTTTGATATAGGCAATATCAAATTCAAGATATCACTAATGTAAACCGTTAAAAAAGTCACCGAATGTATGTTAGGTATGCGCAAAATATCAGTTGGTAGTTAGCTGGCAGTTTTACTATAGTTTTCGTGTAATTTTTGCTATTTTTTTATGTTTTTTTTATTAATTTTTAATTTTTACTATATTTCTCGTGTAATTTTTACTTTACTTTTTGCGTAATTTTTGCTATATTTTTTATGTATTTTTACAATATTTTTTTATCAAAGTTTTCCTTTTTTGCGTAGTTTTTACTATATTTTTTGTGTAATTTTTGATATATTTTTCACGTAGTTTTACAATATTTTTTGTCTAAATTTTACTTTTTTGCGTAGTTTTTACCATATTTTTTGTGTAATTTTTGCTATATTTTTTATGTATTTTTACAATATTTTTTGTATAATTTTTGCTATATTTTTCACGTAGTTTTACAATATTTTTTGTCTAAATTTTACTTTTTTGCGTAGTTTTTACCATATGTTTTGTGTAATTTGTGCTATATTTTTTATGTATTTTTACAATATTTTTTGTATAATTTTTGCTATATTTTTCACGTTGTTTTACAATATTGTTATCTAACTTTAACTTTTTTGCGTAGTTTTTACCATATTTTTTGTGTATTTTTTACTATATTTTTATGTATTTTTACAATATTTTTTATCTAAATTTTCCTTTTTTGCGTAGTTTTTACTATATTTTTTGTGTAATTTTTGTTATATTTTTCACGTAGTTTTACAAAATTTTTTGTCTAAATTTTACGTTTTTGCGTAATTTTACCATATTTTTTGTGTAATTTGTGCTATATTTTTTATGTATTTTTACAATATTTTTTGTATAATTTTTGCTATATTTTTCACGTTGTTTTACAATATTTTTTGTCTAAATTTTACTTTTTTGCGTAGTTTTTACCATATGTTTTGTGTAATTTGTGCTATATTTTTTATGTATTTTTACAATATTTTTTGTATAATTTTTGCTATATTTTTCACGTTGTTTTACAATATTGTTATCTAACTTTAACTTTTTTGTGTAGTTTTTACCATATTTTTTGTGTATTTTTTACTATATTTTTTATGTATTTTTACTATATTTTTTATCTAAATTTTCCTTTTTTGCGTAAGTTTTACTATATTTTTTGTGTAATTTTTGTTATAGTTTTCACGTAGTTTTACAATATTTTTTGTCTAAATTTTACTTTTTTGCGTAGTTTTTCCCATATTTTTTGTGTAATTTTTGCTATATTTTTTATGTATTTTTACAATATTTTTTGTCTTAATTTTACTTTTTTGCGTAGGTTTTACCTTTTTTGGTGTAATTTTTGCCAAATTTTTTATGTATTTTTACAATATTTTTTGTGTAAATCTTCCTTTTTTTACCATATTTTATGTGTATTTTCTTCTATTTTTTTCCGTAATTTTTACTTTATTTTTTATGTATTTTTACAATATTTTTGTCTAAATTTAACTTTTTTGCGTAGTTTTTACCATCTTTTTGCTGAGTTACTGTGAAAAATATGACTTTTTTATCCCAAAGGGGGGAGGGGGTGGGGGGTTAGCCTGAAAATCACCCCCGTATATCTGGCCCTGGCCTGTATAATACTGAAATATTTTTCATAACTTATTTAAATTGTTGGTAATGCTTTCTAACTAAACCGAAGCAACTCCATTTATTCTTTACTTTCCCTGTCGAGTAAACTTGAATAATTAAAGAAAGTGTTTAAAAAAGTGATTTAATGTGTTTTTGTTATGTTTATAACTTGACAGAATAATCGTATGAAAGCAATTATAATTGCTCACCATGCGAACCCTTTTTTTTGGTAATTATAAAAGATAAACAAAACTCACAAACCAACATAAACTATGGTCAGAATGGTAAAACATAACCAAAAACTAAAGTTTGTATCGAGGGCGTCGTGAGACACTGGTGCTTTGTGAAGGGGTTTTTGGCCCCACGTTAGTAAGTTGCCTGGTGATTGGACTGAGTAAAAACAAAATACCTATACAAAAACTAAAATTAATATCGACCCTTTTTCGCGAAATTATAGTAAGGGACAGCATAAAAAATTTTACAGCAGAGCATTTTTTTGTTGTTTTTTTATTACTGCATAAATTTTTACCATAAAAACAAGGCCAATTTTTTTCGCACATTTATAAGGTTTTCATCTATAATAATATTAAATTTGAAAAAAAAAAACCGTTATGCTAATCCCACAAAAGTGGTCGATCTATTACAATAAAAAAATTGTATGATTCCGAGATGGAAATCCTTCCCTCTAAAAAAATGTGGGACTCAATAAAATGTTGAAGAATAATGCTATGCTGAAATTAATTTATCTGTTGTACTATTCGGATCTAAGACCCACCCCAAGACGAGAACCACTATTATCTCCCCCCTCCCCCCTGATTATTTTAAACAACTCTACTTCTGTTTACTACGCATATGTATTTTAATTGTGGATTAAATGAGCAATTTTGTGGCCATATCACTTTAACTCACTAATGAGCTTTCAAGCCTATTTACTATTGTTATTATTGTACATTTTTCGTGAAATATAAAAGCCAAATTAAAATAGAATAAGCCACCACAAGTGAGCCACTAGAACTAATCTAAAAATTTTAAATGCGTTCGACCGAATATTGACAATAAAGTTAAATTACCTACCACAAACGAGTAGATTATATGAAACTAAGCGATGTTTATATGGGGTGTTCCATGTCCATAGCTGATATCATGGAAACAGAACAACTTTTAAAAAAAAATCGTATCCTAAAAACGGACTGAACTAAAAAAAAATTTATGTTTTTTCTTGAGAAGTTGGTGGTTACCGGCGTTCTTAAAAACAATATATAAATTGGTTTGCCGGACTTTGAAAATGGTTAACACAATTAAATTCAGCGTATCCAAATTATTTAGAAATTAGTTATTTCACATTCTTCAACTAAGTGTTATGATTAAAATATTTTTTTTGTATTATTCGGGTATTGAAATTAGCTGCAATAAAGATATGAGGATAAAACTAACACCTTCACCAATGATTGTAGCCGATTTTGCACTAAATGCCCCTTATCTAAGCTTATAGATGCATAAATACTAGCGTCCGACCGAAGGCTTGGCCAAGCTTCGATATTCGGCCTATTCGGCTACTATTTTTTATTCGGCTTCGGCTGAAAAGACCGAATAATCTAGGCCGAACAATAGGTCTGTTCAATAACAAAAAAAAAATTTACTATTTTTGTGACAGAAAATCGTAACTTCCAGTAATATTTTTTTGTTATTGAACAGGCCTAATAGAGCTGATACATTAGCGCAAATTCCGAATTAACTCCGCTTTAGGGAGTTAACTTGAGTATAATCTTCATTATAAACTCCCAAAAATTAAGAAGATTTCAACAGATTTCAGAAAACGAAATTACGATTTGCCTGCTATTGTCACCGATAAATAAACTAAAATAGCAAGAAATACTACCAAAATTACGATTTTACCGCTACAGGACACTAGATGTCACCAAAAAATAAACAATCCTCATCGACATCTAGTTGATATGAATTAAAAAAATCTGAAACTTAGGTATCCCGGGTAGAAAATAATCTAGGCAAATCTATTCTTAATCTAGGCGCTGGCTAGATTTTCCTACAATAGATAATTCTACCTTGCGCCTGCCAGGGCTCTGGAATGGAAAGCGTATATTTTTATGTTTACGGGCAATTTATGGATTATTCTGTAAGGGGACTGCTAGTTTTGCATACCTTGCCCCTGCTCAGTTTTTCCAATCCAGGGTCTAAATATTTTGTCTATATTGGGGCGGCCTAATTTTTCCAATCCAGCGCCAGGATAGTTTTTTCCACGATTATAAAATTTAATTAAAGTTGTTCATTTGCCAAACAAATTTCATGCGTTGTGACAGCTGAGTGGATAGAGATGATGGCTGTAATGTGAAGGTGCCTGGGTGCAATGCTGGCTCAGGGACAGTGAATTTTTTTATTTGTATGTCGGTGAAAATACCTTTCATTTGATACCCATATTGGCATATGTTGCTACATAATTATAAAAAAATTAGATAGGTGGCAACCCTCTAACCCGCCCCAAGTGGCAACCTCCAAGTGGATAGTCTTAGAATCAACCATACTATCTATATTCAAAATTTCATCCAAATCGGTTAAGTGGTTTTTTTGGTGGATTTATTACTTCTTACTGTTTAACTTACGGACCAATATTAGCATACAATTTTATGCTGGTGAAAGGTATGCTCCCTCTGTTTAATTGAAAACGGTAATTTAATAATGAGAAAGTCATAATTACCTAACAACTGAGAACCAAACTACCACAAGAGTATACATGACACATAAAAACGAAACCACCTACATTTATTCACAAATCGACCTTACTTGGTCAATAGAACAGAAAACAATTTCAAATGATTGCCTTTGGTTAAAAAGAACGGAATGCTTATACCACACAAAAGGCATGCAAAGTTGCCCATTACTTTCCGTGCATTTTTGTTGCTTTTTTTTTTAGCTGTGAGGCATGTGAATCAAGTATATTTTGCGGTATCTATTGCCCACGTCATGCGTTACCACTTTTTTTCTTAGTTGATCGACTAATAACGTAAAAGTTGAGATACATATTTCGCTAGTCGGCAACAATTTAGTTGTCATTGCCATGCATTGAACTCTTTAAATTGAAGCTAGCGTTGCTGTTGTCGATACTACTTAAAACAAGTAAGGAAGTCTAAGTTCGGGTAAACCGAAAATTAAATACGCAGCGGTAGTTTTCATATGATTTTCGAAATATTCCATTTTGGAAGTGGGCGTGGTTGGGAAGCGATTTCGTCCAATTGCATCAGGTTCACTCCTTATTATGCTTGCAAATTTCATCGTTCTACCGTAATCAGTATAAAAGCTATGACCCTAGAAATTTTCAACTATGCCTCCCTGAAAAGTGGGCGGTGCTACACCTACTTTTAAAAATTTATCAAAAAATCATAATACAATGACTAGGTGGTTCATCCTACCAAACTATATCATTTTAGCCATTTCCGTTACCGAATTATATCGATTTAGGTGATTTTCGAAGCTTTCGATATCGAAAGAGGGCGTGGTTGGAGAGCGACTTTATCCAATTTCATCAGGTATATTTCCAACGATACTAGTGCCAAATTTCATCGTTCTACCCTAATCAGTTTAAAAGTGACGACCATGCGGATTTTCAAAAATGCATCCCGAAAAAGGGGGCGGTGCCACACCCACTATAAAAAATTTATGGAAAAATCATAAGAGAATGAACAGGGAGATTCACCCATAAAATTATATCATCTTAGCCATTTCAGCTACTGAGATATGTCAATTTATGTGATTTTCGAAATTTTCGATATCGAAAAACCTACAACCTACCTTGGCCAGAAAGTAACCTGTATACAAAATTTCATGTAAATATCTTAATTTTTACTTAAGTTACCGCGTACACGGACAGACGGACGGATGGACAGACGGACGAGCATGCTTCAATGAACTTTTTGAATGAGTTAAAATTTCATTTAAATTTTTTTAGAGATTCAAGGGAGGCAAGTTTCACGCAGATGTCTGGCCTTTTTTTATCAGATACTAAGAAGTACCCCCATGGGTTCACTGATTTCAAGAATTTCTGAAATGTTTCTTAACCACATCACATACATATGTATGACGTGTGCAAAATTTCAATGACCTAGGACATCTCCTTCTATTTTTTCCAAAAAAAAAAAAAAATGTATGCAGCACAACCGCTGTGCGATATGAGTTTTTTTCTCGTTTATACTTGATCGAACATACAAACAACTTTTTACTCTCTCTTGGGCCCTTTTTGCGACTTTATGAATTGCGTTTGAAGTGGATCAACAAAGCTTGTTTTGTAAAAGAGAATGGCTAAAGATTGGTTTTTGCATAGTTCACATAAAAAATATGGATGTACATTAGGATTAGTTGGGAAAACCAACTCGTGGACGCTTTATAAACCATTCCTATTTCCCATCGCCGGTCATGAAGAGATGAGTTGTGCGATGTAATACACGCCGGTTAAAGTGTTTAAGCGTTAATTAATGAATGAATAATGAAGGAAATATATCATTCAGACAGTGAAAGTATTTTACGCACTTTTAAACATTGCCTAAATGGCTCGTTAGTAATTCTTTCTCTGTAATATTTTATACTGTCCTCAAAGTGTAAGTATTTCTGCCTTGCTGCAGGTAATTACTGTTAATTAAATTTAAATTTCATAAACAATAAAACAGTTAAGAGAAATTAAATCAACCTTATAATTCCACCATTAACCTTAGGCTGCACTTACGCACACGCACATTTTACGGATTTTTGCTATGTAAAAAGCTTAAGCAGCCAAACCGTAAAGAAATCTTTTTATAATTATTTTAGTGTTGAGTTCCTCAACATTTAATAAACGCATAAAATGTTTATGAAAGCAAAAGCGAAAGAAAGTAAATATTCTACAAAACGCATTCAAGTTAATTTCTCACGTTTTATGACATCTTGCAACCACACGCATTGTTGCCACAAAACCCGACGAGTGACATTGATAGCTTTAACATTTGTTATTTGCTTTGTGGTGTAAAATTGGGTTTAGAGTAAGAAATGCGCAATGTCAAAGCACAATGCCAAAAGCCATTCCAAGCTCACAAAGGTCTGCCGCTTCCATATTTTTGTTTAATCTTCTTCTATTCATCGACTGTGAACCAAAACAAAAGTCTGAAAACAAAGCAATAATTGGCAATAAAACTAAGATCTACACATACCTCAATAAGTAATCAGTGAGTTTCAATCAACATTTTGTTTTGCCAACACAAACATTTTGCTTGCAACCTACGACGCAACATGTTGACAATAGAGAGCTACCTACAATACATCTCCTAATGTTCGTGTTGGGCATCATTATTTAATGCTATAAACTTCTATTCGTATATGCTGCATTGCTTTGGTTTATTGTGAAGGGGACGTTACGGAACTCAAGTTTCATTGCCGAAACGTCGGATATTAAATACAAAATTCAAAATATAAAATAAAATAAAATAAAATAAAATAAAATAAAATAAAATAAAATAAAATAAAATAAAATAAAATAAAATAAAATAAAATAAAATAAAATAAAATAAAATAAAATAAAATAAAATAAAATAAAATAAAATAAAATAAAATAAAATAAAATAAAATAAAATAAAATAAAATAAAATAAAATAAAATAAAATAAAATAAAATAAAATAAAATAAAATAAAATAAAATAAAATAAAATAAAATAAAAAAAAAATAAAAAAAAATAAAATAAAATAAAATAAAATAAAATAAAATAAAATAAAATAAAATAAAATAAAATAAAATAAAATAAAATAAAAAAAAAATAAAAAAAATAAAATAAAATAAAATAAAATAAAATAAAATAAAAAAAAAATAAAAAAAATAAAATAAAATAAAATAAAATAAAATAAAATAAAATAAAATAAAATAAAATAAAATAAAATAAAATAAAATAAAATAAAATAAAATAAAATAAAATAAAATAAAATAAAATAAAATAAAATAAAATAAAATAAAATAAAATAAAATAAAATAAAATAAAATAAAATAAAATAAAATAAAATAAAATAAAATAAAATAAAATAAAATAAAATAAAATAAAATAAAATAAAATAAAATAAAATAAAATAAAATAAAATAAAATAAAATAAAATAAAATAAAATAAAATAAAATAAAATAAAATAAAATAAAATAAAATAAAATAAAATAAAATAAAATAAAATAAAATAAAATAAAATAAAATAAAATAAAATAAAATAAAATAAAATAAAATAAAATAAAATAAAATAAAATAAAATAAAATAAAATAAAATAAAATAAAATAAAATAAAATAAAATAAAATAAAATAAAATAAAATAAAATAAAATAAAATAAAATAAAATAAAATAAAATAAAATAAAATAAAATAAAATAAAATAAAATAAAATAAAATAAAATAAAATAAAATAAAATAAAATAAAATAAAATAAAATAAAATAAAATAAAATAAAATAAAATAAAATAAAATAAAATAAAATAAAATAAAATAAAATAAAATAAAATAAAATAAAATAAAATAAAATAAAATAAAATAAAATAAAATAAAATAAAATAAAATAAAATAAAATAAAATAAAATAAAATAAAATAAAATAAAATAAAATAAAATAAAATAAAATAAAATAAAATAAAATAAAATAAAATAAAATAAAATAAAATAAAATAAAATAAAATAAAATAAAATAAAATAAAATAAAATAAAATAAAATAAAATAAAATAAAATAAAATAAAATAAAATAAAATAAAATAAAATAAAATAAAATAAAATAAAATAAAATAAAATAAAATAAAATAAAATAAAATAAAATAAAATAAAATAAAATAAAATAAAATAAAATAAAATAAAATAAAATAAAATAAAATAAAATAAAATAAAATAAAATAAAATAAAATAAAATAAATTAAAATAAAATAAAATAAAATAAAATGAAATAAAATAAAATAAAATAAAATAAAATAAAATAAAATGAAATAAAATAAAATAAAATAAAATAAAATAAAATAAAATTAAATTAAATTAAATTAAATTAAATTAAAAAAAAACAAGTAAGGAAAGCTGACTTCGGCTGTGCCGAAGGCTAAATACCTTTCATGAATAAGCGTCACGATTTTCACTGCTTGATCCCCAGTACAGCCTGTGTGAATTTAACTTTAGCTCATACCGAAATTATCGGAGCTATCGATTATATGGGGACGATGTGTTATATTGGTCCAATCTCATTGATTTTTAACATCGACATTCCACATTCTAAAATAGCAACATTTACGACATTTCACGTTCCTACCGATATAATTACAGGAGTTATCTACCAAAATCCGTTTATCGGAACAATCGATTGTATGGGGGCTATGTGAAATATTTATCCCATTTCAATGATTTTCAACATCGATATTTTACATATAAAAATAGCGATGCTTCCAAAATTTCGCGTTCCTATGTGTTTAATTACAGGACTTATAGCCCAAAATCCGCTTATCGGAATAATCGATTGTATGGGGGCTATGTGAAATATTTATCCCATTTCAATGATTTTCAACATCGATATTTTACATATAAAAATAGCGATGCTTCCAAAATTTCGCGTTCCTATGTGTTTAATTACAGGACTTATAGCCCAAAATCCGCTTATCGGAATAATCGATTGTATGGGAGCTATGTGAAATATTTATGCCATCTCAATGATTTTCAACATCGATATTTCGCATATAAAAATAGCGATACTTCCAAAATTTCACGTTCCTACCTATATAATTACAGGAGTTATCTACCAAAATCCGTTTATCGGAACAATCGATTGTATGGGGGCTATGTGAAATATTTATCCAATCTCGATGATTTTCAACATCGATATTTCACATATCAAAATAGCAACACTTATAAAATTTCACGCTCCTACGTGTTTAATTACAGGAGTTATAGCCCAAAATCCGTTTATCGGAATAATCGATTGTATGGGAGCTATGTGAAATATTTATCCCATCTCTATGATTTTCAGCATCGATATTTCACATATCAAAATAGCAACACTTATAAAATTTCACGTTCCTTCGTGTTTAATTACAGGAGTTATAGCCCAAAATCCGTTTATCGGAATAATCGGTTGTATGGGAGCTATATGTTATATTGGTCCGATCTTGCTGGTTCCGACAAATGATTCCTATATTGGAAAATGGTGGCCGCATACCAAATTTCAGCCAAATATCTCAAAAACTGAGGGACTAGTTTGCGTTCAAACAGACAGACAGACAGACAGACGGACAGACGGACAGACGGACAGACGGACATGGCTAAATCAACTCATCTCGTCATCCTGATCATTTCGGTATACTTATTGATGGGTCTATCTCTTCTTCTTCTGATATTTACAAACATCGGACCAAAGTTATAATACCATTTCATGTTCATGAAAGGTATAAAAACAGAATAAAATAAAATAAAATAAAAGAAAATAAAATAAGACCAGTTTTGTTATTATATTTAGCTAAAAGGCAACCACATACAAAAGGAAAATAAACAACAACCAAATTATCTTATTTTTATACTGAATAAATGAACATGCGACATGCAATCAAGAGTCTGTGCATCTGCAGTTGACACACGGTACTGTTGCTGCAACATGCTTTTGTTCACGCAAACAGACATTTCTACCAGAAGCGGTGACTAAAAGCGACATTAACTGCGCCCCGCAAAAGTAATTGCTTAAACCAAAATATACAACCCCTTAACTGGTTGTTTGTGATGTTTTTGGTTCGTTGTGCACGTTCCATTCAAATTGTAAATAATGCCAACAATAAAAAAAAGCCAGCACAAGGTAGCACCAACCTGCAAGTGATTTGTTGAGGCATCTGCGAAAACGTGAGATGCCAAAAAGAAGTGAAAGTTTCTTTCCCTAGACCCTGGAATTGCGCTGCAACAAATCTTAAGCTTATAAAGTGCACAACAGTCAAGGTAAGCATGACAAATACCGCCAAAAAAGAATTGTAGTCATTTTCAGCGCAGCAGGAATATAAAATGCATTCAGAGAATGAATGAAGCAAAATGCTTTGGTTTCGCAAGTTAAACGTGAAAGAGGGTCCAATTGTAATTCCTTTGTTTGTTTTTTTTTCGCATTTTATAAGCTTCACTCTTGCTTTTTATACTCAGTGGATTATAGTTCACAGATTATATTCATTTTATATGCTTTATACAGCTGGGTATGAATATACATATTTATATTTTGATTTTTTATTTCTGCACCTCCTTAAAAATGTGGCTATACAAGCAAGGTAAACATGAACATACTATTATTAGATTAGACCAATCATGCATGTGCACCTGGCGCAGTCTCAAGAGTCAAACGATTGTGGGTGGCAAACTGTCATTGAACTTTGAGCATCTGTGTGTACTTCGTTGAACACAACAATGAATTCAATGAAAGCTCTCATAAATATATGCATTTAACCTTTAATTTCTCATAATTCATAATTCGAAGCTGAGAGCTTGAAGCAAAAAGAAGCTTGATGGGCGGTAGGAGTACATTGTAGGGTGACAATTATGGTGAGTGGATGTCAACGAACTATTTGATGAACTACCCTGCAGCGAAAGCAACTAGTTGAAAACTACTTTACAACTAGTTGGGCCCAACTAGTCAGTGTTTTGCCTTTTTCCATATAAGCAACTGGTAATTTTTACGTGTTGATGTCCTACGAAATGTCGGTTGTCAGATTTCGACCAGAACTATTATTATTTCCATAAAATGAACTAGTCGCCATACTTGTCCAAAAACGACTAATATGAAATAAACTAGTCCCATACTAGTCCAAAAAGCATTGAACCTGGACTAGTATGATTTCAACCAGAATTTTCATGACTTGCCTTTTATTTTATCATTTTCCTTTATTTTCATCTTTATTCTTAAGAAATCAGCGACTATTTGTATTTACCCTATCACGAAAAAGCATCTGTGAATTATAAAAGAAAAAAGTAGCAAACGAAACGAATGAATTTTTTATTTTTTAACTGGTATGATTACATTCAGAAAAATCTAGTTGTATAATAGTATGGAATGGATATTTTCAGCCAGAAAATTCTAGTTGTGTACTAATATAAAATTGATATTTCCTGACTATTATGAATTTAGCCAGAAAATTCTAGCTGTATACTAGTATATTTCTAACTAGTGTGAGGTTTCCCTGCAGGGTAACTACAACCAAATAGAAAGTTTTTAGGGACGGCATTATTCCTTGTGATCATATAATTTATTTATTTTATTTTAGATTATTTTTGTTTTATATTATTTTAAAATTTTTTTTTTTTAATTTTTTAAATTTGAACTTTATTTTCTTTTCGACCCATTTTATTTTATTCTTCGTTGTTTTGGTGATATAAATATAATTAAAAAGCATACAAAGAAATAATGCTCCCAATATATCAAAAGACTTAAGCAAGGAACTTGATAAATAATTTTTAAATTGTGTTTTTTATTTACATAGGTATTTTCTTTCTTAAATTCTTTTAAATTTTTTTTATTTTTATTTTATTTAACTTAAATTCTTCATCTCTTTTTCTTGTCTTATTTTGTTTTATTATTTTATTAAATTTT
>CAXKVI010000001.1:9244588-9247088 GCA_964058755.1 Campiglossa producta | reverse complement strand
CAATTTAGCATTCCTTTATTAGTGAAAAATTGCTTGCGTAAAATTTCCAAAGATTATAATAAATTAATAAAAAAAATATTAAGAAATGGCGAAAGTAAAAGCAACCATCCTCTGCGACATGCATGTCGAAGAAAAATTAGTGGAAAGTCTATCCAACGAATTGGTTTTTATTGCTTTGATGAGCTGGGTTTTATTTTTTCATTACATAGTAATTGTTATTACAAATTAATTTGCGGTTGCCATTATGGTTATTATTGCTGGATGAGCTTTGCGCATAACTGTTTGCAAAATAATAAAAAATCGAAAAAATTTAACTGCCGAATATTCATCACTCAGTGGGGTAGCGCGACCGCATTTGTTTTGCATCCATACTTTCAACCACTGAATGAAAGGCCGTTGGCTGCTTGGGGTTTCTGCTTCATTCATCAAATCGAAGATTTCCCTCTAACGATTTTATTTTTTTACAACATTATTATTACCGGTTACAAAATTGCCAAACAAATTTTACACCGGTTTCGTATTCTAATTGCATTTATGATAATAAAAAGCGGTTGTAATACTTGGTAACATTATTGGTCGGCTAAAATTTTAGCTGTAACAGCTGGAATAGACTCGTGTGTGACTTGGGTTGTGAAAAATGTTGCAAGCTATGGTGGTATTTTGTGCACACCTTGAACTTGTGTAAATTTATTTTTTGTGTAAATTTATTTTTGTTTGTTTTCTTTGTATGCTAACTTCTGATGCACTTTTAAATTACAAAAAAATCTTGCTGAATTTATTAACATGCCTTTATCCTTTGTGAGTAGCAAGTTTTGGTTCATAAAATTGACGAATTCTGGAAATGATTGAAAATTAAGTGAAAGTTCAATGTGACAAAAACGGACATTAGACCGGGTCGAAGAGAAAAGTTGCAAAAGTCTGCCCCTAAATTTGAAGGTTATGTTGAGAGGATTTCAGGAAATTTTTTTGGATCGTTACAAAAACAGCCCAAATGGTTTTTTTTTATTGTAACTTTTTTTTTTACATCCGATTTTTAAAAATGATATGTCAAAATTTTTATTTCAACTTGCATAACACCAACTGGGCGGAGTCTGCCAAAATACTGCTATCAGAAATACTACGGGATGTCTCCTCTAGTCTCCTGTGTCTCACCTCCATCAAGAGCCATAATTGCTCAATGTAAAAGAGCACGCGGAAAGGCGGACAGGTAATTCCTTCTGAAGTGCCACAAACCAGGACATCCAAACCGCCATCTCTATGACGTGATCCGGCATCATATTACCTTGCCGTTTGATCTGCGGAATTATAAGCGGGCTCTAACCGACATCCACACTGAGTCGGTTGATACCTTTGTCACATATCGGCCTGAGAACCTTGTTTTAAACAGTCTTTCACCCGATATTGCTGAAGAAGAACGTACCTTACCAAGGGAGACTAGAGTCACTATGGCCCAGCTTCGGTCTGGATACTGTAACAGGTTAAACTCTTACTTATCCAGACTAAATGACACCATTTCAAACATATGAACTGCATGTGGTATGTCTCCCCATGACACTCTACATCTGTTTAATTGTTCAATTGAACCTACGTACTCTTCTAACCCCTCTCTCTCTCTCTCTCTCTCTGGGCCAACCCTTTTGAAACTGCACATTTCTTGGACTGCCGTTAGAAGAGTTTGATGAAGATCTTCGTAATGATCATATACACTAGGCAGGGCGAAGCATTGTTAACAACAACAACAACAGGGTAAAATAAAACTCACTTTTAATGGAATAAATGACTTGTCTACTGTTAACTGTAATTTTTTTTACTGCTTTATAACAAACATTTGAAGAAAATAGTTAATAGTAAAAAGAACTTTCAGACGGAACTTAAACATGGAACCATCGCTATGGTTAGCCTGTACACAGTCAACTATATGAGGGTGGTATATTTATTAAAACTTTTATATATAATCGAATTATTTTCTTTAAATTTCTGAATCGATATACAGATGGGCTTGATTAGAAAATCGATTATTTTGTTTTCGGCCTAACATCTCTAGTGTAAATAAAGTAACGCCAAGTCATGGTTTGTTGAACACTCGATATCAGCTACTTAAAGCTTTTGTTATTGCTCTAATTGAGTAGAGCAGCAGCATCGTTAAAGCTGCTATTGTGTTTCGTTTACTGTCATGGTCACTCTGATATATATAGCAAAGCTGAAAAATTGCATACCTTTTTGTGTGATATTCGTATTGTGATGTACCAAAAAAAAAAGATGATGCAAAAAAAAATGTTTTCTATGAAAGCTTATTTCTCCTTGGCGAAAGTATTCCCGGTGGATTTAGGGAAATGTGACCGAAGGGGATCTTCTGTTGAGGAATATGTGTGACCTTTGGTAATGGCACTTTCTGGTATTGGAACTTTCCGATATTAGCGCGAATTTTTTCGGGAGCAATTTCTATTTTGAGCACGACGAATATTCTATGCCACTTAGGACAGCATACCTTACCGCATGT
>CAXKVI010000001.1:9229299-9234299 GCA_964058755.1 Campiglossa producta | reverse complement strand
TGGCTGCAATTATATAGTTTGGTAGGATGAACCCTCTTTTCATTCTATTATGATTTTTTAATAGATTTTTAAAAGTAGGCGTTGCACCGCGCACATTTCAGGGTGGCATATTTGAACATTTCACGGGTTATAACTTTTAAACTGATTAAGGTAGAAGGATGAAATTGGTACAACCACGCCCACTTCCGAAATGGAAAATGTATTTCGAAAATCATATCAATCATGGGTATTTTATGCTCGGTTTACCCGAACTTAGACTTCCTTACTTTTTTTTATTTTTATTTTTATTTATTTTATTTTATTTTATTTTATTTTATTTTATTTTATTTTATTTTATTTTATTTTATTTTATTTTATTTTATTTTATTTTATTTTATTTTATTTTATTTTATTTTATTTTATTTATTTTATTTTATTTTATTTTATTTTATTTTATTTTATTTTATTTTATTTTATTTTATTTTATTTTATTTTATTTTATTTTATTTTATTTTATTTATTTTATTTTATTTTATTTTATTTTATTTTATTTTATTTTATTTTATTTTATTTTATTTTATTTTATTTTATTTTATTTTATTTTATTTTATTTTATTTTATTTTATTTTATTTTATTTTATTTTATTTTATTTTATTTTATTTTATTTTATTTTATTTTATTTTATTTTATTTTATTTTATTTTATTTTATTTTATTTTATTTTATTTTATTTTATTTTATTTTATTTTATTTTATTTTATTTTATTTTATTTTATATTATTTTATTTTATTTTATTTTATTTTATTTTGTTTTATTTTATTTTATTTTATTTTATTTTATTTTATTTTATTTTATTTTATTTTATTTTATTTTATTTTATTTTATTTTATTTTATTTTATTTTATTTTATTTTATTTTATTTTATTTTATTTTATTTTATTTTATTTTATTTTATTTTATTTTATTTTATTTTATTTTATTTTATTTTATTTTATTTTATTTTATTTTTATTTTAATTTATTTTATTTTATTTTATTTTTTTATTTTATTTTATTTTATTTTTATTTATTTATTTTATTTTATTTTATTTTTTTATTTTATTTTATTTTATTTTATTTTATTTTATTTTATTTTATTTTATTTTATTTTATTTTATTTTATTTTATTTTATTTTATTTTATTTTATTTTATTTTATTTTATTTTATTTTATTTTATTTTATTTTATTTTATTTTATTTTATTTTATTTTATTTTATTTTATTTTATTTTATTTTATTTTATTTTATTTTATTTTATTTTATTTTATTTTATTTTATTTTATTTTATTTTATTTTATTTTATTTTATTTTATTTTATTTTATTTTATTTTATTTTATTTTATTTTATTTTATTTTATTTTATTTTATTTTATTTTATTTTATTTTATTTTATTTTATTTTATTTTATTTTATTTTATTTTATTTTATTTTATTTTATTTTATTTTATTTTATTTTATTTTATTTTATTTTATTTTATTTTATTTTATTTTATTTTATTTTATTTTATTTTATTTTATTTTATTTTATTTTATTTTATTTTATTTTATTTTATTTTATTTTATTTTATTTTATTTTATTTTCTTTTCTTTTATTTTATTTTATTTTATTTTATTTTATTTTATTTTATTTTATTTTATTTTATTTTATTTTATTTTATTTTATTTTATTTTATTTTATTTTATTTTATTTTATTTTATTTTATTTTATTTTATTTTATTTTATTTTATTTTATTTTATTTTATTTTATTTTATTTTATTTTATTTTATTTTATTTTATTTTATTTTATTTTATTTTATTTTATTTTATTTTATTTTATTTTATTTTATTTTATTTTATTTTATGTTATTTTATTTTATTTTATTTTATTTTATTTTATTTTATTTTATTTTATTTTATTTTATTTTATTTTATTTTATTTTATTTTATTTTATTTTATTTTATTTTATTTTATTTTATTTTATTTTATTTTATTTTATTTTATTTTATATTATTTTTTGTTTTTGTTTTTGAGTTTCTAGTAGACGAAATCTGCTCTTAATTAAATGACGCATAGTGTAGGCACGAGTATAAGGCAAAGGTAAAGCATTTATTGCTTTACCTTTAGCGTCTCATTTCCCAAAGCACTTATGAAAACTTTAAACGCAGTAAACGAAAAGGGGAATCAAAAAATGTATGGGTATCTGATCAGCGTTTAGTCGACTGGCTCACAGTGCAATACGACTTATTTAAAACCGAAAATTGAATACACCTGTTGAACAACTTAAAGAAACATGAGAAAGGTAATAAAGTCTGTTTTAAATCAATTTGGTTTATTTTATTACAATAGAACAAGTCAGTTTAATGATAAAATAAATACATAAACTAGCGCTTAATAATTAGCTTAATTAAAAATTAACTAAAACATATATTCTACACCTAACTCAACTCATACTTTTTAGCCAATATTTAATATTCAACTCCTCACATCGACGACCTTCCAACCGTTGTGTTCTTGATTTGTTGTCTTAAATGCGCCATTGCGCACGTCACCTTCATCATCCTCATACGCGCTTGGTCCCAGCTTACCACTTGTGCTAGAGCGCTGTTTTCCACTTCTTGTTTGCATTATCGCAACATGTTTCTCATATTCATAAAAACGATCCGGTGCCGTCGTCGTCGTCATAACAGTAGGACGGGTGACATATTCTCGTGGTTTCTCAAAATGTACCCTGCGATCGTTACGTTTATAGGGCGCATTATGTTGCAACTCATCACCCGCATAATGATTGTAGGCTCCTGCCTTCCCAGGCAAATACCCATCACCAGTATCAGACGCATGCGCATGGCCATGGAAAACTGGTGCACCCAACGGAATGCCACCACCACCACCACCACCACCACCGAACAAGCCAAATCCACCTAATCCACCAGTGCCAGCGTGCAATGCACTCAAAGCACCACCAACGCCTAAAAAGCTGCTTAGATAAATAGCAAATTTTGCCAAGAACAGCGACTTCTTCAGTAGCAGACAGATTGCAGCGAATACGAGTGGCACCAAAGCGACCAAATTAAACTTAAAGCCAAGCAGAAATGGTAGTAAGTATTGCTTGGTAAGAAGACGAGCTTTTTGTTTACGGTTTGTGTTGCGAATGTGTTTGTGGTTGGTTGAAAGTAGTAAAGTGTAAAGAAAAAGTTAGTTATTGGTAGTGAAAAGTTTTATTATCGTTCGTTAGTTTTTTTTATTTACCTGTTGATGGCTCCTCATAGCCAAAGTTTCTTTCAAGCACGGCCGGATCTAGCGCAAATTGCGCCACACTATTAGCATCGGCAGTGGGGCCGATTTTAAACATCAAACCCGGATGAATGGCGTCCATATGAAATTCAAGACCACGTTGACCCATTATAGCGCCAGCATTTTCCAGGATTCCGCTGTAATTATGAATTTGGTTTAGAGTTTTGTATACAGTAGATATCTAAAAATTTGGTTATAAAAACTGAAGCTATAAGCAGGGTTCGACAATTAATTACACAGTGCTACAAAAAAAAAATTGAATACGCTTTGGGCATGTGTCATCGAGAGGCAGTCACTACTTAATTATACTAGTTTTTTTTTTTTGTTTTGGAACGGACTTCAAGTTTACAAGATATGCAGTATAATCCAAAATGTTATTTTTTGGTCTCAAGCGCCGTACAGGGGTACTACCTATGTGTAAAAGGCAGGTCGATTTGAAAATCACCCAAGTGACAAGGAAAATCGTATTTTAGCGATCAAAATAAGATACGTTGTCGAAGGTTGGTTGAAATTATTTTAATTCTACAAAAAAACCAATCAAAAAGGTACTCTGGACCGATTCAACTCATCGACCACCCTGTTTCCTCGTATGTAACAATTTCTGGGCTTCAATATAAGAGAAACGATATGTCGAGTCTCCAGGTTCATAGTTCATCCTCTGCACTGACCAACCAAGCTCAATTATATCGATGCTGATAAGAGAGCCCTGGCTTTCCAAGAAAATGACTTCGTATTCCTTGTGATGTCTCTCCCTCCGTCCTTGCAAGCTTAGTACTGAGTTCAAAACACACTTCCTGAGTTTTGGAGCGCAAAAATAAGGCTATAGCTCAGAGTGATGCAAAATTTTCCACTTCTTCTCCATATTATTCTTGAATCCGTCCTTGAGAACTGGATCCATTTGTGGGACGATACTCTTAAGGAAAGCTCCCTTATTTTCCGAGATTGCACGACGTTCTCCATCGTACCGGCTGCCCACCAAGATCTATGAACTTCAGAGTGTTCGAAATAACCATACGTCGGTTGAAGCTTGATCTCAGAGAGAGAATGCGAAAGTCAAACGACTAAATTATCAGTAATCTCTACCTATACAAAAACTATCCTTGCAGTATGGCAGACGACATCAGGCTTACTAATTTCGTTTATTATTTTTGAAACCCGATGTTCATATTTTGTGTAGGTAAATCAATCTTCTCCTTTGGAAAACGTCACAGTGAAATAATAGCGTGAACAAAATTTTACGAATTTGAAATTTCTGTTCATAATAGCGCGGTAAAAAAAGACATAAAATAGTGGTTGCACAGCAAAAATTCCCACAGGTTCGCTGAGCTAATTTCACAATCGCGTACTCTCAGAAAAATGCTAGGACTATATTTGTAGAAAATTTCCAGGTCTACAACTTGGTCTCAGGTAATTTTTGGACTGTTTTCCAGAAAAGTAAAAAAAACCTAAAATTGTGACCTTCGACCCCTAATAACTTTTTTAACAAACATTGAATCGCTCAGGACTTTTAAAGTCTTCCTTCTGACGGCGAACCTAAGCTCTGTACCAAAATTTGGCTCTTTGGGAATTTTTGTTTTTTTCAAATGTCTATATTGACCGGAATAATTACTCAAAAATCATTTTTATTTTTAAAACCCTTGTTCACAAATTCTGTTAACACTTTACCGAAAATCTACAGGATCTGTATCCAAAAAGTTCACCAATGAACG
>CAXKVI010000001.1:9214299-9226799 GCA_964058755.1 Campiglossa producta | reverse complement strand
AGCAGACAAAAATACTTGTTGATATCGCTTAACCTTAGAATCGTTAGTTGGGCTTTCAGTGAGTTACCGGGAATCTGCTAGTCCGATGTGATCAATTTTTTGCACATTGATATATTATAATTTTGTTTAGAAGTTTTCAAAATTTCAGGTGTATAACTCTACCGAAACTTTTTGGAAATAGTGTTCTAGTTATAATTAGATATTAGCTACGAATGTATTGAAATCGATGCAGTTTCTACCAATTCATTCCATCTTACCTATTTTCTTAGCTTCTAACGGCCTAGGCGATTTTGGCGGTACCTTTAAGCGTGGAAAATATGGCATCAAAATATTTTCGCGAGAGGCCTATTCAGAAAAAAGAAACGTGAGGCCGGAAGACGTGAGTATGATGAGCTTGAGATGCTGGCTGACAGGAATGATGCCCGAAAATTCTATGAAAAGATCCGGCGGATGACGGAAGGTTTTAAGACTGGGGCAAGTTCCTGTAAGCATAATAATGGTGACCTGGTAACCGGCGTACATAGGGTACTTAAATTATAGAGGGAGCCCTTCTCCACACTGCTAAATTGCGAGGGAGACGTCGAACCCGATTACCCAATCCCTGACGATGGAAAAATTGTCCCACCACCTAATTATGATGAAGTGAGGTTAGCTACATCCCGGCTCAAAAAAAACAAAGCGCCTGGAAAAGATGGACTATCCGCCGAAATTAAGTTGTATAGCCTATTTGCGGTTCTAAGGTTAAAGTGCCCTAAGTCACCATGTTAATATGTGCTTAATCTTTTATTAGTGAAGCGGTGAATGCTCTATTTATACAGAAAATGTTTCTGCAGAAGTTTTTAAAACCTTTGTTCTAGTATTGTTACTGAGAAACTTTACCTATTAAGTAAAGTAACTATTCTCAAAGTTCTATTATTGGCGGCAGAAAAAATTAACATTCTGACACTGTTTTAAGGCATAATTAATTATCGTTAAAGCTAACGCCATGCCCATAACGCTAGAACTAGTACGCATACATGCTTTATAAGTACAAAATCACTAATTCTGCATGGGTAAACTAGCATGCAAAAAATTTGAAAATGTTCCCCGCCGCGTAAGAATACTTACGTTATGTAGACTCTGAAAATCCCGGAATCGTTCAAAATATTTCGGTATTGAACGCACTAAAGTTTCGAACGCGCAATTTAAAATGTTAATTGACAAACCATAATTTGTGGTTTTAGAAACTGAGTTTGTGATGGAGCAAAAGTTCATCTACAAACTTTTACAATCACTTTCTCTGTGTGTGCCTTTGTGACATGATTGCTTTCAGTACACACATGATAACATTAGATTCATTCATTTAACAATTGCGGTCTCATCCTTTAATCGTTGCTAGACCACAAAAGCCACATTAATCTACTTATATTTTAAAGCTCTATATATTAATAGGATTATCAGATTACCATATAAAATTTATATTCCAGTTTTTAAATTTCGATCGCAAAAAAAAGTCATTTTTAAACTTTTTTATTTCGATCGGAAGATAAGAGTTCTCTCTGTACTGCGTTTCTGTAACTCAATTTGATCGATCGTCTCGACTGAAATAGTCGATTTGACGTCACACTCATTTTTTTTGTTTCTGTAAAAAAATTTTATTTTGTGGATTTATTTTCTCACTTGCCTGCCGGACATTGATCCGCCACGACTTGGTGTAGAAGGCCGAACACTTAACCGTTATGCCGCGGCGGCCGCCAAAGTGTGGGATTCAAAAACAAACAATTTTAGAGCCTAAAAAGTAAAAACTAAAAGATGCAGCTGAAATATAAAAATGCTCCCATCATGCCTATTGTACTTTTAACATGGAGCCATGATGTGTAGATAATAAGGCACCGAGCCCGTGGAGGCAAGACTCCGAATCCCGGGACTCTCGCTTGATTTTTTCGTCCCGAAATCTCCCGATGATATTTTTTATACATATCGCCGGTTCCAAAGTAAACAGATTAATTAAATTTTTTAAATTTTTGGGAAAACAGCATTTCAAACTTTTATTTTTTCACAGAACTCCACTGTAAACATGAAATTTTGAAAGCCGTTTCAAAAACAATTTAAATTTTGAAATACTTCTGTTTACTTTGGAACCGGCGATATATTTGAATAAAAATAGTCCTAAGAAACTGTTGAAACGCCTTCAAAAATGTCGGGAGATGTACGGGTTTTGACTTTGATATCAATGAACCGAAAGCGGAAATTAAAATTTTTGATTCAGTGAAAAGTTTTTGAAAAAAACGAAAAATTTTACTGCGTACGATCCCAATATTGGGCTTTGTTTCTGCTACTCCACCGAGTACCTACAGTCAGAGTGCTTTGCAATGTATTCCAATGTTGTTACTCCTTGGAGTATATACTGCCAGAGCGATAGTGTCGTGATTTTCGTCGATAAGGCACGAGCAATGATCTACTTTCAAAAAGGTGAAGGTGGTCCGATGAGGTATACAAAGAACCACTATTGGAACTCCAATATCAAAAAAAAAAAGAGGAACACATGATCCAACGATTTTTGCAGGGCACTTGTAGATAGTTGCCTTGGTCATTCTTGAGAGCTATTTTGGATAGAACAAAAGCCTTCACTATGCACCGCAGGGTTGGAAAAAAAATTTGACTCTCTTCGCAACTTATCAACTTCAATTCTGTTTATGATGCGGCAGATATTTTAATTATTTTCTACTTCGCATGAAGTAAAGTTACAAAAAAATTTTTTTGGGGCTTTAATTTTTTTAAGCATATGGTAGCTCCGTTTAAAAAGAGAACGTCAAAAATACGGGTAATGTCAAACGAGGGTAATGGCGGCAAAGAAGAAGAAGTGAAACTACCTCTATATTTGTCTGTCATAGTTTATGCCTAACCTCTCATTTGATGAAGTTCATGTTTAATTTTTCTGTTTTAGTTGATTTAACTTTGTTAATTTAAGTGTACTCGCTTAGAGTGAAACTTTGCTTAGGACGTTTTTATAAACCAGTTCAATAATAAGTACTACTTATTCAATTGCAAATATGCGTATATGTATGTCAATAAAAAAATAGATATGATCAATTGACTTTCTTTCAAGCTCCGCACTTACATATGTGTTTGTAGCAAATGCATGCCAATCTAACTTTCTGTTTTCCCAACTAGATATTCAATCTCATTGCATTTACACAAGCATTTGTTATATCAAATTACATTACAATCATTGGCAGATCGTGTTGCTAAAGTAAAGTTAATATTAATATACATTATATATATATAACATTAGATGGGTTTGCAAGTTCAGCTACGCGTGCACATTAGACTGGGTCGGTCGTCAATGAGGACTCCTCATTCAAAAAATAAACAGTTGGAAAAGCGCGCCCCTAAACTTGAAGCATATGCTGAGAGGGGTTTGGAACAAATTTTTTTTTTATGTATTTTTATCCTTACAAAAACTATTAGGGACAATGTGAAAAATCGGATGTCAAATAACAAAGTTAAAAACCAATTTAAGCAGTTTTTGTACGGATAAAAAAAAAAAATCGTTCGGAGTCTCTCTCAGCATAAGCTTCAAATTTAGGGGCGGACTTTTGCAACTTTTTTTCGACCCAGTCTAATAATGCACATTTGGTGTATCTGCAGTTATCGTTTGTGCCGGATTGATATATGAGTAAACTAAAACATTTTTTTTTTGCAGGTGAGTACACACATCCTAATGTATGTATCTATGTATATATGTATGTACTTTGTCGTTATACAAAAAAGTAATCTAAACATACTACTGACCATTGTGTATCAATACCAAGTGTAAACTCTTCTGCATAGACGTCAAAATTCCAAAATGAGTTTAACACCTGTTTGAGAATGTGGTTAATAACAAGTGTGATATCATAGACATAGTCGTGAAAACTTCAAAGTGAGTTTAGTCACCTGTTTTTAATTTCCTTTTTTGTCTCACTTCTTTCCATCTTCCCATCTCTTTCTACCATTAGGCACAATTAGGTAAAAGATAGGAGACCGCCATGTTGATGTGTGCAGGATGTTAAACAACGCCATTTGCTTTTCTGTTATTCGGTGCTGGCGACATTTTAAAATGTGCAGGATGTAAACAAACCGACATTTTAATGTGTGTTGTCAAAAGAAGAGTTCACACTTGGTATTGATACACAATGCTACTGACCACAGTTGTCAGAAGAAAAAAAAAATTGGACCTCAATTTGAGGGTAATAAAAATGGTGATGTTGGTGAAACAATGACCTCGAAATAATTAAAAAAGAAAAATGTTTTTAAAGAGCATTAAATTACTCACTCAATTTTATCATATTTGGTGAAAGTGTTCTGCTATATATAAAAAAAAAATCACTAAAGGTCGCGTATAAATATTGGATGGTTACCGAGATATACGGGTCTAAATTCGCAATTTGGTTTTGTGTAAGCCTTTTTTTTTCAAATTAGAAGTCTTGTAATTGACATGCTTAGAAGGAACATGGAAACCGTTTTCTAAAGTATTTTTTCCATTCTTTACGAATATAAATTTAAAAAAAAAAAAAAAATTTTTGAAAAATTTTCGTAAAAATTTTATAAAAAAAAATGTATCAATATTTTTCAAATTTGGAAATTATTAATATTTTTTTTAAATTAAAAAAAAAAAAATATTTTGAAAAATTTTCGTAAAAATTTTATTAAAAAAAATGTATCAATATTTTTCAAATTTGGAAATTTTTAATATTTTTTTTTAAATTAAAAAAAAAATATTTTGAAAAATTTTCGTAAAAATTTTATAAAAAAATTTATCAATATACATATTTCAAATTTGAAAATTTTTAATATTTTTTTTTTTTAATTTTAATTTACAGCTTGATATTTTTTATTTAAAATTATACCTCCCTTTTCGTAATGGACCTCGAAAATTTCTTTAATGAATTGTTATCTTAAACAAAAAAAAGCACAACATAAAAAGAAATTAATTTTTATTTTTCATCAATTTTAGCTGTAAATTTTGAACATAGAATCCATCAGAAATTAAAAAAAAAAAATTCCGTAAATTGTTTGAATTTTATGGTAAATTTTATGTGCTTTTTTTTGTTGAAGATACAATTCGTTAAAGAAATTTCCAAAAAAGGTATCATTTTAAAGGTAAAAGATCAAGCTTTAAACTAAAATTAAAAAATATTAAAAAAAATTGAAAAAAAAAAATTGATAAAACTTTTTTTTATAAAATTTTTTTTAAATTAAATTTTTTATATTGAAAATATTGGAAAGGTCTCACAATAGATCATAAAACTGGTCGCGGTGCAATAAGGCCCTATAATAAAATTTTTTATTATTATTATAATAATATCTGGCTATAACAGTTCTTATCTGATTTTGAGGATATTTTTTAATACTCAGATTTTTAATTTTTACCGATATTCGCCTTTTTTTATATTGAAAAATACTTGAGCTTCAAAACTGATTATGCTTGCTGATCTAGCTCTAACGGTTCTAAAAATATTTAATTTTGACAACACTTTTTTGAAGATACCTGAAAATAACGCATTTTTTTTTTCAATACTCAGATTTAAAATTTTTAATAATATTCTTTATATATAACAAAAAAAAAAAAAAAAATACTTAGCCTTCAGAGCGGTTATGATTACCTGTAGCTAAGTATAAGTATATAACGACGATTTATAACGATTTTCTTGTCTTCATATTTTTTTAACGAACGAGTTCTGTTAAAGAGGAGGAGAGCTTCTGTATTGATTTGATTTGTAGTTTTTTTTTTTTTTTTAAATACCTCAAAGTGTCGCATCTGGTAAGACAGAAAAAGTATATAGAAAAACACTCGAGGGTTTACCGACCATTATTTTGGTAAAGCCACCGCAAAAGCTAGCTTGGTTCCTTGGCATGGCAGGCCAAAGTACATGACATACGGAACAAAAATCTTTGTAAGAAAGAGTTAGGAGAAGTAAATTAAAATATGTATATTTTAATAAATGTTAAAAAATAACTTTGAATCATATTACATACCACCTGTAACTTATGTAATTTAACAAATGACTCAAAATTATTGTATTACTGTTGAAAACATTTATTTTTTCATTCTTCTATTGAACAAGAAAAATGAAACCATAGAAAATAATAAATGACACATTTTGTATAATGTCTTAATTTACTAGAAATGCATTACCTTTGATTTTAATTCTATTTGTGTAACTTTGTTTTAGCTGATGAAAATATTTGGTTATTCAAAAAATGTTACCTTTACTTTTTGTTGATAAAGTTTTAAATGCAAAAGTTATTTATTTATTAATTTAATTAAACTATTTTTTTTGCTTGAAGCAAATACTAAAATGAACAAAGTAAAATGAGTTTGGTTAGTTTGGTTACACGTGTATTCACTTATGTATATGTCATGTTCTAGTATAAAATAAGCAAACGGGTAGTTAGAACAAAAGTACCTAAAAGGAAATTTGCAGTAAAATAAATATGAAAACGTGTGCATAAAATAAATAGATGTAGGTAGAAATATGTATGTATATAGGTTGAATAATTTGGGAGCTTGTCAGATTTTGAGTGTCCCAAGAGTGTGAGATCCGCAAAAAAAAAATTTTTTCTTCGCACCATTTTCAAATATTTTTTATTACTGTTTTTTTTTTCGACCAATTTCAGAAAGTGCTGTTTGACTCGCGGAATCCAGAGCATACCAAACTGTTCAGTTTTGAAGGTTAAAACACTGTTATTCAAACTTCCTCAGTATAACAGCGGCTCTCGTACCTTCTAATTAGGGTTATTATGATTGTTTTTCAGAGGCTGTGTGCTTTTAGGTTGTTGGTTATGTTATAGACTAAATGTATTGAAATACCACACATCCGCCAGAGCATGTACCCCACTTTTTAATTTATTTGTTGTTGTAGAGAACATAACTGAAGACGTTAGTGGAAGAAGGGGCTATGTTGCATTTTGAGTGAAACGAGAAAATTGACTTTAAAGTTTTGCTTAAACATTTGAGGTTTTTTTACATCTTTATGGAAAACTGACATAAAAATAATGCAAAGCCATAAAAAACGTTGCATATGCAATAAAAAGCATAAGTTTATGTTTAGTACTTTATATGAATAAAACGGAACATAGCACCTTCTTCCAAAATTCGTATTGAAAACTTGTGTACATAGCCCCTTTATCAATGATTTATTTTCTTAAATTTTCATGATAGCGGTTATCTGATAAGCCAAAAATCTTTATATGCATAAAGACTATCCACCAATACAAAAAATAGATTTTGAGTGGTTTTGCGACATAGCCCCTTCTTCCACTAACATCTTCAACTATTACCTAATACAATTTTTGATCGCACCATTTTGAAATATTTTTTATTACTGTTTATTTTTTTCGACTACTTTTAGAAAGAGCTATTTGACTACGCGTATTCCAAAGCATACCAAACTGTTCAGTTTTGAGGGTTAAATCACCGTCACTCAAACTTTTTTCAGTATTACAGCGGCTCTCGAACCTTCTAATTAGGGTTATTATGATGGTTTTCCAGAGTCTGTGAGCTTTTTTTTAGGTTGTTAGTTATGTTATAAACTACATGTTCTCGGATTACAGGAAGAGTACCTTAAAAAATAGAATAGTTTTAAAATAGATTGAAAAAAAAAAAAATGTTTGGAGCAGAACTAAAAAATGATTCCTCTGAAATCACGCGCCCTATACCTGGGTTTTGAGCATCGTTTAAGTAAATTATGGGAAAGTTATAAGATGTTAAAAGTTATTATTCTAGTAGTAGTAGTGATTAAGAGAATTATGTAATATGAATATAACCATAAGACAGTCTTTTTGAGCACATAAAATTGTGAATAGATGAGTAAAACTTCATTCAAAAGCATTCAAGTGTCACTTAGTTGAGTATTATTAGTAGAAAATATACTCACTTACTCTAACAAAGAACGCAATAAATATGGTGAATAAAGGAACATAAAAGTAATGAAAAAGTTTTAAATACATTCTAGAGAACTATAAATAAATTATAGTAATAAAGCGTAGTAGACGAGCAGGCAAGCTAAAGAGCTAGTAAACAGTTTTATGAGATTTCTATCAATGTTGCTTCATTATTGTTTTTTTTTTTGTGAAAGCGGCAACACTGGTTCTCTACATATTTGCTGCACACAAAATATTCTCAAGCTTTACCACATAGTTATCAGTAAAAAGCATGGCATTATTTATAAAGCATTAAAAAAATTGTTCTTAGTTTAAATCAGTTTTTTGTTATTAAATATAAATAAATAAATTAGAGAATTAAATTAAATTAAATGCGGTCTCTGTTTTGTTGTTGTTTGTTTTGTTTTCAGGATACACACTTATTGCACACCCATTTAGCCACATTCTTCTTCTTCTTCTTCAACATCATTCATCTTTCTTCATCTCTCCACTTAGCCGTCCATTGTTGTCATTCATGTTATTGTTGATACGCTGAATAGGCCAACTTTTGCGCTTCATCCAATGTACGTCCATAGCCATGCTCTTCATGTGAATAATGTGGATGTGCAACAACTTCATAGTTTTCTTTCTTTGATTCCAGTAATTTTTTGAGGCCAATAATACCGCTAAGCAATAATGCAATTTTACCAATAACAAGCGCTTTGAATGAGATCAATGCCAAGAAACCGATGGCAAGTGGCAGGAGTGCAGCCAATTTTAGTTTGAAGAGCATTAATAATGGCAAAAGATACTTCTTCTTTTCTTTCTTTTTGCCGCGTGCTGAAAATTATGGAAAACAAAAAATTTACCGAAAGTTAATTGAATGATTTCAGATAACGTAAGCATTTTAAATTGATATTTGTTATACATAGTTAAAAAAAATTAATTGAGTGTCGTGTGGGAAGGTCTGGGGAAAACTTTTATGATATTCAAAGCCCTTCCTTAAGAATGAAGTTCCCAAAGAGATACATGTATGAAAGATATATTATTCATGTAGTTTCTTTCACTTTTATATTAATCTAGCCTGAAACAGAAAACTTGTATAGAAGTTAGTTACGATTACTCATTTTTCGGGGAAGTTATCATGCGAGGGACGGCTTTTGAATCGGACTTTTGTTTTTTTCTTCTATTTTTGTTCTGATCTAACTTTCATTCTAATTTGCTTTCATTTTATTCTATAAACTTTCTCTTGCATTTAAATTTCTGTTTTATTTTCCTTCAAACTCTCCCCATGTCTAATCCTTTTCTTTTCCCTTATAACTTTTGCCATTTCCATTTTTCTTTTTCCCGTTTTCTATTTCCCAATTTATTCGATTTTATTTTCCTTTGCCATTTTTCCTTTCCGTTTTCCGTTTTGCCTTTCTCAAATATAATCCTTTTTATTTCCCTTTTCACTTTTGGCTATTCCTTTTTTCATTTCCTTAATCCTTTTTTCTTTTCCCCATTCAATTTCTAAAAGGGAAGAGCCTTGTTCTTTTAACTACATATCTCCTTTTTATTTTAACTATTCCTATTTTTCCCCTATCACATTCTTCTTCTTCCATTCTGCTTTTCTTGTCCCTATATTTTTTTTTATTTTTCCTTATAACCCCTATTCCCTTGTTCTTTTCTCTTTTTCATTCACATTTTTCACCTTTCCACTTTTTTCTTTTCCCTTATCCATTTTCCCTTTACTTTTTTCGCTTTCTTTTTTCCCCCTTCATATCCTTTCTTCTCTTTCCACATCCCTTTTTCTTTTCCTCATGCTCTTTCTCCTAATCCGTTTTTTTCCATTTTCCCTTTTTCCTTTACCTATTCCCTTTTTCTTTTCCGTTATTCATTTTCCTTTTACTATTTTCCCCCTTTTTCATATCCTTTTTTCTCTTTCTAAATCCCTTTTTCTTTTCCTCATGCTCTTTTTCCTAATCCGTTTTTCTTTTCCACATTCCCTTTTCCTTTACCTCTTCCCTTTTTCTTTTCCATATTCCCTTGTTCATTTCCCTGTCCCCTTTTTTCCCTATTCCTTTTTTTCTGTAGGTATTCCCTTTTTCTTCTCACGATTGCCTATTTCTATATTTTTTCCCCTTTCCGATTCCTTTTTGTTTTCGTTCAATTACGGCTTTAATTTTTCTTTCTAACTTTCCCTTTTTGTTTCCGTTCAACTTTCCATTTTATTTCTGTTTTCCATTCATTTTACCACTGCACACGAGAAGGTAATTTTTAATCTAGCACTTCAATAATAATTACTCCAGCGCCTTATAAAACCCACGAGACTTATAACACATATCAAACAGGACCAACAAGCTACTTACATTGGAGTAGAGAAAAGTAATTTAAAATATTTCCCAATAAATAAATAGAAACAAAGTTGGAAACCTCGAGCCAGCAAGCGACATATTAAACAAGGTTAGAAACTATAGAAACAGCCACAGCTTTTCTAACAGTAAAAACAAAGCAGAAAAACGACAGCAATAGCAACAACAACAACACCAACAACAACAACAACAACAACTGTCTACATGGACAATATGTTGCCTTCAACGGAAGGAGAAAACAGCTTTCCAAAGTTTTACAAACATACACGCGCAGACAAAACAAACACTGTAGACAGGGGAGAAGATGGATATCTATAAATATTGGCTGAATATTTGTACTGAAACTGGGCCTGGACAGTAGGCGGGAAAGTGAGTTTTTATTGAGGCTATGTGCCACGCAATGAACACATGTTCAGGAAGATAGCGATTAGTTGCTGACAAATGGAAATAAATTGAGTGGAATGCCATATGCAGTCTCAAGCTGATGTGCAATTTTCACATTAAAATATTTCATTTTCACATTTGGCGTAGTTTGAGAGTAGCCTATACACGTCAGTTTCAAGACAGTCAACTTCTTTGTTGGGTTAGCATATTTTTTTTTTGGTAACAGTTAACAACAACATAGAACACACTTTATATCAAACACGCAGTGGAAACAGTTGACATTTATTCCAAAATCAAAACCCACAAACACGGTGTTTGTGCTTGGTGGAAACCCCATATTAGCTAAGACGAAAATGTTATGGCCTCATGGCGTCACTAAAAAATATGTCTCACTAGACAGAAAAAAAACTGAGCGGAGCTGCGATGCGTTATGTACAGATCAGCCATTATAATTTTGCAATTTTCGTCATGTACAATTCGAAACGAATAATTACTATATCTATATCGCGGTGTAATAAGGCCTTATAATAATAATAAAGTACTATATCTTTCACCACAAAAAAAATCAAGGGAGTGTGTTTTTGCTGTCAACCGAAAAAAAAGACTGAAATAGTCTATCTATGTATGTTGAGTAAAGTAAAAAAAAAAAGAAATTCTCTCACGTTGACACTGTCATAGTAGCAAGTCAATACCCTGCCAGTTTAGGACATAATCTGAAACTGTGCTACAGAAATAAAAGCCACTTAAACAAAAACCAATACGATAGTTTATGTGGCACCACTAACTATCACCAGTTGTCTTGAAAATGACACTTGGTGAAAAAGTCAAGGCAGAACTTTTATTGCAATTTAGTTTTAAGGAGTACGTAGGTGCCTTTGTATGTACATATGGTTTTACTACATGCACTTAAAACTATCGTATACGCATTGACTTGGAATGCCTTGTCTGACTGCGTAGGTAGGGAGATTCACTAAGTTTTGCAAGATGCTTGGATTGCTAGAGGGCAGTGTTTTAGGGTTTTTTTTTTACACACTTAGGTGTTGCCATCAATATTAAATCATACTCATCAGTCGTCAATCTGTCAATGAGCCCTTTTTAAGCTCGGCCGAGTATTTATTAGTAAACAATTGAAGTAAGGCTTCCTTCGAAAAATTCTCAGCTAAGAGGTTTTTGTAGTGATGTTCCGATGTGAGTATCTATAAGTAACTAGAGTTTGATCAGTGTTTGAAATTCAATCACAAAACCTTATTCAAATTTACTACGTTTTTTGAAGTGTCTTTCCTTTTTTTTCTATATTTTTCCTTTCTTCACATTCTTCTCTCTCTAAATGTTTATTTATATTTATTTATTACCTTCTTACTTTTTTTCTTTTCTTTTCTTTTTTTTTCTTTTCTTTTCTTTTCTTTTTTTTTCTTTTCTTTTCTTTTCTTTTCTTTTCTTTTCTTTTCTTTTCTTTTCTTTTCTTTTCTTTTATTTTCTTTTCTTTTCTTTTCTTTTCTTTTCTTTTCTTTTCTTTTCTTTTCTTTTCTTTTCTTTTCTTTTCTTTTCTTTTCTTTTCTTTTCTTTTCTTTTCTTTTCTTTTCTTTTCTTTTCTTTTCTTTTCTTTTCTTTTCTTTTCTTTTCTTTTCCTTTCTTTTCTTTTCTTTTCTTTTCTTTTCTTCTCTTTTCTTTTCTTTCCTTTTCCTTTCTTTCCCTTACCTTTCCTTTCTTTTCCTTTAATTTCCTTTCCCTTCCTTCCCTTTCTTCCTCTTACCTTTCGTTTTCTTTCCCTTCTTATCCCCTACCGTAATTTATTTTACTTTCCTGTCCTCTCCTATCTTCTCCTATCCTTATCTACCTTTATTTGCCTTTCGCTTCCTCTATTCTCCTTTCCTT
>CAXKVI010000001.1:9199299-9209299 GCA_964058755.1 Campiglossa producta | reverse complement strand
TTCCACCAACAAAGCATCGACCTCATTTTCGCGCGCTTCTGGTTCTTCAGGCAAAGCAGCATCATTTAATGAACGTCCAGCTGGGATATCGTCAGTCTTAATTAATGAAATGCCTTCGGTTAATTTGACATCGCCATTTTCAGAGTCGAAATAGTGTAACGCACGCTCCTGCGAAAAGAAGAGATGAGAAGTTTTTGTGAAGAATATAAACAAACGAAAATTTTAATTTTGCATGCCTCTAAAGCTGAACTGCAACGCATTTAGAGACGTTTCAGGAATTGTAGTATTTCACGTTTCTAAAAGAAGTTTTTAAAAATAACAAGTAAGGAAGTCTTAGTTCGGCTAAAGCGAACATTAAATACCCAGCGGTAGTTTTCATATGATTTTCGAATATTTCATTTCGGTTGGGAAGCGATTTCGTCCAATTACATCAGGTATAGTCCCTATTATGCCAGTATAGCGTGTACCAATTTCATCGTTCTACCGTAATCAGTTTAAAAGTTATGACCCGTGAAATTTTCCTTCCTGAAAAGTGGGCGGTGCCACGCCTACTTTTAAAAATTTATCAAAAAATCATAATAGAATAACTAGGGGGTTCATCCTACCAAACTATATCATTTTAGTCATTTCCCTTACCGATTTAGGTGATTTTCGAAGTTTTCGATATCGAAAGTGGGCATGGTTTGAGAGCGATTTTATCCAATTTCATCAGGTATACTACTAGCAACCTACCTTGGCCAGAAAGTACCCTGTATACAAGTTATCGTTAACCGGGCCTTAATCATATTGCCATAACTACAAATGTTCCATCAGCTATTATGCTACTGCCTGATGTCACGGCTACATTCACGGAGGTAAGACCAAATACAAGGCTATGTAAGTTTAGGTTAAGTTATCTGGCAGATGGTCCAGTTGCGTAGGATAGGTTACGATGCCTTTTAATACCACTTGGACCAACGGCCACTAGCATACAATTATTTAGTAAATCGCTTCGTAGCAATTGTAAAGTTTTGAATGAACAGGTAATTCAAACCGCTCAACTGAGCATGCAGGGGTTTGATGGTTACATTTGAGCATCATCAATGTTGTTTTTGTTGTTGTTGTTAACAGCAAAAACCTTCCCGAAGGTTTTGACGAGTGATGCCGAAATCGACAGTCCTTGGCCGGATATGAACCCGGCACGCTGCGGTATTGCCCGACTGTCGCGGTAGCGATTTGGTATGACCAGTGGAACCTTCTGGGTCATTACATCTCTCCATCCATGGGGAAGGAGAAGATGGGTAATGAGAGGTGAGAGGCATCATATCCGCAGATCAACCATCGACTTAGCACGTCATTACCTATGTGCATATTAGTCGCCTCTTACGACTGGTATGTCTACCTCGGGCATGTTCTAAACCCCTAACCCGCAGGGGCCGAGCATCATCCATGCAGTTAAGGAGCTGGACCAATAAGGAATAATCAACCGAACTGCATGAATTCACATTTGATAGTACCCAGTCGTTGCCAGCACGAAAAGGAGTTGCCTATATGCCGCTATGTCTAATTTTGGTTTCCCCGCAAAACTTATACGGCTATGCAAAATTACGCTGAACAACACCACCAGCGCGGTCAGAATCTGGAAGGACCGATCCGAGCCGTTCGAAACTATACGAGGTTTCAGACAGGGTGACCACCTATCGTGCGGTTTCTTTATTTTGATGTTGGAGAAAATAATACAAGCTGCAGAACTTAATCGCGCTGGAACAATATATCACAAGGACGTTCAACTGTTTTCGTATGCCGACGTCATCGCCATTATTGGCTCATTAACCGCGTCGTAACTTCTGCGTACTCCAAATTAGAAAAAGAAGCAGAAAATGAGTTTGATGGTGAATTAAGTACCTGCTGGCATTAAGCAAAGAGTCAGCGCATTCGCGTCTTGGCAACCATGCCACTGTTGGCAGCCATAATTTCGAGATAGTAAGGGACTTTGTATACCTGGGAAGCAGCATTAATACCAACAAAAATGTAAGCATAGAAATCCCTCGAAAGATAACTCTTGCAAACAAATGCTAGTTTGGGCTGAGTAGGCAATTGAAACGTAAAGTCCTCTCCCGACGAACAAAAACATCACTCTATAAGTCACTTATTGCACCCGCTATATTTTGCAGAAGCATGGACACTGACATCATCTGATGAGACGGCTTTGGGAGTATTCCCAAATATTCCTTCAAAGTTAGCGACGGCGAGTACCGAAGAAGAGATAATGATGAGCTGTATGAGTTTACGCAGACGTCGACATAGTTCAGTGATTAAAACCCAGCGGCTTCGCTGGCTTGGACACCCGCCGGTGGAAGTAGAGGAAAAGGGAGGCCACCACTCCGAAGGTAGGACCAAGTGGAGGCACATCTGAGTACACGCGTTGTCTCCAATTGGCGCCAGTTGGCTCAACAAAGAACCGACTAGCGTAACATGCTCGACGGCCAAAATCGCCTAGGCGGTTAAAGGCTATTTTAAGTAAGTAAGTAAGTCTACACTCCAGTCACCATGAAAAGTTGTGTCTTAGTCCACCCTAGCAGTTCCGGAAAGGTGGCTAATAATGCTTCAATCTGGTGGAGTTCTCCGTCTGAAAGACACTACAACAGTGTAGCTTCTAGCTAAACAGGAATTAGGTAAGTGTAGAGATAGTAGAAGCAGAGAGAAGGGGAACACGTTTGTAGAGGTATAGCTGTAAGCCGAGGTATTGGCGGAGGTCGAGATATAGGTCAAGGTATAGGTGCAGGTAGAGGTATAATTATGTAGACTTGGTAACATTGGTGGAGGTAGAGATTGCAGAGGAAGAGCTGGAAGGATACGGAGATGACAGGGGAATGTGAATGAAGAAAAGTTTTATTAATATTTATATGAACATGAATAACGAGAAGAAAAAGTAGAAGAGAAATAGGGAAAGGCAGATGAAGGGAGTAATAAAAAAAAAAAAAAAAAATTGGGAAATGAAGAGTAGGAGAATAGGGAGCCTCGGATGAGCAAAGAGAGTACAGTTATGTATATTCGGGCAAGTCATTTATGTAATGCGAGTGTTGAGATGGAAGGGAAGAGAAAAAGGGTTACTATAAATATGAAGAGAAGTGTAAGGATAAGGGGAAGAAAAATTAAAAGATTGTTATTAACTCATGGCGAGAAACCGATATAAACTTAAGATTCTGTGGATCAGGAAGAGAGAGGGACAGAGGTAGAGATCAAACAATGCCACAAAAAAGTTAGATCCAAAAGTGGTTAGTATCAGATGGTATACAATCAATATTCGGAAAAATGAAGAAATCTTCGCAGCTTCAGTGAAAAGCGGATAAAACCTCCTTTGAAAGTTAAGTATGAACTTCAGATATATTTTTCCTTTTCATAAGACTCAATATTTTTGAGAAATATATATTTTCCTAATATCTTAAGTTTGGCCTTAGTCGTTTATTGCCACATAGTCGACAAGAAGGGATACCGGTCACTTTCAACACAGGTAACCAGCTAATACAATTTTAATATTTCTTTTAATTCCTTAAAATTGGTTTCCACTAACTCAAGGGGCACTTTCTGTTCTTCTCAAATAAATTTGTTCATCTAGTGTTACCAAATATCTACCAGATAATATAATCCACAGACATTATTTTTGCTAAGTTCGTTTTAATATCAAATTAGTTTTGGTTTTAAAAACATATTCCATTCACACATCATATGTACTTATATTAAACCATGATTCACACTTCAAATTTCTTACCTTCAAACACAAAACCATTGAACGATCACCACAATCTTTAACCATCTTTAGAGCACTACTCAGCAAACTATCTGTTTCCGATACTTCTTTATTGCTGGAGGAAGTAGCAGCAGCACTTGACGCCACCAAGGCGAATAAACACACAAATTTGAACATTTTCACAGTTTTAATTTTTTTGTTTTTTGTTTTTGAGTTTGTTCTTCTTTCTTTTGTAAAGAGCCCTGCACAACGCCCTTTTACTTCACTTCCGGCTAATGTCACTATTTTTCAAATAAGCTTAATTTGTCCTGTTGTACTACACAGCGTCACTGCTTATCTGATTTAATTATTTTTTTTTTTAATATTTATTGCACTAAGCTTAGCAATCATTCGATCGGTCAGAAGGCAACCGGTAAACTGTGACTAGGAGACGTTTGTGTATCGAGTTTTATTCCCAGCCTACAATCGAGTGCGACAGTAAGCTTAAGCAAATGCTTTAATGCAAACACGTACGAACCAGCTTACATATCCTACTACTGTGTGATATCTGCATAATTGTGTATGTGTGACATACTAATACATGCGCGGTTAGCTAATTTATTTTTATCTACCCAATAAACAATTAAGTTTGCTTCCCAAATCCCTAAAGTTAATTCTCAACTTTGAAGTCACTTTTTTAATATGGCAATTTCACTCATTCGCATTTTGAGAAAATAATAATTTTCAACTTGTCCTCAACGTAAAATGTGTGATAAAAATCATTGTATGGTTGATTTAATAGTAACTTATGATTAATAGGTCAACTTTTTTGCTAAAGTCAACAAGTCCTGTTAGACATTTGCTAACAGTTTCTCCAAAGCAGTTCAAGTTTCCTGCCTGTTGAGAATAACGCTCAACATGAGAATTTAGAATTTATCAAATGAAGACATGCATGGATGAAGGGGGTATGTAGCATTCTCACTCAATTTCTGTTTTTGGCATTGGTGAATAGTTTTTATGCAGACCTATATTTCTGTCTTATCAGAATCTGCCTATCGTGAAAATTGTAGAAGATAATTCATGGATGAAGGGGGTATGTACACAACTTTTCAATATGAATTGTGGAAGAAGGGGGTATGTTCCGCTTTTTTCATATAAAACACTAAATATAAACTTATGCTTTTTTTTGCATATTATGCAACGTCTTTTATGGCTTTGATAATTTTTTTGTCAGTTTTCCATAAAGATTCGAAAAAACCTCAAATGTTTAAGCAAAACTTTAAAGTCAATTTTCTCGTTTCACTCAAAATGCGACATACCCCCTTCATACATGCATGTCTTCAAATGTTTTAGATGATATTCTTCTGTGTTTATTGGGTAAGTACTCTTTGCAGTTTGCTTGGAAGCACTCAATTGAGTGAAGCTAAACGTAATCGCTGTGAGAAAGCCACTTGTTTTGCTATTTGTTTTTGTATTTGTTAAAATAATGTATTGAAAAATGAAGTTCACGTTGCTGCTCAATGGTTGCGTTGCTGTATTCTTTAGATTGCGGTTGATTTTGCGTAAGTATAAGTAGACCAATGTCCGCCTCCAATAATCGGTCAGCGATCGCACACTATAGAAAGAGCCTCTCCACATACGCATCTACTTACATATGTATACTTGTTATGGAGTTGCGCTTTGCTCTGCACTATGGCCCAAGCGGATTGATGAGATATCACATTTTCATTTCAATTTATTTTATTTTATTTCATTCCTCTTATTTCATTTTCTTATTTTGTTTTATATATTTTTTCTTTTAATTTTTTTGTTTTATTATTTTTTTTTTTTACTTTCTCTAATTTTATTTAATTTAACTTTTATATATTTTATTTTGATTTCTTTTATTTTCCTTCACTTTCTTTTATTCCATTTTATTTTTATTTCATTTTATTCTGTTTTATATTTTTTTAATTCATTTTTTTATTTTGTTTTATTTTATTTAAATTTATTTATTTTATTATATTTTTATTTATTATATTTGATTTTATTAATTTTTTTATTTAATTTAATTTAATTTAATTTAATTCAATTTTATTTTATTTTATTTTATTTTATTTTATTTTATTTTATTTTATTTTATGTTATTTTATTTTATTTTATTTTATTTTATTTTATTTTATTTTATTTTATTTTATTTTATTTTATTTTATTTTATTTTATTTTATTTTATTTTATTTTATTTTATTTTATTTTATTTTATTTTATTTTATTTTATTTTATTTTATTTTATTTTATTTTATTGTATTTTATTTTATTTTATTTTATTTTATTTTATTTTATTTTATTTTATTTTATTTTATTTTGTTTTATATTATATTATTTTATTTTATTTTATTTTATTAATTTAATTTAATTTTTTTATTTTATGAAATTTTTTTTATTTAATTTAATTTAATTTAGTTTTATTTTATTTTATTTAGTTTTTTTTTTTTTGAATTTTATTTTTTTTATTTTATTAATTAAATTTTTTTATTTAATTTAATTTTATTTTATTTTATGTTATTTTATTTTTCTTTATTAAATTTTGATATTTACTTTATTTAATTTAAATTTTTATTTTTTCATTTTTTGTTATTTTATATTTTTTTTATTCATTTTTATTCATTTTTTGTCTTATTTTACTTTTATTTTGTGTTATTTTATTCTATTTTATTATGATTGTTGATTTTTAACTGTTATTGCTGTCATTTTGGGCGTTCATTGATTTTTTTTACCACAAATACAGCTTAACTGGCCCATAGTGAGATGCCAAAGTAAAACCAATTGCGTTTAGAATATAAACAAGCAAACTGGCGCAGTCTCTTTTGCTGTGATTGTAAAATGTGTTACGAGCTTTTTGTTGCAGTTTTTGTTTAATCAACTTTGCGCCTCTTTAAACGCCGCTACCACTGACAGTGACATTGCCGAGCTTTAACATTCGTACTCATATTTGCTCACTTGTTCAAGCAATCGTTGGTTTGAGTGGAGGCGCCAGGCTCTCTAAGAAGAATAACTCCAGTTGAAGGCAGGTTTTTTCAACTGATGAATGCTCATATAAAACGTACATCGTAAAAAGAGTGAATAAATTTAACTAACTCTGAGAGTGGCACAAAAACAATCCTGATTTGGAGTCTTTAACCTGTACTTAATTTGTATAGGAAAAAAATGGTATGAGAAATAACCACAAAAGGAATATAATAAAATTACTACGGCCCGACAGTTCGTAAAACGTATCTATGTGAATAATAATTTTTTTACTCTTCACTTTTAGGTCAGGCCGAACAGGTAATAGTGCCTGAATAAATTCCTCCCCTACTTTTTTTTTTTTTTTAATAATCTTGCCTTGTTACACTTGGCTAAAGGGTTGATTTGGCCACTTCAGTCACATCCGGTTACGTTTTCTCAATCTATTCTTCCGTGAATTCCACCATAGGCTGGGCCATGAAGTACATAAGCTGGTCCATCACAGTAACAGAAACACCATTAATCTTCATAGTTAAGCGTATGTCGATGAACAATTGCGTAGAGTCGTGTGTGCCAACATAATTAGAGTAAAATAGAAAATTGTCACGTCCGTAGTATGTACAATGTCAAACACGTGGAGACGGATAGCAAGAAAAAGTTTCACTTATTTTTTGCACTGCGGGACGTATTGGCACGATGCTACAAATATTAAGCAGCGATAGCCAACGAGCGTAGACTAATAAAAGTTCGGCCTTCCAAATAGTATGTGGTTCAAATGTACCAATAGTACTATAAAGTAAACAAAATAATTTCCATACACAAAAAAAAAACAAAAAAAAAAAAAAATAAAAAAAATAAAAAAAATAATAAAATAAAATGAAAAAAAAAAAAAAAAAAAAAATAAAGCAAAATCTATTATATTTTTTGCAATACCCACAATTCTAAGGTATATAAAATTTGATATGTATCGATAGGTCTCGCCGAGCAGGGTGTTCGACAACAAACCAAAAATTAAAAAAAATTAATTATAATATGATTTGAAAGTCACACCACTACAAGTGCTAAAAACGCATACAATTTATAGAGCCGCTGTTACGTGTGTATGTAGGTATGACCACTTGCATTGTTGTGTTTGCATTCATTGCAGTTGGAGAGAGTCCAAGTGCGAGTTGTTTTGTTGTTATTCAGTGAACAAAATCTGTGAGTGGTTATTGATAGAAGCAAATGCTTGCTCAGACATGATGTTTTGAAAAAAAAAGCACAAATAAGTTAGATCATGCACAAGGCCCTTCGTGGCTAGGTTAGTAGAATAAAATAAAACGGAAAATCGATAAAATTAAAAAAAAAAGTAAAATAAGAAATAGAAAAGTGATTGAAAGTAAACAAAGAAATTTGTTGGAAATGAAAGGAAAGGAAATAATATAAAATATATAAAAAATAAAACAAAATGAATTAAATAAAAAATAAAGAAAGAAAGGAAAGAATGGGAAAGGAAAGGAATGGATAAAAGCAAAATATTAGACAAAAATCAAAGGCAAATGAAGGTAGGGAAAGGAAAGGAATGGAAGAGAAAAAAGGAAGGGAAGAAAGAAAATGTAATGTAGGTAAAGGAGTGGAAAAGATGAGCAAATAGATAACCACAAAGAAAGAAGAAGAGAAAAGAAAGAAAAGAAAAGTTAGCGAGGAGGAAGGTATGGAAAATAAATGGAAATATAAAGAGAGAAAAATATAGGAAAGAAAGGTAATGAAAGCTGAAAAAATAAGTAAAGGAAATGAATGGAAAAGAAAGCAAACTAAAGGAGTAACGAAAGGAAAAAAAGAAAGTAAGGAAACGGTAGGAAAGGAAAATAAATTAAGGAAGGATAAGGGAAGTAAAGGTAAGGAAACGAAATGACAGGAAAATAAATTTAAGGAAAAAAAGTCAAAGAAAATAAAAGTAAGAAAAAAATTAAAGAAAAGAAATGAAATGAAACAAAAAAAATGAATAAAATGAAAGGAAACTAAGGGAAACGAAACGAAACTAAAGCAAATGAAACGAAAGGAAAGGAAAGAAAAAGAAAATCAAAGAAAGGTCAGATGAGAAAATAAAAGAAACGAAAAGAATGGAAAATAAAAGAAAAGAACAGAAAAGAAAGAAAGAAAGAAAGAAGGGAAATAAAATGAAATGAAAGAAGAGAAAAGGAAAAGAATGGAGAGGGAAGAATAGAAAAGGAAAGAAAATGGAAGGGAAGGAAAGAAAAGTAAAATATACAAATTGAGATGAAAGGAGAGGGAAGGAAAGGAAATAAAAGCAAATGATAGCAAAAGAAAGGAAAGGAAAGAAATACGTATGAAGACGAACTAAGAAGAATAAATAATTATCAACATTGAAACTATACTACTGAATGGTGTAAAGAGGGAGGAAAAGGCAAAATGAATAGGAATGCATAGAAACCAAAAATATGCAAAATATGGAAAAGAAAGGAAAATTTAAGAAATAGCAAAAAGGTAGGAAAATAAAATAAGGTTTTGTGGTTGAATTTCAACCACTGGGCGAACTCTAGTTGGTCAAAATAGCCTACTTTAAACATTATGTACAAAAATAAATAAAATAAAATAAAATAAAATAAAATAAAATAAAATAAAATAAAATAAAATAAAATAAAATAAAATAAAATAAAATAAAATAAAATAAAATAAAATAAAATAAAATAAAATAAAATAAAATAAAATAAAATAAAATAAAATAAAAAAAAATAAAATAATATAAAATAAAATATAACTATGTGTTTTACTTAACATTGACCTAAAGCTGGCAAAATAAATAATTTGTTTAAATCAAAAAGGTCGCAAAATACACTAATTAAAAAAAAAATAGTAAAATAAAACAAAATAAAATAAATAAAATTAAAAAAAAATAAAGAAAAAAGAATAAAAAAATAATGTAGTAAAATAAAATAAAATAAAAATAAAAATAAAAATAAAAATAAATAAAATAAAATAAAACCAAGCAGAATAAAAAAGAAAATAATTATTAGTCCCCATTTAAATTTCTCATTCGGTCAAATAACTGCTGACTGCAACGTCTGCTGAGTGGCATGGCGACATTTACCATCACGATTTGCTAATGTTGTCAACATTGCTGCCTCTCAATTTAACTCGTATTTAATATTATTGCATTTACTGTTCAGGTAGCATATTTAGTTTGCTTTCATGTGAGCACTTTTACTAGCAATTGTTGACAGCGGTAGCAACTGTACACACCAACTATTGGCTTTGTTGTTACATATTGCATGTAAATAATTTTTGCTGTTAGAAGAAAGTGTC
>CAXKVI010000001.1:9165395-9189099 GCA_964058755.1 Campiglossa producta | reverse complement strand
TATTTAATAATTTTTTTTCGTTCGTATTAATTTTTTTAAAATTATTATTATTATTTTTTTACTTTTTTATTTTTATTTTTATTTTTATTTTTATCCAATATCCAAATTTAGAAGTAAATACATTTTTCTTCAACATTTTTATTTTTAGTAATTTTGAATTCATAAAATTCTCAGTATTCACAACTTTCATTGTATTCAGATTTCTAGTGCAACAACTTGCGCGTGGCTTTCCATTTTTCAAAACATGCGCGTTATTAAAAATTGCAAATAAATTCATATAAACTGTAAAAATGAGGAAAACAAAACAAGTTCAACACTTGCACTGAACTGCCACGTTGCCGTTGACATCAAAATGAATTAATGAGTTTCTGCCACCGTGTTGCACGAACGCTTTTCCAACACATATTTGCATCTAGCCACATGCCGACATTCATAAAAACGCATTAGCGCATATTAACAGCATAGAGAGTGAATAGAAAAAGTGAATTTAATATTAGTAAGTAGGACAAACATAAATTAGTGACAGTCGGAAATTAAAAATAAATTATGAGTATTGAGATGCCGGCAACAGATAACCCAAATTGTTGTGAAATTGTATGCAAGTGTTGGTGCATTTATGGAATTTACTTTTTAGAAATTGAGAATTTTCTGTTTAAATATTTTTTTTTATACCTCTTAGTGTTCTCTCTAGAAGTACCAATCATTTTTTTTTTTTGAATACAGTTTTTGAACTATTGAAAACATAAACTTTACGAACGGAAAAAAAGACAATATGTGATACATGATAAAGGAAAATTCGAACTCAAATTCCTTCGAATCGGCAGGGATCGATTCCTAGTATCGGACGATTTGGCATGGTAAGAGCCATATGTACACTGCAGCGAAACCTCAACTAGTGAGAAAAATACTAGTATATAACGAAAATTTTCTGGCTGAATCCATATTAGTCAGGAAATATCCATTTCATACTAGTATACAACTAGATTTTTCTGCATGAAATCAGATGAAATCGGTGCCACGCCCACTTAAAAAAAATTATCAAAAAATCATTATATAATGTCCAGGGGGATTCACCTATAAAATTATATCATTTTAGTCATAGCGGTGCCACGCCCACTTAAAAAATAATCTACATACATACATCATAATACCGCTATACCTGTGTAAACATAGCTATGTAGATTAATTTTCCACTTTTTGTTTTTATTACGAAGGCAGTTGTAGCTTATGTAAGATCATGTTTGTTATATAAATGCTTACACAAACAACAAATTTCCCACATGACCACTTCCCAAGCATTTCTCCGAAAGTTGATTAATTAAACTTCCAAAGCGCTGCCCTTTGTTGCAGCTTCAATGGTACCAAAAAAAAAAGCAAAAAAAAACGTCGAACTAATTGAACGCTTAGTTAACATATTTGTATGGATATTTCACTAATTATTTCCGATGTTGGGGTCAGCACACGGTTAAGCTTTTGTGTAATTTGATTTTTCACTTGTGTTGGTCACTAATTGATAAAAGTGTTTTTGTTGAAATTTATGTGCCATATTCGATTGGTACACGAAAAAAAAATCGGTATAGACAAGCAATTGATATTGAAAATTAAAAAAAATGTTTCGACCAGTGGAGCCTTCTAGGTCATGCCATCCCTCTATCCGTAAGGAAGTAGAAGATGGTTAATGAGAGTTGAAAGGCATCTTATCCATAGATCAACATGGTGTCATTTCCTATTACATACTAGACACCTCCTACCTCGGGCATCCCTAATCCGCAGAGGGGGTCGATATCGTGAGGGTGTGATAATGGTAAGGGTATATTAAATCAGAGGCGGCCACAAAAATTACTAAAACATTTGCATAAGTGTGTGTAAAAATTCAGTGACTTTTCATACAGTGAGTCTAAAAAAAAAAAGCAGCCTGTGAAATTATGAAAAGGAAAAAAGAGTTTACTTGTTGATTTATTTTGTTTTTGTTTTTAAAAAGATTTTAGTTGTTGATTTTTGGTGTATATATTTCAAAATGATTTTTAAAAGGAAGAGCACAACTTCGTGCGTGCACATCGTTAGCGTTGGTGTTTGAGTTTAAACTTAAAAAGCACAATGTGCAGTTTTTGGACGCCATGGTATTAAATGCACAAAATATTCGAGTTGAACGATAGGTTTCCTACATGAAAACTGCTACACTATTTTATTAGGTTGTGAGGTTGCTTACCGCATTTAAAGACTGTATAGGACAAAGGGCTGAGTATATCAAGCTAGCTTTTATGTTGAACTTTTTACGCTAGCGTTAACCAATTTTTTTCGGTGTAAAAAATGTGGGTATACAAATAACTCTTGTTGTTTTTTTTTTGGTATTTGTTTAAAATCTACCGTTACATATACAAAATACTTATGTAAATACAGGCCGGTGTTGTATTTCCTTTTTTAATTTTTGCTCGTAAATTACCATGAAAAAGTTTTATAAAAATTAAAAACTAAAATAAAAACAAAAAACAAAAAACATAATAAAATTCATAATTTATGCATGAAACGCAAAAGTGAAAGTTCTTTCTCACATCATCCATAAGTGGTTTGTCACAACCTACCATAATTTGTGTTGTTGTTGTGGTTTTAACTTTGGCTGCTTGTGCGGCCGTTGCAATATAAGGGCCGTTAAAAGATTAATAAGATTTTATCGTTTCTTGAGCTTTTAACACACTACGAAGTGTTGCATAAGTCGGAAAGTTATGTATTGTGTGGCAATAAACTGAGTTGACCGCACTGCTTTGATTGCGCTTTCGTTGCTTACCACACAACATTAATGACGGCAGTGGTATCTTTGAAGTACAAATTTATATGGCAGTAATTTCAGATGTTTATGGTTGTATGTATGTATATTTTATTGTCACTCTCACTTTTAATAAAAAGTGTATGTTGGATAAAGAATTTCGAAATATCTCGCGCACTACAATCAATTTTGAAGAAACTCCCACTCTCATTCTCTTTTCTACGTTTTTGTCTTCCTGTTTTTCCCTTTTCTCCCTCCATCTCCATCTTCTTTTTTTACCTTTTCCATCTTCCTTTCAGTACAACAGTACTCAATCATTAAATTAAAATTTCTTTCTCACAGGAAAATATCAACATGATTTTGCGGTCAAACTTGTTTTATTGAAATTATTTTCATAAGATGCCAGCTTCAAAGTGGTCTTCTGAAAAGCCGCCCACCAAATATGAACAAGTTTTGTTTTTTTAAGTTAAGCGAAAGCTAATTTCACCCTGCAGGTTGTAATAAATAAAATATGCCGAATCAGGGCATTCCGATCAAGGAATAGGTTGGCACAAAAGGAAGCATTTTTTTTATAAAAGTGAGCTGTGTAGCTTGGTAGCAAAGAAGAGGGAATTTATTTTATGCAATTTAAAAACAAAGAAGCAGTTATGTCTGGGCAACACGAAGTGAGAGGAAAAAAATAATTTGTTACATCAGTACCTCATCAATTAAGCGCCAACTTTACTTATCCAAAATGATCCCAAAATGACCCTAAAATAATCCCAAAACAATCCTACAATAATCCCAAAACGACCCCAAAAAGACTCTTAAGTGTTCCGAAATTGAACCCAAAACGACCCAAAAATGACCATAAAATGATCCCAAAATGATCCAAAAATTATTCCCAAATGACCCCAAAAACACCCTTAAATGTACACAAAATTATCCGAAAATGACCCCCAAATGATCCGAAAATGACCCTAAAATAATTCCAAAATAATCCTAAAAATAATCCCAAAACGACCCCAAAAAGACCGTCAAAGGTTCCCCAAATGACCGGAAAATGATCCAAAAATTATCCCAAATTGACTCAAAAATGATCCGAAAATTACCCCAAAATTGTCCCAAATTAATCCAAAATTGAACCCAAAATGATCTAAAAAATAGCCCCAAAATTATCCCAAAGTGACCCCTAAATGATCCCAAAATGATCCTAAAATTATCCAAATATGATGCCAAAAATATACAATCCTACCTGAAAATATCTTAGTTGGTATGTCGGCGAAAATATCTTTCATTTCCCTGCAGGGAACTCAGACACTAGTGAACAAATTTCAGGTTCAGAACTAGATATAAAGTGGCCAATAAAAACTACTACGTTAGTGATTACATTTTCCCTAGTTCGAAACCAGTGTTTGAGGAGGCGTTAAAAGGCATTTGGATTCGTATTTGAATTTAAGTTTTTGAATTTAATTTATATTCGTTTCTATGCTTAGAAATGGTTCAGAACTATAGAAATAGTACCAATAAACGAACTAGAGCCAAACTGTAGAATTTTGTACTAGTTCCAGCCTAGGACATCGCCATGTTAAATTCGCCAGTTGATTTCATGTAAAAAAGATAGTTCGCGAGCTAGTACTGGTTCGGAACGCACTAGAAGCGAACTAGCTCTGAACTAGAGATTTTCCCTACAGGGTTGATACCCATATTGGCAAGTGTTGGTCCATAAATTAAAAAAAATTGAGATAGGTGGCAACCCTGTAAACCGCCCCAAGTAACAACCCACAAGTGGATAGTTTTATAATCAATCATACCATATATATGCCAAATTTCATCCTAATCGGTCAAGCTGTTCCCGAGATAGTACCGTATATACAAATATACTTCGGTAAGGTGGCAACTCTAGATGACAACCCCACTTGAAAATATTTTATTTGGTATGTCCCCGAAATACCTTTGATACCCATATTGGCATATCTTGATCCATAATTTAAAAAAATTGAGATAAGTGGCAACCCTGTCAACCGACTCAAGTGGCAACCCCCAAGTGGATAGTCTTAAAATCAATCATACTATCTATATGCAAAATTTCATCCAAATAGGTCAAGCGGTTCCCGAGATAGTCCGGATATACAAATATACAAGTTTTTTTTTAAGTTATTAGATAAAATTTATCTTCAAAGCTCAGCATTTCTTTATTTATTTCTGTCTAAAAAGTAAGCCAAACCATTAAAAAAAACTCCTCAATATTCCCAAAATTGTATGCTTTAATAAAAAAATAAAACAAAGTATTACTTCAGAAGTAGCGGCATTTCTAAGATAATACATATAAAAGCAGTCATAAAACTACGCGTCTCAATAAAAAAATGCCCACTAGTGAGAAAAATCCCTTTCTCTTTCGAAAGAAAGTTACCCAGCCACTTTGCATGGCGTTTTACTTGAAATCCAATTCACAGCAGCAGCGTTAACGGACTGTTACGTATGAAGTATATATACGGGGCGTTTCATGTTAAAGTGGACTTAATAGTTGTACTCAAAGCTTGGTGTGCTATGCAAGATATTTAGAGCGGTCTTAAAGCATTACTTTTTCTTTTAGCAAAATCGCTGCCTTTTTAATGCGATTTACACGCTTACATGCCTACACGGCTAAAAATTTCATCGGGTTTCGATTCAAGATCAAACCGAAAAAGCGGCACAGCTGAGCGACAGAGCAGACTGAGATTCAGAGCGCCTCGGCTCGAGTCCTGCCAACTCACAAAATTTTATGTGTGCAGTGTGCAGTGTAGCTCAATAATGGAGTAGTCGAGTATGATGCGAAGAGTCTTGGTTCGAATGCAGCCAAGAGACAAAAAAAAAATATTTTTTCTTTAAATTTAACCGTATTTATTTGACCAATTTTCTTGAAAACTGGTGTAGCTTGAAATTCAAACCAAATTTGATATGGTCATATATCGTCGCTCTCTTGCCAGAAGCATAAATGTGCTAAAATTAAAATATTGGAAAATCGTATTTTTATTTTTTGACATAAAGATGTTTTTGCAAGTTATATTCTCATTATACTCTTTCCACTGATATAGTTTTTATGTTAATATTCTTTCAATTCCTCGAGATATGGCAAATTGATTTTTTGAAAATTTTCAAAGTAAGTAGCACATTCATGTTTTTGGCGCAAAGAAAATGATTAAAAATTTAATTTAAATTTTTTTTTTTAATTTTTGTTGTGCCAAAAACACGAATGTGTCGAAAAATTGTTACGTATACGCCATTGTGTCTCTTATTGAGTGCAGCAGTGCAGCACATTCAAGCTTTTGGCTCAACGAAATAGAAATTTTTGTTGCGCCAGGCACATGAATGTGTAGCACATTCGTTTTTCTGGCACAATTTTCAAAGATTAAACTACACATTCATGAAAATGGCATTTCCAACTTCCGGGGGTCCCTTGTACTTAGGAAACCCAGGATTTTCGTGAATCGTGGAGAAAGAAGAGGTTAATCCCGTGAGCCTATTAACTCAAATGTGGAAAATTAGCACATGCCTCTGGAAAATTTGCAAGCCTCTGGCAAGCAAGCGACGATATGTAGTTCAAAAAAGTTTTAAATCAAGGCACACATTTTTAACGGTATACAGGCTATCTTTAAAACCTGTAAAGATATCTTCTTTCAAATTTCTGCTGTGCTGTTTTGATTACTTTCCTACAGTTTTTTTGACGACTCCGAAACAGCACCTGCAAAGCAGATAAATTTAGATGAGCATAACAAATGACATCCATTGATTGGTGAATGCGATCCTAGCGCTCTCACAAGAACAGCAACAATTTTATTGTTCCAGAAGCCAAGCAAAGAGCATAATAATATGTGTGAATTTGATTCTCCGATTTTCGAACAATTGATGGAGTTTGGTTTAGACTCTCTTTAGAGTCAAAATTTTAGACCTTCAGACAAATTACAAATTAACAATGTTAATGTAGGTGAAGTTTCATATTTCTGTGGAGTTTATTTATTTCTAACGATTATTCTAATATATTGACTTGAAGTTCAGATTCAAAATATGAAAACTAAATTTGATTCGAATTGCTGTGGAATGCCCCATATACCTACTCTCATACCTTTGCGAGTGTCTTTTTTTTAATGATAAAATGCTCACGTAATAAGTATTAGTAAACAGAAAAGGTTTCGAAATGCATATTCAACTCAAGCACACTCTTAAACGAAAATACAAAATGATTAAGTGAAATATTCCAAATTTATTGAAATGAAAGCAAATAAAGAGATTACATAATTGTGTGACAGCTTAAAAGCGAGCATTAATTTGTTATTTTTCTTTTGTCGTGAGAATATGCGTTGTTAATGACTGAAACCAAAAGTTTAAAATTTCCAAAACGAATGCAAATTATGACATGAAAGTGAAACTTAAGAAAAAAACAAAATAAAATACCTTGTTTATTAATTTTAGCTTGTATATACAGCCAAATTCCGCCAAAATATCGCAATGTCATGCTAATTTTTGATTTTTTGTATTTCCCAATTATTTTTCTCCCTAAGGAAAAGGATTGAAGTAATTTTTCCGCTTGGTTAAAAAAAAAAAATCGAGAGGAGAAATTTTCCTCAAAATATTTATTAAACAAAAAAAACCATTTAAAAAAATCCATAAAAACTTAAACACAAATTTAAAAACACCACGCTCGACCCTCATTTTTGTTAGTACTGACTTAAGCTTTGAGCGGAAGAAATCTATTATATATAAATGCGCAAACATGACTGGTTCATCCCTTTTTTGCAATAACGACAATTCTAAGGTATATAAAATTTGGTATGTATCGATATGTTTTGCCGAGCAGGGTGGCCGAAAACAAACCAAAAATTTAAAAAAATTAATTATAATATGATTTGAAAATCACACCACTACATGTGATATACACGCATTCGCTTTATAGAGCCGCTGTTATGAGTGTATGTTTGTAGGTATGACCATTTGCATTGTTGTGTTTGCATTCATTGCAGTAGGGTGAGTAGTTTTGTTGGCAGCAATAAGATAACATGAGCCAGCGCGTCAACTTTATTGAGCTTAGGTACAAACAGTGTTTACAAAAACAAAATCTGTGCGTGGGGATTCAGAGAAGCAAATGCTTTTGAAAAAAAGCACAAATAAGCTACATGCACAAGGCCCTTCGTGGCTAGACTTAGTGAAATAAAATAAAATGGAAAATTGATCAAATTAAAAAAAGTAAAATCAGAAATAGAAAAGTGATTGAAAGTAAAAAAATAAAATTTGTTGGAAATGAAAGGAAAGGGAATAATATAAAATAAATAAAAGTGAAACAAAATGAAATAAATAAAATACTAAATTAAGAAAATAATAGGAAAGGAAAGGGATGGATAAAAGGAAAATTAAGGTAAGTTAAGGTAAGGAACGGAAAATATGACAGAAAAATCAAAGGGAAAGGAAAGGAATGGAAAAGATAAAAGGAAGGGAAGAAAGGAAATGTAATGTAGGTAAAGCAGTGGAAAAGAAAAGCAAAAGGAGAAAGACAAAGAAAGGAAAGAAGAAAAAAAGAAGGGAAAGAAAATGTAGCGAGGAAGAAGGTATGGAAAATAAATGAAAATAAAAACAAAGAAAAATAAAGGAAAGAAAGGTAATGAAAAGCTAAAAAAAATAAGTAAAGGAAATGAATGAAAGAAAAAGAAAAGCAAAGGAGTTGCGGAAAGGAACAAAAGAAAATAAGGAAACGGTAGGAAAGGAAAGGTAAGGAACCGAAATGACAGGAAGGGAAATTTAAGAAAAAAAGTGAAAGAAAATAAAGGTAAGAAAAAAATAAAAGAAAAGAAATGAAATGAAAAAAAAAAATGAATAAAATGAAAGGAAACTAAAGCAACGGAAACGAAAGAAAAGAAAAGAAAAAGAAAATAAAAGGAAAAAAGGAATGTAGTGGAAATGGAAAGAAGGATCAGGTAAGAATATAAAAGAAACGAAAAGAAAGAAAAAGAACAGAGAAGAGCAAAAAAGAACAAAAAAGAAAGAAAGAAAGAAGGGAAATAAAATGAAATGAAAGAAGAGAAAAGGAAAGAAAAGGAAAGAAGAGAAAAGGAAAGAAAAGGAAAAGAAAGGAGAAGATAAGGAAAGGAAATAAAAGGGAAGAGAAGGAAAGAAAAGCAAAGAGAATAAATTGAGATGAAAGGAGAGGAAAGGAAAGGAAAGAAATACGTATGAAGACGACCAAAGAAGAATAAATAATTATCAACATTGAATCTATATTACTGAATGGTGTAAAGAGGGAGGAAAAGGCAAAATGAATAGGAATGTATAGAAACCAAAAATATACAAAATATGGAAAAGAAGGGAAAATTTAAGAAATAGCAAAAAGGTAGGAAAATAAAATAAGGTTTTGTGGTTGAATTTCAACCACTGGGCGAACTCTAGTAATAATTATTGTAGTTAAACAATGGCATAATATTTCATTTACAACACCACGGTCAATGACTGACCATCTAAATAAACCGCTGATGGATTGAGTTAAGTGTAACCAATGTAATAAAACATTCATCGCTATGATGAGTGTCAATGGCCGCGGTTCACACCTTACAAAAATTTGTTGGAAGAAAAAGACACTACTTGCCTACGTAAATAAGTACTCAAATGCATTATTAGTCAGCGGAGGTTTTAGGAGTTAAGGTTATCCTGACATTTTCAGAAAAGCGTTTTTCTTGTTTTTTATACCCAGCGTACTAGTCCTCATAATGGTACTACGTAACGGCAAAAAATAATCGAGATAGATATAAAGTTCCGTATATGAAAGTTCTTAGGTTGAAAAGTGGAGTTCATTAAGGCATGTCCGTCTGTCCGTCCGTTCGTCCGTGTACACGATAACTTGAGCAAAAGTTGAGATATTTGCATGAAATTTGTATAAGGGTTACTTTCTTGCCAAGGTAGGTTGCTATTGAAAATGGGCGAAATCGGATGATAACCACGGCCCCTTTTTCGATATATCGAAAATTTCGAAAATCACAGAAATTGACATATCTCGCTAACTAAAATGCCATAATTTTATGGGTGAATCTCCCTGGTCAATCTCTTATGATTTTCCCATACATTTTTTATAGTGGACGTGGCACCGACCACTTTTAAGGGAGGCATTTTTGAAAATTTAAGTGCTCGTAACTTTTAAACTGATTACGGTAGAACGATGGAATTTGGCACAAAGCATACTAGTATCGTTGGGAAATCTAAGATTTCGGAAATCATATGAAAAATACCGCTGGGTTCTTACTTGTTTAACTTTGGACCGGCCTATTACCATTCTAACTTCGTTTAGGGTATCAGGTTCAATGTCTCTCGCTATTCAGCAATAAGGAAAAAGTGTATTTTCCGTATTATTTTAGACCACCGCGATGTATTTATGTATATGTATATTAGGGTGATTCAAAAAAAATTTCAACTTGGTCTTACCCCCTAAAAAGTTAGGTATTGATGAGAAAATAAGCCTTGCAAAAAATTAGCGCTATAACTTAACCCTTATTTTTCGCCTAACCCTCATTTTTCGCCCTTTCCCACACATTTTGTATGGGGAAAAATGGCATTTTTTCAAAGTGAATTTTCTTTACTTTTTGAAACTTTTTTCAAAATATTTTTACATACTCTTAAAGTTGAAGCTTTGAAGCTTCCAAGATGGTAAGCCATTTGCGATTACCTTATCTATTAAGATAATTACAGCCACTTTAAAATGGCTGAGTTTTGTACTATTGCACACACATACACAGTAACACGTATAAAATTTATTCAATTTTAAATGGCTGTAATTATTGTAATAGTTAAGATATTCGCACATGGCTTACTAGTTTGGAAGCTTCAAAGCTTATTTTCTCGTCAATACCTAAAGTTTCAGGGGGTAAGACAAAAAAAAAACAATTTTTTTTTATTTGAATCACCCTAATATAGTATATGCAGCTGTGCTCGTGAATACATTCATATGTTAACCGCTTTGTTTTTGTGGCAAGTGATTTCGCTGCAATAAAATGTTTAATGTGTGAACAACATTTCAGTGAAAGTGGTGATGTCCACACAAAATTTCCAACTGTAACAATACCAGTATATACCACAAACATGGCGACACTGCAACAAAAATCAGTGAATGACTTTAAAACAACAATAAAAGATCAAAAACGTCAAAACTTGCAAAACATCAAACTGTTGCAGAGTGTCTGTGCATTGTTGGACCAACCATTGTTGGTGTATTGTAGTAGTAGGTAGATACTTGTGTGCCGGCAACGAGCTTACAAAAAAGTGACAGCCACAGCATCTCACTAACAATTGCAAGTGTTTTATTATTTATGCCTTTTTATGCTGCCGGTGCTTCAGACGTATCTTCTGAGCCGCAGCTTGAACACTTGCAACATGCAATATCTCAATTTAACGCATTTACAATTTTGCTTTCGGCCAATGGGTGTTTCTCTAGTATTTCTCACAGTACTTCTCTCAGGAAAACTAGTTTATAAGTGGGTCCTGGCCGGACCACCAACGACTTCACTATGCTACTATGCTAAAGTAGATAGTTGAAAGTTGCTTGGCTTTTAAGCAACTAACTAATTCAACTAACTAATTCGAAATGAGACGATCGTGCTCCGAGGCGACGCTTATGGTATGCCAAGAATAATATTGCATGACGAAAATTCAGTATTTAACTTGCGAATTTCGTTTGTAGTTGCGTACATACGTGGACATTCCTGCTTTTAAGCTAGAACTAGTACTGCCGTTATTACCAGCACAATTAAGTATCAGTTGAATTTTATGCAAGGTGTATATAATTTCTTTTATTTCATTGTTCCAAAATATATAGAAGCCATTGTTCACAACCCAGACATTTTACTGTCTGCTATTGGGCAAATATGTAAATACTTTTGTTTGCATATTTATTAGTAAAAGCTACTGCACCACAATGTGAAAATAAAACTAACAAGTGAGGAAGTCTAAGTTCGGGTGAACCCTATTTGTACTAGGAATTACAAATACAATTATTGCCATGATTGTTTATTGACTTACAAAAGTTTAAGCAAACTATATGTCCGATTGATTTATGCGGTTGGATGATTTAATTTGAAATTTCCATTGAAATTTCAACTAATCTTACTGACATAAGGCAGGCCCATAATGAAAACAAGAAACCATATGATGGGAGGATGCCACCTGTCATGAATTCGCCTTGGTCATTTCTCAGAACAAAAAAAAACTGGGCGAAATTTTTTGACATTTTTATTTTTCCTAGTTTCGACATTTATTCAGATTAATTGATCAAACATTTCAATTTTCAGATGAATCCGGATTTGATAATTCAGCTTCAAAAATAAGCACATTAAAAAAACTACAATTAAAATTAATCAATTCAATTCAATTCAATCAATCGGGAAATAAGTCGGTTTGTTTCATCGATGATGATTTTTCACTGATTAATAAATAAATCAAGTTTTTTTTTTGAAGTTAACTTCTTAGGCGGCGATATGAAGTTTTGAGAGTAGTTGAGAGTAAAATTTGGGAAAAGGGCTGATGATGCAGCGGAAATTATGCAACGGAAATAGAAATTGTAGCCGACTTTCAGGCGTAGGCGATTTTCACCACGATGTTTAGCTGTGCCAATCAAATATGAGGTGAAATTCTAGGTTCTAGCTAACATTGCACAAATTGTAATAGTTAGGCTGAATTCGTAGGTGTTGCCACTTATGACGGTTTACAGGGTTGCCACCTATTTAAATTTTTTTTTTAAATATAGAGATAACTATGCCAATATGGATATCAAATGAAAGGTATTTTCGACCGTATACCAAATTATATAACTTCCAGCAGGGTTGCCACTTAGGGTTGCCACCTAAACGCAATTTACAACCCCTTTTACAACACTCCTTCCTATCTTTCTTCGCCTTCACACTATCTCCCTCCCTTTTTCTCTTCATTCCCCTGTTTCCTTCTACCACGCCCCTCTTCCCCTATATCCTATTCGTATTGGCCCCTGTACCGAATTTGAAGGGAAACACACCATGTATAAGATATTTTCGAATTGATCGGTTCCCTGGTCTACTTCCCGGAATTAAGAAATTGCCAATCTAAACAATTTTCGAATACTACTTATTCATATTTCGTTGTTTCTGAATTTCAGAAGTTAACTTCTTTCATGTGTACTGGCTACACGCAGTTTTTTTTTTTTTTCAATTTTAAATTTAGACCAGGTATCCTCGCTTCATCAAATAACCCGCCTCCGCGCATCCCAACTGCTTTTACTAAGTCCATAAGCCTTAGAGGTCACAATCAATCCCCTCACTTCCCTCTGCCAAAAGTGTATTATGTACATTGAACTTAAGTCCTTCATCCATTTACATCATTTCAAATTTATTGCATTACTTCAACGTCGGCAACAACAACTGCCAATGTAAGCCACATGCAGTCAATGTATTTATAGCCAAGCAGTACTGCTAGCAGTCATTGAACCTTTTCCTTTTTTTTACACTATTTTGCATATTCCGTTAGTCGGTTGTGAAAATAAAAAGGAATACAAAGCATTTGAAAAGTAACAATTCGTTAGCGAAATTTTAACAATGAAGAACAACAAAAACACAAAGATCTTCTGTGGCATGATGCTGTTGATTGCTGTAGCAAACGGCACGTTGTTGTCAATGGTCAATGTTGCTGCATGCAGCAGCTGTGGCAACTCAACTGTAACCAGTTAATAAGAAAGGCTTACAACGACATCGTAGCTGATTGCTCAGTTTTTGTGCAGCGATGTGGGGGGCGGGGCTATGTTTACTTATGGCCAAGTTTACGAGTAACTGTAAACCGGCGAGAAAGTGAAATTTTGTAACTGTAAAGTGAGGCAGGCAGGCAAAGATACAGACAGATAGATATATTGAAAGATATATAGCCGTGGCGTACCAAAATTGAATTAAATAAAGAAACACGAAACAATTCAAATATCAAATGTCCACAACAAAAGCACAACCACACGCAAGCCTGAAACAAGTAACCACCATAAAATGTTGTGAAAAGTTATAAGCAAATTATAAGTTATGTATTAGCGTTGGGCCAAGTTATACGATCATAACCAGATTTGAAACACAAACCGGAAAGCTTGTAGAGATGGTCATAATATAAAAATGATTGCGATTTATTAATTCGGATAGTGGAAGCGGGGCGTGGCATCTCTCATACAAAGCGGAATTTTCATAATTCATATCACTATTATTATTACAGTGCATAATTTTGGAAGTATTCACGGCACACGCCTAATGCAATGGATACACACACGGAGATTATCTCCAATAAATCTTCTTTGATCAGATCCAAATTTTAGCCTGATACACACAACGTCGAAGATTAACAACATTGTTAATCGGAAATCTCGGCGACATCCAGTGGTCACTTTCCACACATACTTTCGCGACATCTAGCGTTTTTGTTGTATCATTGGCGACATCTAGCGGTTGATACTCTCAAGTTGTTAAATTTTGTTTGTGTTTCTTGCTTTTTTTTCATTTACCTGCGCTAGATGTCGCCAATACTCTTAATTTCTTTCATTTGGTTGGGTTTCTTACTGTTTTTGTTTATTTATCTGAAGAGTGTTATCAGCAAAGATTTTTTGTATGCTCTTATACCTGCTCTTCATTTTTGGGATTTTATATTGAAGATTATGCTCAAGCTAATTCCCAGAAAACGCAGTTAATTCCGGATTTGCGCTAAGGTATCAGCCTTATGCGTTACTACGACAAATAGAAACACCTGAATAAGATTTTACCATTCACACCATTTCTCGAAAGATCATCATCATCATTTATTGGCGCTTAACCGCCTAAGCGATTTTGGCCGTTGCATATCAAAGCACGCCAGTCATTCCTTTTTAGCGATAACTGACGCCAATTGGAAACCCCAAGGGAGTTCAAGTCATCCTTCACCTGTTGTTTCCATCTCAGTCGAGCCCTCCCCCTTCCTCTGCTGCCGAATTCAGGTGAAGATAGGAAAACCTTCTGTGCTGGAGCTTCTTTGTCCATTCGCATAACATGGTCCAGCCAGCGGAGTCTTTGGGCTTTAATTCGCTGGACTATGGTCAGATCTGCGTAGAGCTCGTACAGGTCATCGTTAAATTTCCTTCGATACTCGCCGTTGGCATCACGGGAAGGACCATAAATCTTCCGGAGAACTTTTCTCTCAAATACTCCAAGGGCCATCTCATCTTCTCTTGACATTGTCCATGAATCTGAGCCATACATCAGGACAGGTATGATGAGAGACTTATAGAGGGTGATCTTTGTTCTTCGAGAGAGGACTTTACTTCTCAATTGCCTACTCAGTCCAAAGTAGCACTTGTTGGCAAGAGTGATTCTCCGGAGGATTTCTAGACTGATATTATTTTCGGTGTTGATACTGGTTCCCAAATAGACGAAGTCCCTCACAGTTTCAAATTTGTAGCTATCAACAGTGACATGGCTGCCAAGGCGCAGGTGCGCCGATTCTTTCTTTGATGACAGCAAATACTTCGTCTTGTCCTCGTTCACGGCAAGACCCACTTTTTTCGCTTCCTTATCCAGTCCAGAGAAGGCAGCGCTTACGGCGCGGTTGTTAAGGCCAATGATATCAATATCATCGGCATACGCCAGCAATTGCACGCTCTTGTAAAAGATTGTACCATTGCGGTTTAGCTCTGCTGCTCGAATTATCTTCTCCAGCATCAGATTGAAGAAATCGCACGAAAGGGAGTCGCCCTGTCTGAAGCCTCGTTTGGTTTCAAATGGCTCAGAGAGGTCCTTCCCGATTCTGACGGAGCTGTTGGTATTGCTCAACGTCATTTGGCAAAGCCGCATAAGCTTTGCAGTGAAGTCAAATTCAGACATGGCGGCATACAGGCAACTCCTTTTTGCGCTGTCAAAAGCGGCTTTGAAATGGACAAAGAGATGGTGTGTGTCGATTCTTTTATCATGGGTCTTCTCCAGGATTTGGCGTATCGTGAAAATCTGGTCGATGGTAGAATTACCAGGTCTAAAGCCACACTGATAAGGTCCAATCAGTTTGTCTACGATAAGCTTCAGCCTTTCACACAACACGCTAGAAAGAACCTTATATGCGATATTAAGAAGACTGTTTCCGCGGTAGTTGGTGCGGTTAGCGGGATCGCCTTTCTTGTGGATTGGGCAAAGCACACTTAAATTCTAATCCGGAGGCATGCATTCGTCTGACCATATTCTGCATAAGAGCTGATGCATGGTTTTTACCAGCTCTTCTCGAAAGATACATTATCTAATATTTGATCAAGATAAAAAGCCAGCTACGCGCCAAACATCAAGCTCATCGAGTCATAAACTTCCTGCAAGAGAAATTATCCCATCCATTAACCTAAGCACAACGCTACCTACATACCAAATTTCCAACCATTTATACGATAGTTTCGAATATCGCTTTCACCATATCCGGTTAACGGGTCCCGGTACTTTATTCGACAGAAAGTTGTCACAAAGACCACTAAAAATTCATTAAAATAATGCTATATGGAAACTTAACTTATTATTGGTATGATTTTTTAGTCCTTAGTTCTACTGGATGTAAGCTTTGCTACTGCCAAATATTACATTGCCCATCATACTTAAGTCTGGAAACCTCATTAGCAAACAATATAAGCGCTATATAAGGTCCACGTTTTTCGGTGTTTTGTTGTATACATAGTATGTTTGTGTTACAATTCATGTACGCCTTTGCACTTGGCACTTGACTTTGCTAAAAGTAGTAAGAGCAACAAATAACGACGTACTGCAAGATTTGATTTCCAATTCACTGATTGTGTCTTGCCTGTTGGTTGGACGAGATTTCTGCGCATCGTTGTGCTTTGTTTGTATACCCAGTTGTACTCGGACACAAGTACTATGCTGCATATTTTACATTTTTGTACCTAAAACTTTTACGCCCGGTTTTTCAGTGTGAGTTTAAACTTAGTTTAAACGGCCAACTTGTTTGAAATAAACTCTAGTCAACTTTGTCTGAGGTTTAAACTTGCACTTTTAATGACGAACAAATTTCACATAGGCATGGGATATATCAAGAAAAAAAAAAAAAACTCGAACATTGTTGCTTAAGCTCACAGCTGGTTCTATAATGTTCGGTTTCACCCAAAGTTAGTTCCCTTACTTCGTTTTTTGTTTTTTTTGTTTGATATCCAGCTTCCAACAGTGCAACCGGTTTCAGAAATGGCCAAAGTGCGTAAGACTCGCCAGTCTCACCTCATTGCATTCGAAAGGCATCACTTTCTTCACTTACTTAATGAAATTTTTGTTTACTATCTCCATCCAAAGGAGTGTTGCAACTGTACCAATTTCATTTTTGTCAGGTTGAGTATCCTTTGTGGTGTTCAAAAAATTGTAAAATTTATTTACCGGTTTCTTTACTATTTTCATTTCCTTCTTTACTGCTCCCTTTTTTATACCCAGCGTACTAGTACTAGTACAAGGGTATTATAATTTTTTTCACATATAGGTAGTACGTAACGGCGCAAAATAATCGAGATAGATATAGAGTTCCATATATGGAAGTTCTTGGGTTGAAAGGAGGAGTTCATTAAGGCATGTCCGTCCGTCCGTCTGTGTACACGATAACTTGAGTAAAAATTGAAATATTTGCATGACATTTTATATACAGGTTACTTTTTGGCCAAGGTAGGTTGCTATTGAAAATGGGCGAAATCGGATGATACTTAACGTCTCCTTTTTCGATATCGAAAATTTCGATAATCACTTAAGTTGACATATCTCGGTAGCAGAAATGGCTAAAATGATATAAATTTCTAGGTGAATCCCCTGGCCATTCTGTTATGAGTTTTCTATAAATTTTTTAAAGTGGGCGTGGCACCGCCCACTTTTAGGGAAATTGAAAATACGTCTAGTCGTATTTTTTAAAGTGATTACGATAGAACGATAAAATTTTGCACAAAGCATACTAGTACCGTTGGTAGTATATGTACATAATGAAATTGTATAAAATCGCCCTCCAACTACGCCCACTTTCGATATCGAAAACTTCGAAAATCACCTAAATTTACATAATACGGTAACGGATATAGTTTGGTAGGATGAGTCTCCTAGTGGCACCACCTACTTTCCACGGGTGATAATTTTTAAACTGATTTCGGTAGAACGATGAATTGGTACAAGGTATACTAACATAATAGGGAGTATACCTGATGTAATTGGACGAAATCGCTTCCCAATCACACCCACTTCCGAAATGAAAAATTTCGAAAATCATATGAAAACTACCGCTGGGTATTTAATGTTCGGTTTACCCGAACTTAGACTTCCTTACTTGGTTGTTTAATTTTTGTGATTTTCGAAATTTTCGGTATCGAAAAATCCTGCGATGCCAGAAAGTAACCTCTATACAAAATTTCATGCAAATATCTAAATTTTTACTCAAGTTTTCGTGTGAACTTGAACTTTGATATATGGAACTCTATATCTATCTCGATTATTTTGTGCCGTTAAGTAGTACCGTTATGTGGACAAAATACGCCTGTACTGGTACTAGTACGCTGGGTATAAAAATAAAGCGCATAAATATTTCTATGTGAAATCGGAAATTGTTTTTAGTTACAGACAGACACTCGCACTTACATAAATATGAGCTGTGAAAAAGAATAAAATAAAATTGGTCATCTTTTGGAGGCATAAAGTACGAAAAAGTGAGAGTTTTCACTTCATTGTTTATGTTGAGCTGTTGAAAAGTAGTTCGAAGACACAAAAACTGGCTGCACCAGTTGAGTAAGTAATTATGCTAGGAATGTAGCGAATATTCGCATTTCTTTAAGCCTTATACGGCTGATACATTAGCGCAAATTCCGAATTAACTGCGCTTTTGGGAGTTAACTTGAACATAATCTTCATTATAAACTCCCAAAAATTAAGAAGATTTGAGCAGTTTTAAAAAATTTGCACTGGCAACACTCTGTACATAAATAGACAACAACAGCAACAAACACTAGGAAATTAAGGGTAGCTGACAGATAGGCGTCGCGCTGGTTTGTAAAATCCGACTTTCGACAGCTAGATGTCGACGAGGTAAGTAAGAATATGGTGCAATAACAACCAAAGTAGTAATTCTCAATGCTGTTAATCTTCAATTTTGTGTGTATCAGGGTAAAATTTGGATCTGATTAAAGAAAATTTATTGGGGATAATCTCCGTGTGTTTATCCATAGCATTAAACTACGAGAGTGAGATATAATAATGTGGTGCAGTGAATCAATTCCGAAGGGCTTTGTCGGATACATATCATCGAATGGATGAAGACGCTACGGTGCAGAAGGTATTCCTTTCGGAATACCAATGAGAGGTCTTCCGGTTAGGGGTTTAGAATATGCCCGAGGTAGGCATACCGGTCGTAAAAGGCGACTAATATGCACATAGGTAATGAGGTGCTGACTCGATGGTTGATCTACGGATATGACGCCTGTCATCTCTCATTACCCATATTCTCCTATCTTACGGATGGAGGGATGACATGACCTAGAAGGTCGTAGCAAATCGCTCCCGCCACAGTCGGTCAGTACCGCATGGGAGTACCAGAGTGTACAGGGTTCATATCCGGCCAAGGACTGCCAAAATCTTCGGGGAGTGTTCTTGTCGTTAACAACAACAACATAGGGCAATAATATTCTGAGCAGCACATTTTCAGGAAAATACAGACAGATGGACAAAATTTTAAAAACTGTTATTTTGTTCATTTATTACTTCTATGAATACCTCCATCTAATTTTTTCTTTGATATCTATAAAGTACAAACAACAGCCAAATAATTCCAAATTTTACCTTGAATTATTTGTTTTCTCAAACGCCAACAATATCACATTCGTAACATCCCTATTATATATATACGACGTCAACGGCTGCTGGAGGCACCTTACACCAACTACAACAGATTCACTTTCAAAATTGAAATTGAAAATGCAGCGCATGCCTAATGAGGGCAACAGTAAAAATGCCGACTGCTTTTTTATCTACATCCATATACAAGCACAAACCTAATATAAGTAGTGCAGCCCTCGGTCAAATAGCAATCTTGTAGGCAGGTGCGTTGCAGTTAGCTTTTGGCACCCATACATTTTACGTTAATTTCGAAATTCATTTCTCTGTGAGCGGATGTAAGCAGACGATTGAATCTCTTGATTTTTTTTCTGCCCCTTTTTCAGATTATTTCTTTTAGATACTACAACAAAAATATTGAGGAAAAGAAACTTAAAAGCTATTATCATAATTATAATTTAATAGCGTTGAATATTTGATCGAATAGGTGCTTTTATAATCGAACTTAATGGCTGTAATGTGCTCCAATTTGGAACGAATTGCGATTAAAAAAGATTTAAACAGTTTTTGTGAATGAATATCTATTTGAAATAGCTTGGAAGCCGAGTAGTTTGGTTAAAAGCACTTTTTTGTTGCTGTAGTTTTTTGAGTACATAAAACATAAAATCAATTTAATAAAATATTATTTTTGTTTTTGAATTTCTATAATTTTTTTATTTTCTATTTATTTAATTTTATCTTATTTTATTTTACTGTATTTTCTAAATTTTACTTTTTTTTTGTATTGTTTTATTTTTATTTTATTATTTTTTTTATTATTATTTTATTTTTGCAAAATTTACCCATTAAACTATTAATTAATCGTCGGTGATTATTCAAAAGCATATCTTAACGTAGTTTTTCATTTTCAAGGACGATATGATGTTTCTAACTAAGGAAATGTATATAATATTACACCCATTAAACGAAGTCAAAACTCATAACAAAATACTTAAACATTTTTCACAGAAACGAAAACGGCAGTAAAAAAGTTTAAATAAAAAAATCGCGCAAAAATTTGAAGCGACATGAAAATACACCTAAAAGTGAGCAATGGTGATAATAACCGTATATGCATTTGTGTTTATTTGTTCATTAACGCCTGCGGTTCAGATAATGAAGAAATTTTCTTTGAAACTGTGAATGAAATTTAATAGCATTTTAACAAACAAGACATTTTTTGATTACATTGTTTATGTGGTGCATATATGTATATGTAAGTGTATAACAAATCCGTTAAGTTCCATTGCCCCCTATTAAAAGTTACACTGTGCAACCTTGATATTGCAAGAAAAGTAGCCATGGTAATCATTATAATTTTCCAAAAGTCCTGTATTATTTTATTTTTCTTTGTTTTATTTTATTTTTTTATTTTATTATATTTTATTTTATTTCATTTTATTTTATTTTATTTTATTTTATTTTATTTTATTTTATTTTATTTTATTTTTTTTTATTTTATTTTTTTTCATTTTATTTTATTTTATTTTATTTTATTTTATTTTATTTTATTTTATTTTATTTTATTTTATTTTATTTTATTTTATTTTATTTTATTTTATTTTATTTTATTTTATTTTATTTTATTTTATTTTATTTTATTTTGTTTTATTTTATTTTATTTTATTTTATTTTATTTTATTTTATTTTATTTTATTTTATTTTATTTTATTTTATTTTATTTTATTTTATTTTATTTTATTTTATTTTATTTTATTTTATTTTATTTTATTTTATTTTATTTTATTTTATTTTATTTTCTTTTATTTTATTTTATTTTATTTTATTTTATTTTATTTTATTTTATTTTATTTTATTTTATTTTATTTTATTTTATTTTATTTTATTTTATTTTATTTCATTTTATTTTATTTTATTTTATTTTATTTTATTTTATTTTATTTTATTTTATTTTATTTTATTTTATTTTATTTTATTTTATTTTATTTTATTTTATTTTATTTTATTTTATTTTATTGTATTTTACTTTATTTTATTTTATTTTATTTTATTTTATTTTATTTTATTTTATTTTATTTTATTTTATTTTATTTTATTTTATTTTATTTTATTTTATTTTATTTTATTTTATTTTATTTTATTTTATTTTATTTTATTTTATTTTATTTTATTTTATTTTATTTTATTTTATTTTATTTTATTTTATTTTATTTTATTTTATTTTATTTAATTTAATTTTATTTTATTTTATTTTATTTTATTTTATTTTATTTTATTTTATTTTATTTTATTTTATTTTATTTTATTTTATTTTATTTTATTTTATTTTATTTTATTTTATTTTATTTTATTTTATTTTATTTTATTTTATTTTATTTTATTTTATTTTATTTTATTTTATTTTATTTTATTTTATTTTATTTTATTTTATTTTATTTTATTTTATTTTATTTTATTTTATTTTATTTTATTTTATTTTATTTTATTATATTTTATTTTATTTTATTTTATTTTATTTTATTTTATTTTATTTTATTTTATTTTATTTTATTTTATTTTATTTTATTTTATTTTATTTATTTTATTTTATTTTATTTTATTTTATTTTATTTTATTTTATTTTATTTTATTTTATTTTATTTTATTTTATTTTATTTTATTTTATTCTATTTTATTTTATTTTATTTTAAGTGCTTCCGTTCGAATCCTGCCAAGTGTGACATTTTTTAAATTTTATTTTATTCTTAAAACTTTTCCGTTTAAATTAAAACTTTTTGGTTTGAATTTTTCCCACAAAAGTTATGTGTGCGATGTAGCTCAGCGGTAGAGCAAACGGATCCAGCGGACAAAAAAATGTTTTTTTCTTTAAAAATTGTTAAGACATTTCTGGTTTAAAGTTGATTAAATTTGAAACCAAATTTGGTTTGGTCATATACATATGTAGTGCCAAAAATTTTAAAATTTAGGCTCAAATTTTTAACCGTAATGGAACACAGAAGCCGATTCATCGGAATCTTACTCTACAACGAATTACTGGCAATGAAAGAACTATAAGACATTCAACGGCAAGGCCTTTTGGAATGCTATACATGTACAAGCTTTTACCAATTTTTTCTGGGCAAATTTCCCTGAACACATACAAAAATATCTTCGTAATGCCAAATTCCAACAACTTTCTCAAAGTATACTTTCAGGCACGTTACACGTGTTTCCGCTTTCTAAGAAAAGAGAGAAGTAACAGAAGAAATTGTTTAAGCGTGTGTATGAGCTAAATGAAAGGTGTGGAATGCATTAAGCTTGAGTCGGTACAACACAATTGTAGCATATCTTGAGGCGAAGTAAAAGTAAGCTTTATACTTCCGTTCAATTTGTTGATGAAGCGGAAAGCTGTTCATAATATGCAAGCGTGCATATATGATAGCTTGCTCCAATGAAAAGCTAACGATCTGGTAGTTTACAGGTCATAAATAGTAGTGGGATACTTGAGCAAGTGTGTTGTATGTATGTCGAGAGTACAGAGTAGTTGAGTGAGCATTTCTTGCTTGACTGGTTGCTGATATGTGACGCTGTGCTTATGTGTGTGCGTATAACAAAGTGCTTTGCTGGCGCATATGTATGCATGGAACACACAAATATTATTATTTATTGAAGAAAACATGAGCAGGATTGGCTGCGCCATGGAATTCCAGCATTACATTAATTTGTCAAGAGTATTCTTATGTGTCAGAAATTAATTTAAATAATTGATTTGAGGGATAATTTTGAGGTCATCTTGTGATCATTTTGGGTAACTTTGGGTTCGTTTTGGCGTCTATTTTGGGGTTAATTTGGAATCATTTTGAGGTCATATTAGGATCGCTTTGGGGTCATATTGGAGTTAATTTGCATTATTTTCGTAATTTCTGCGAGGGAAATTTGGGATCATTTTGAAGCCATTTTGCAGTTGCCTTTTTGCAATTTCTAATAATAATTCAGTTGAACTTATATGCGGATATACATGTTTACACATCAAATATCATGAGTACTTGGTACTCACGTCTTTTTTTTAATTTTATTTTGTTTTATCTTATAAACTGTTATATCCTGAGGATATACGTACACAGAAGTATTTGAAAAAAAAAAAATTGCAAACAAAAAATGCATACTG
>CAXKVI010000001.1:9147895-9160395 GCA_964058755.1 Campiglossa producta | reverse complement strand
GAACCCAAACTGCAATCAAAAACCGGTTCCCTACTAGAAGTACCCGGGCGACCGAGCCCGCTCGGTGCTATCAATTTAGAGCTAAATTTACTTACCCAAAATGATCCCAAAATTACCCAAAAATAATCCCAACATAATCCTAATATGATCCCAAAAGGACCCTTAAATGTTCCCAAAATGGTACGAAATTGAACCCAAAAAGACCCAAAAATGATTCGAAAATGATCCCAAAATGACCCGAAAACACCCTAAAATGATCCAAATTGATTCCCAAATGACCCAAAAACACCCTTAAATGTACCCTAAAATGATCCCAAAATGATCCAAAAATGTTCCCAAAATAATCCTAAAATAATCCCAAAAAGACCCTCAAATGTTCCCAAAATAACCCCAAAATGACCCAAAAATTATCCCAAAATTATTCGAAAATTACCCCAAAATTGTCCTAAATTAATCCAACCCAAAATACTCTCAAAATTATTCTGAAGTTACCCCTAAATGATCTCAAAATGACCCTAAAATAATCGAAATATGATCCCAAAAATATACAATACAAACACAAAACGGTAAAATGGTAACCCTGGGCGGCTACCCAGATGAAAATATTTTAGTTGGTATGTCGGCGAAAATACCTTTCATTTGATACCCATATTTGCATATCTAATTCCATAATTTAAGAAAGGTGGCAACCCTGTACACCCCGCAAGTGGCAATCTCCAAGTGGATAGTCTTAGCATCAATCATACGATCTATATGCCAAATTTTTACCCAAATTGGTCAAGCGGTTCCCGATATATGTAGTCTGGATATAGAAATATACAAGTTTAGCTCGTTTAAAATTATAAGATTTAAACCACTTTCAAGATGAATTTAATTTGAGTACTTAGACACCTTTTATAGTTGCTAAAAAAACAAAATCCCATTATCTAATTGCAGAAACCATGTGAATGACATTACATATGTCATTAGCAAAAACTCACTTAACCGTTTTCTGTGCGTTGAATGCGTGTCGCTTTATACAAGTCCACATTTACCTACTTATGATATTTCTAGGTGCCATTAATGGTGTCATCACAAAACGGTGCTTGAAAGCAAAAACTAAAGTGTCAGTGAAGAGACAATGAGTAGGTCTGAAAGGTATGTATACATGTGTTACTTCTTTTTAATAGCTTCTTTGTAGGCAAAATAACTAAGTTTACATATTAGACGGTGGGAAGTGAAAAGCAGTTAAGCTTTCGGAGGACTGAAAGGAAGAATGCTGGAGAACAGACAACGAAATCTGCTTTTTTTTATTCGAACACTTAAATCGCTTTCCCAAAAAAGTCTTATTATCAGAGCATTTTCAGTAATTACTTTTCAACTACCAATGCAAAAATTTTCGTGCAGGGTATTTCGACAAAATACCTTGTCTATGGCAAGCGGCAGGGTTAAATATGTTATAACTGTGTGGTATAGAAAAATATATTTGCCATACTTATTTTGCAAAACAACAAAAACTGACACATTTAAAGGTTTGCATGGACGTAATTATATACATACATATGTATGTATGTATATAAATCAAGGCTCTCTCAAACTTTTCCAAAAGATTGAAATTATTAGTTAATAAAACAAATATGTATTTGCATTTTAGTTCTGAAACATATTTTGCATATTTATTTGACATGATTGTTCGATTTGCATTTTAAAAGTTATTTTGAGTTGGTATTTTTGTTATATTTTCAGACGAACAAATATTTATTATTGTTGATTTGTTTAACTTTATACATACATACATATGGGTCATTCCATGCCAAATCGATAAATTTTTTACCTGAATTCCTTCGATTTCGCTAAAAATTTGCTATCTTTTTCTACCCACCGAAAGACATTTTTCAGAATTTTTTCAAATTTTTTTCCCAAATCAAAAAAAGTTATGAACTCTTAAAAAAACGTTTTTTTCAAAAATCGACCGTTTGGGATCATTTTTTTTAATTTTTGTTTTTAAATGTAGTTTTCGGAAAAAAAAATAAAATTTTTTTTACAAATTTCCTTAAAAAGTTATATAAATGAGCCAAGTATAAAAAAAAAATTTTTTCGATAAAAAAAAAAAAAATAAATAGAAGCGATTGTCGGCACTCTTGTTATTAGCGGGGCTTATTGCAGAATTAGTTGGAGCTTTTAAAAAAATAAAAATAAAAACAAAAAACAGGGTCGGACTTTTTTTTGAAAATAAAATTATATATCTAAGCTTTTAAACATTTTTTTTATTTTTTTTCGAAAACTAAATTTAAAAACAAAAATTAACAAAACAAACGGTTGATTTTGAAAAAAGTTACAGCATTACAAAAAAAAAACGTTTTTTTTTTAAGTTCATAACTTTTTTTGATTTGGGGAAAAAAATTTGAGAAAAATTCTGAAAAATGTCTTTCGGGGGTTAGAAAAAGATAGCACATTTTTACCGAATCGAAGGGGGTCAGGTAAAAAATTTGTCGATTTGGCATGGAATGACCCATGCATAAAAATGTAGGGGGTCTTTTATATTATTTTATACTAGTACTAGTACAAGGGTATTATAATTTTGTCCACATAACGGTACTACGTAACGGCGCAAAAAGTTCTTGGGTTGGAAAAAAAAGTCCATTAAGGCATGTCCGTCCGTCTGTCCGTCCATTTGTCTACCCGTGTACACGATAACTTTAGTAAAAATTTAGATATTTGCATGAATTTTTGTATACAGGTTACTTTCTGGCCAAGGTAGGTTGCTATTAAAAATGGGCGATACTGTCATCAACAGTTGTTCAGCTCTAGCATGCAGTTATACTTATATTCATGAATGACACACGCATATTCTCTCAAAATTTTACATTGTTGACCTTTTGTCTAGTACCTCCCCATTACACAAAACACATTTCTATTGTCTTCAGCTGATTGTATTTGAGCGCTCTTGAAGTCATTTTCCTTTTATTCAATGAAAATACTTCAAGTGTTTGTTTGATCAACCACATTTGCTTTTCACCAATATTATTTGCCTTGTGTAAACAAATTTTCCACTTAAAATTTTTACCTAGCTCTAAATGTCACTCATACGCCCACGCGTACCACAAAATGAAGGACAAGGTATTTTACAAATATTTGTTTATTTCGAAGTTTTTCTTGACAACGAGAACTGGTAGTTTTCCTCAAATTTCCTCAATCCCATGAGCCTAACCCAAATCTGGAAAATCTTCATATTCATGCCTCTGGCAAGCGAGCGGCGCTATTAAAGGGACACTACTTTTCATTCAAATAAAAGGGAAACTAATGAAATGTTTAAAAAGTCTATTATGGAATGGCCCATGCATTATAAGAAACTTCCATCAAAACAATTTTACCAGTTCAACACTTTCATTCTCAAAACTACATATATCATACATGTACATATCATTTAACGACTCACGTACTCATTTTATACCACTTACTACAGATATGTACATGTAATGCAATAACAATTAACTAACCAGTTTTAAAGTCATACAAAGAGCTTGTACTACTTAATCTTCAACGCTTTCAAAATACAAATTCAACACTGTTTTCGCTTGCAGTACCGATTATTTGAGATTCTTTAACCTTTTTTTTTTTGAAGATATTTGTATGTGAAACAATTTATTCTCTCCCATCACCCACACCCAAACTGTTCCACATTTGCTAAACTAGTTTTTTGTATGCTAATTTTAAAGCAGTTGCATTTCTTTTGGCTATGGTTGTGGTGAATATTTTAGCAGGTTTTTTAATGTTGTGATGGTCATTTGCTATCCACTGAAGCAAAAAAAAAAAAAAAAAAAAAGCATACATAAATAATTTCACTTCTCGAAGGCCAAGACCTTTTACTGTTTCGGTGTACAAAATTTCTGGCTCTCTTTTCTCCGACTTCACTTATCAATCACTATAGTTGGCTTTCATAAATTTTTTTTTTTTTTTTGTGGTTGACACATTTTTAAACTCTTCATTTACATCTCGAAATGAACGACTTCAATAAACTAAAATGAAATATCAATCAATCGTATATTTTTGCTTAACATTTTCTTGGACCTTCTGAAGAAATTGTAGTGCGATTAAATTTATACCGACTGTTCTGGAATAAAGATCGAATATTAGTTGGAGGCCAATCTATTTATATTTTTTTATTTTTTTTTTATTTTCTTTTTTTATTTTATTTTTTATTTTATTTTTTATTTTATTTTATTTTATTTTATTTTATTTTATTTTATTTTATTTTATTTTATTTTATTTTATTTTATTTTATTTTATTTTATTTTATTTTATTTTATTTTATTTTATTTTATTTTATTTTATTTTATTTTATTTTATTTTATTTTATTTTATTTTATTTTATTTTATTTTATTTTATTTTATTTTATTTTATTTTATTTTATTTTATTTTATTTTATTTTATTTTATTTTATTTTATTTTATTTTATTTTATTTTATTTTATTTTATTTTATTTTATTTTATTTTATTTTATTTTATTTTATTTTATTTTATTTTATTTTATTTTATTTTATTTTATTTTATTTTATTTTATTTTATTTTATTTTATTTTATTTTATTTTATTTTATTTTATTTTATTTTATTTTATTTTATTTTATTTTATTTTATTTTATTTTATTTTATTTTATTTTATTTTATTTTATTTTATTTTATTTTATTTTATTTTATTTTATTTTATTTTATTTTATTTTATTTTATTTTATTTTATTTTATTTTATTTTATTTTATTTTATTTTATTTTATTTTATTTTATTTTATTTTATTTTATTTTATTTTATTTTATTTTATTTTATTTTATTTTATTTTATTTTATTTTATTTTATTTTATTTTATTTTATTTTATTTTATTTTATTTTATTTTATTTTATTTTATTTTATTTTATTTTATTTTATTTAATTTTATTTTATTTTATTTTATTTTATTTTGTTTTATTTTATTTTGTTTTATTTTATTTTATTTTATTTTATTTTATTTTATTTTATTTTATTTTATTTTATTTTAATAAATATATTTTATTTTATTTTGTTATCTTGTTTTATTTTACTTCGTTTTATTTTATTTTTTTTATTTTTTTAGGTTTTTTTTATTTTTTAATTTTTATTTTTTTTTTTTCTTTTATTCAATATTTTAACTATCCGAAATAAAAAGAGGGTTTTTTTGTTAAACTTGGAAAAACGGCAAAAACCTTTCATTTAAATTTTGCAATAAAAAGAAACAATGTTTTATAATTTTTTATATATTTTTAATGTATTTTTTGAATTTAAAAAATTTTCGTTTGAAAACATAAATTTTTCAAAAACAGGCAGTAAACAGTCGGTAGTGAGAAATGAGTAGGAAATATTTAAAAAATAGCGTAAAAATAGAAGAGAAGTAATAGTTTTGGTAGAGAACTAACTTACATCAAAGCGAGATAGAGGGAAGATATAGTAGATTAGGTGAATATAAAATATATAAATAAGACAAGTTTTTATAACTGTATTTATAGTTGTAGGTTAGAGAAAATGTAGTAAAAGATAGTAGTAAATTGGAGTTTTAAAGAAAAATAGTGAAAAGGTGACAAAAAGTTGCAATGAAATATGTAGTAGCAAGAAAAAATAGTATGTATAAAAAGTAGTAAGAAATAGTAGTAGAAAAAGTAGAAGTAGAAAATAATAGTAAAGAAAAGTAGTGAAAAGGTGACAAAAAGTTGCAATGAAGTATAAAGTAGCAAGAAAAATAGTATGTATGAAAAAGTAGTAAACAATAGTAGTTAAAAAGGGGCAGTAGAAAATAATAGTAAAAAGGCTGGCTTGCAAGTTGTCTAAAACTTGATAGAAATAAGTGTGTAAACTAGCGGAAAATAGCAAATAGTACTAGATAGCTTAATTTAGTAGTAACAGAAAATAACAACGAAATTTAGTAAAAAAAAATAGTAAGTGAAATAAAAGTAAGGATAAAACAGTGGTCCTAGAAAAATTTAGTAGAGTAGTATTGAGCAGTTGTAGTAATGCAAAGTGTAAGCATAAAGTAGCAGTGAAAATATTTAGAAAATGGTATGCAATAGAAAGTGAAAAGGATGTATAGTCATGGAAAGAAAGAAAAGAAAAACGTAATTGAAAAAGTAGTAGAATAAGTGGTAGAAAAAAGTAGTAGAAAAGGTAGTAGAAAAAGTAGTAGGAAAAAGTAGTAGATAAAAAGTAGTAGAAAATAAGTATTAGAAAAAGTTATAGAAAACAATGATGTATAGATTGTGTGATGATTTAATTTATTTTATTGTTTACTCATAGCACAATCAGCTGACTAGTTGCTGCATTGCATAATGTACGTTTTGCCGCTTGTGCGCACTCGTGTTTGTGTGCGTTGAGTATTGAAGCAACAGATGAAATTATGATGCAATGTTTGATACAATTTCTCCATGCGAACGCTCTGGTTGGTGAAGATGCATATGTGTGTGTGTGTGTGCAATTTCCAAAGGATGACCTCAATAAGATAAACATACGCTTAAGCTAACTTATATAAATGCTAATCTGGAATCATTCATAAAAGCTACCGTAAATGCAATATACTTAAACTTAAATAAACAAAGCACAGTGTTTAGAATTTCTGATTAAGTATGAAAAGTATCTACATCTCTCACTTGCTGCCCAACAACTCCTTACTGCCTCAGGCACTTGAAGATTTGTTACTCGCTATTTCTAATCGAATTTAGTTCCAATCGTTTTTCGTGCTTGCCTGTTACTTTACATAACATTGCATACATTACAAAATAAATATTTTCGATAATAAATAAATTAAAATAAATTATTAATAAATTAAGATGTCTTGTTTTTTTTTTTTTGTTTGTTTTTGTGTGAAATCGTTGCAGTACATTTCTCGACCCAATCCTTTATGTGCACGACACTGCTACTCTATTTGGATCGTTGACACTATTTTTTTCCTTCTTCTCCATTTTGTATAGTTAACTTCATTATTACATTACCCTAAGTGTTGTTTTGGCTTTTCAGCGCAGAAGACGCCTCATGAGCTCTTCCACGCTTCAACTTCCCTCCGTTAAGCTTATCGTCTTGCTTGCTTGTAACCAGAGTAGGCAATTGTTTGCGCAACTGGTGAACTGTATGAGCCATGTGAATCCCAACCACCGCTGCTACCACCAGACGACCAACCACCTGTAGGAGCACCCGATGACCAACCGCTTGAGCCAGAGCTGGCACCGCCGGAATTTTTAGCGCCAAACAAACCACCAAGACCGCCGAGCAGACCACCGCCGCCGCCGCTGCCTCCCAAACGGCTCAAACCACTTCCAGCACCAGCAGCCAAGGCCAAAAAGAAAGCAATAACGGAAACAACGAGCGCCTTCTTGGCCAAGAAGAGTAATCCGAAGAGAGCACCAACACCCAAAATGGCAATCTTAGCACCAACACCCAAAAGGATGGGTAAGAATTTTTTCAACAGCTTCTTCTTCTTGGTACGTGATTCAACAACCAATTCACGTAAGTCAGCCTTGATGTCATCGGGAATAGCACGTGCTACCGAACGTGCAGCATTAGCAAAATTAAAGTTCAAGGAACGTTCAGCGAAGAAGTTTTTGGCGTGTGTCATGAAGTATGTGCCCATTTCGCTAGTACGTGCTTCAACGGTGGGTGCGGCCTCAACAGCGATGGCATTATCGTCGAGTGATTTGCCTTGACGTCCTTCATTCGATTTCAGTAGCGAAACACCGCCAACAATTTCTATTTGGGGGTTTTCGAAAAAGGATTTCGCTTTGCGGAAGAGCTGTGTTTGAAAGAGGAAGAAAAGAGAAATAGTTGAGTATTAGGAGGTATATAACAAAAGAAAATAAAAATACTGTATATTTCCGAAAAATATACATAAAAATATATAAGACCATCTCATCGAAATTGAGCACCGCAACTCAATAAATGCGATAAAGTCGATAGAATTTGATATAGTTTAATCTAATAAAATGCAGCCTTTATTCTATAATGAAAATATGCAACAGTGTTTTATAGACTTGGGTAGTTTATGAACTAATAAGTACATTGAATTAGATCAATTAAGTAATCCCGAGAACTAGTCCCCAATTTCAAATGAACTACTTGAACTATGTAAAATTTTCGTAAAATTTATAGAATTTATTGAGAGGGAGAAATTGGCGAGAAACCAAAACGTGTGCTAAAGAAATATGTTTTGGATGTGTTTTATCGCAGTTATTTCCTAAGGGAAACAAATACAAATAATTGAACTATATGAACTAAAAAGAACTACATGAACTAGTTCATTTTGGTGCGGTAGCTTGAAATCTCTGATCCGATGTAAGGCCTGTGTCAGTCATATGGAAACATTTCCTGTAAGCATTGAAAAGGCCAATGCCAATTTTTATATTTACCCTTTCAAGCCCTCCGTTTCAATAATCGCATCACTCAAATTATTCCGGGGTTTCAGTGCAAACTTAAAAGGCCAAATTGTAGGGGATAAGTTCTAGTCAACTTTGTCTGTGTTTTAAAGTTTCACAATGATTTGTCGCTTTATGCGGAGTTAATTTTAAATTTTTTCTAATAGAACTTTACAATTTAATAACATCGTCCCCTTTTCGCGAAATTATCGTAAGCGACAAAATAAAAATGTTACATGAATTGTTTGGGAAACGATAAAAACCAAGGCCGCTTTTGGGCAAAACTATAAAGATTTCAGCTATAATATTTTAGCGGATGATGCGCTAAGGGACTTTAAACAAATTTACATCAGAAAGTAAATTTCGAAAAACTGGTCGTTACGATAAATTCGCAAAAAGGGGTCGATTTATATCAGGTATAAAAGGTATAAAGCCGTATAAGCGAGTTTTCGCAGACTTTTTGACTATGAGTTTTAAGTCGCTTGGCACTTGTGATTGTTTATAAGCAAGCAAGGACATATTTTCTATCAAGCCGCTTGAAGCTAGCCAGCTTAAGTTTTTGGTGATTGTACCTAAATTTAAAGGCGCTTTTAATTTTGTACATTTAAAAAAATTGCTAAGCAATCAAAAATGAAAGAAAAAATCCAAAGAGACGAATTGAACTAATTTTAATTTAAATAGGATCTTTTTATGAGAGGAAAAAATTCTCAAAAAAAAATGTTGATTTTCATAATTTGTTTTATATAAAAAGTCGTTTCATTCCTGCTACGAAAAAATATCTTAGCTTGAGTTAAAGACGCTTCTAAGCTTTTGTGGAGCTTAAAAACAAAATTTTCAATTAATCGGAAAATATTTGAGGCGCTTAGGAAATCATGATTTTTTTTTTTTTTTTTAATTAATGGGTAAGTCGCTTAAGCCAAGCAAATAATAGCTCTGATCCCTTACCTTTCAGACCAAAACTAGTAGAACTGTCAAATTTAGAAAATACGCTCTCAATGAGAGAGCAACACCAAAGAGTACGAGATCGCCAAAATGGTAGAACTGTGATCTGAACTGATAATCTTTCTTCAACTGATCGCTTATAGTTCTACAACAAGTAGTCAGAATTTACTAGCAAAAAATCTGCTGACTAAAACTTGCAACTCTCTGACTGGTGAGTCAGAAAAGTGGCGTTTGGGATCACCTCCCTATTATTCGTGACTATTTCTGACTGTCAAATTGGTGTAAGGGATCACAGCTAATAAAATATCCTTATATATTATACCTCTTTTTTGATTGCTTGCTCTTTGAAAAATTGATAAGCGAGCAGAAAATAGTTTAGTTTGCATAGAATGGACGGACGGCCTATTAAAAGTCGCTTGTAAGGATCATTAGCTCTTTTTATTCATACTCGCTTAGCAAAATTCTGAAAAATAAAAAAATCTGAAAATTTTTTAAACAAGTGTCAGCTAAGAAAATATGACCTAGTTAAATTTTTTCCTAATTGCTCTTTTAATAATTTTATAAGCGAGCATAAAATATATTAGCTAGCGTGGAGTGAGAATAAAAATGGCCTATAGAATCGTTTTTAATTGGTTAAATTGATGAACTATAGCTCTCTGATTATGTAAGTTTGAAAAAAAAAATGATATTTGACGCGTTTAATTAAAGCAAGTGTGAAAATAACATTCGCCTATTCATCGAGGTACCTTCCAAGTCACGACGGAAACTCGGTTATTTCATCCATGTGAATAAGATCTTAAAATATACCAGTAACATATCTTGGCAAACTAAATCATCGGAGCCAATGCTTTGAGGGCTGAAATATTTCCAGTGTTGTGAAATAACCGCTTGGGAATTATAACTGGGTTAAGCGTTATCTTCGCGCTTGCTTAGAATAAAATGCGGCTATTGTTGTCGATCAACACAAAAAATTTCTTTAATATTTTTCTGTGAGTAGTGTTTTTAAAATTGATTAGGTTTTCATTCAAACCTATTGCTTGGGAAATTTTAGTTAGAAGTTAAGGAGAAATACTAGCTAGTTAGCACACTAAAGTTATTCTATATTTATAGGAGATTAATAATTTACATTAGTTGAAGAACAGTTACAGTAAAACCATGATCATAAAACTTGATTTCAAAATGGGATTTTTTTTTTTTGAGTTTTTAGGCCCAGGAGGTATTTTGAGGTGGGGCGTTATTGAAAGAAATTCCAAGCTAAGTTTTGAGATAGCGCACCTTTCAATCGTTTGTTAAAATGGGATGATGTTCCATTAAACTGTACATACAGAAAAATGTTCATGTAAAATCAACACTATTTTAACACCTCTTCAGGTTATTATTTTTCAACACTATCGATCATGTTATTTTAACATGAAGCTCATGTTGAATAACTTGACTTCGTGTTAAATTAACATGACTTCGTGTTAAATTAACATGACTTCGTGTTACATTAACATGACTTCGTGTTAAATTAACATGACTTCGTGTTAAATTAACATGACTTCGTGTTAAATTAACATGAATTCCCGTTAAATGAACATTAACTCCTCTTAAATTAACATGAATTCCTGTTAAATTAGCATGGGTTCCTGTTAACATGATCTTTCTTGTTACTTTAACATGCTTCGTGTTGACAAAAATTATTTTGTGTGTAGCTACTATAAAGGTAGATTTATTTTTTATGCTTTAAATTTCCAATTATTTGCTGCAGTTGTAAGATACTCGTATTAAATAATTGCATAATTTTAGCAAAAGTTTGAAACACTGGCGCACAAACAGAGCGATATATTTAATTGCGAAGAATCCAAGAGTAATTTTTTATGTTGTCTTTATATAAGTATAATCACTTATGTTTCGTTAGTCAAAGTATTTATATTTGACTCAATATAATTGCACTAGGCTGACACACATTCTCATTCATAAGATCAGATATTGTTTTTGTTTTGCATAATTCTGTAATTGTTCAGATTTTACTTGTGCGATACTTTCACTTTGTGATGCAATATTGTTAAATAATATTTAATAATTTTTTCTTTTACACATATCTTTTCAGTTCAATATATTTTTACTCATTGTTCTCATTTTTTTGTGCTTCCATTTTTTTTGCATTTTCAAAATTATTGCATATAATTAAGATTTTCAAACACTTCGTACCGTTAATTGCATGCACGATATCGAATCAGCTTCTAAACACTTATTAAATCCACTATTCGCTGCGATGACATTGTTATCCTTAATTGGATCGGCGAATGCACCAGTTGACAGCAGCAGGATGCAAGTAGCGGTGATATATAAATTCATGTTGTTGTAGTGGTGTGTTGTTGGTTATTGTCAAACAGGACAGTTGAAATATTATTCGAAACTATTTAAAGTTTTTTTTTTAAACTATTTTCTACACACCACCCGTAAGCACACTGTGTGTTTATTCGAATGGAACAACTTGCGGTTTGATAATCTTTCTTCAATGTTCGCCTGTTTTTAAACAATTCCAAACAATCAACAAAAATCTTAAAATTATGCAAAAAAAAAAATGTAGAAAATATACATACAGCGACAGCGGCTGAGATGAGTGCCGTTTGTTAAAAAGTTGAGCACAGTTCAAGCATTTAGCAGCAGCAGGGCTAACAGACATACATTCGTAGTGCATACCTAAGGAAAAAACATTAATTTGACATGGTGAGCAAAGCGTCACCAGCGCGAAAGCGAGAAAAATATCATAAAGTAATACAAAACACAGAAAAAATTTAAATACCACATTTTACACACACACACACATATGTACATGCATATTGTATAACAAAAGCGCTAGCGCACATTGTCAAATGACTTTAATGCCCCCCCACAACAAAGAAAGCCCTCAGTAGAAGTTACTCTCCCAGCTTGGTCGCCATGAAGTAAAAAAATATGACAGCTAACAGCAAATCATTTGGGCCAGCCATAACGTACAGCTAATATCGCTGAGATGAGTCAAAAGGTTGCATAAATGAGAGTAAGAACTGCTATTGGAATAACAGTGAAAGCGCACATTTACTCTGACTGCATAATTGCTCAGCGCTAAGCGATCGTTTTAACGGCTTCCGCATGCGTGCGTGTGCTACACCTGGTGTGGATCGCTCTAGCTGTAAATGTGTGTCCG
>CAXKVI010000001.1:9132380-9139880 GCA_964058755.1 Campiglossa producta | reverse complement strand
AGTTAAATCAACACTTGACACCTCTCTCCTGGCATCTAACGAAATGCGATACGGAGAAAATGGTTAGAGCGACGACATTGACGCACTGAAGCTGTACAACATGCAATGTTGCGACCGCAAATACCACATATGCTTAGCTAGACATACCAACATACACACTTTCATATCAATGGTAGCATGCAATGAATTTTCATAATGAAACAAAACAAATTCATAATTTGCAAAATTCTGGTGAATGGGCAGCACTGGCGTGTGCAACTACACGCCATGTCTGTGGTTGTGCTGTGTTCGGTGGCGGCTAACTGAAAGTGATGTTGTCCATTCTGCTAATGGCAGATTGCGATTAGAGAGGGGTGCGTCTTTTTTTGTTACAGCGGTGAATGTTTGTGTTGGTGGTGTTGGCGCTAATGTGATGAATGCTTTGTGTTGGCAAATGCGATTTAAAATGTATTGTTGCATGCAACGTTTACATCTCATACTTGCAAATTGTAGACATGTTAGACGATATGCTTGAAACAATAATAATAATAGCTACTATAATGTGCTCAGGCGGTGTAAGTGAATATTAGAAGCAATAGCAAAAAGTGTTACAAATAAATAAATACTGCTGAGCAATCTATGTATGTATGTCTGTTTGAATGAACAATATACCCAGTTGTCAGTCTTTTAAACAAGGTTGCAAATAATTGAGTTAAATGAAAAAATAAAACAAAAAATTAAATAAATTAAAATAAAATAATAAAAATAAAGAAAATAAAAGAAAAGAAAATAAAATTAAATAAAATAAATTAAAATAAAATAAAAAATAAACTAAAATTAAATTAAATTAAAAATAAACTAAAATTAAAATCTATCATATATAAATGCGCAAACATAACAGCTTTCTCCCTTTTTTGCAATAACCACAATTCTAAGGTATATGAAATTTGGTATGTATCGATATGTCTCGCCGAGCAGGGTGTGCGACAACAAACCAAAAATTAAAAAAAATTAATTATAAAATGATTTGAAAATCACACCACTACAAGTGCACGCATTCGCTTTATAGAGCCGCTGTTATGGGTGTATGTAGGTATGGCCACTTGCATTGTTGTGTTTGCATTCATTGCAGTAGGGTGAGTTGTTTTGTTGGCACCAATAAGATAACATGAGCCAGCGCGTCAACTTTATTGAGCTTAGGTACAAACAGTGTTTACAAAAACAAAATCTGTGCGTGGGGATTCAGAGAAGCAAATGCTTTTGAAAAAAAGCACAAATAAGCTAGATCATTCACAAGGCCCTTCGTGGCTACACTTAGTGAAATAAAATAAAATGGAAAATTGATAAAATAAAAAAAAAAAAAAATCAGAAATAGAAAAGTGGTTGAAAGTAAAAAAATAAAATTTGTTGGAAATGAAAGGAAGGGAAATAAATAGAAATGAAACAAAATGAAATAAATAAAATTATTAAATTAAGAAAATAATAGGAAAGGAAAGGGATGGATAAAAGGAAAATAAAGGTAAGTTAAAGTAAGGAACCGAAAATATGACAGAAAAATCAAAGGGAAAGGAAAGGAATGGAAAGGAAAAAATGAAGGGAAGAAAGGAAATGTAATGTAGGTAAAGCAGTGGAAAATAGAAGCAAAAGGAGAAAGACAAAGAAAGGAAAGAAGAAAAAAAAGAAGGGAAAGGAAATGTAGCGAGGAAGAAGGTATGGAAAATAAATGAAAATAAAAAGAAAGAAAAATAAAGGAAAGAAAGGTAATGAAAAGCTAAAAAAAAATAAGTTAAGGAAATGAATGAAAGAAAAAGAAAAGCAAAGGAGTTGCGGAAAGGAACAAAAGAAAATAAGGAAACGATAGGAAAGGAAAGGTAAGAAAAGGAAAGATAAGGAAACAAAATGACAGGAAGGGAAATTTAAGAAAAAAAGTGAAAGAAAATAAAGGTAAGAAAAAAATAAAAGAAAAGAAATGAAATGAAAAAAAAAATGAATAAAATGAAAGGAAACTAAAGCAACGGAAACGAAAGGAATGGAAAGAAAAAGAAAATAAAAGGAATGTAATGGAAATGGAAAGAAGGATCAGGTAAGAATATAAAAGAAACGAAAAGAAAGAAAAATAAAAGAAAAGAACAGAGAAGAACAGAAAAGAAAGAAAGAAAGAAGGGAAATAAAATGAAATGAAAGAAGAGAAAAGGAAAGAAGAGAAAAGGAAAGAAAAGGAAAAGAACGGAGAAGATAAAGAAAGGAAATAAAAGGGAAGAGAAGGAAAGAAAAGCAAAAGAAATAAATTCAGATGAAAGGACAGGAAAGGAAAGGAAATAAAAGCAAATGAATGCTAAGGAAAGGAACGGAAAGAACTGAATGGTGTAAAGAGGGAGGAAAAGGCAAAATGAATAGGAATGTATAGAAACCAAAAATATACAAAATATGGAAAAGAAAGGAAAATTTAAGAAATAGCAAAAAGGTAGGAAATAAAATAAGGTTTTGTGGTTGAATTTCAACCACTGGGCGAACTCTAGTAAATAAAAATAAACGAAATAAAACAAAATAAAATAAAGTGAAATAAATAAAAGTAAAATAAAAACTGAAAAAAATTAAATAAAATAAAACAAAAGAAAAAAATAAAAATAAAAAAGTAATAACAAACAAATAAAACAAAATAAAATAAAATGAAAGAATCCAAAATAAAATAACAAAATAAAATAAAATAAGTCTAAATAAAATAAAATAAGATACAACAAAACAAAATAAAGTAAAATAAAATAAAATTAATTAAAATAAAAAAAATAAAATAAAGATATTAATTACGACGAAGTTAAGAAAAAAATATATAAAATAAAATAAAATGCCAGACTAATTTGTACATGAAGGTGTCTGCAATCGGGTATTAAATAACGAAGATAGTAATAAAATAAAACTGTAACAAAAATTATTGTCTAATTAATATACAAATACACAATTTTGCCCATGTATTTGTGGGTTTATTAATATTTCTATTATTATACTAAGATAGGTAGATAAGCTATTTGCACGGCCTTGATCGCGAGCAAAGACAATAAAACTGAGTTGCATGCACCGCCGAGTGTTTAGTTTACATTGCATTGTGCAACAAAAGCGGTGCCCGCTCGCGTTCTAATCCCACAATAAATTCGCATATGGACACACACATTACTAGTTTTAGAGCGTACAGATAAATTTTATGAACAAAAGTGTTTGCATCAACGATAAATCCGAGTGCTAGTGATATTCAAAGTGTGCGAAAGTGCATCAGCCGCGCAGTCCAATGTCAAGGACATTAGCGTGACAGTGCAGTAGAAGCAAAAAAAAATTAACTTCATTCAAAAAAATCAACACTCAAAATAAAAGTTTGAACCCCTTCTCCCCCAAAAAAACAAAAAGAAAGTGAAATTAATAAATTTGCAATCTTGGCGTAAAATGTCGAGCTCGCATAATGGCGCGTTCGCGTATTCTTTTGTCTGCTGCTTGTTTCTCGTACTTATCTGCCTACAAATTGCTACCGTTCGATCTGCAATACATTCGCGCACATCATCGATAGCCAGCAGTACCAACAATGCTATTGACGATGCTGATGCAGAGGTGGATGATAACACAGATACTACGTTAACTAATGAGTTGCCCAGCAAAAAATATCAACATCGAAAGCCCGCTAACATAGACGTGAAGCGTGATTTTTCGGAAAAGTTTTCATGGCAGTGTGCTAATAATGCGAGCTGCATTCACTCTCTTGCCACCGGTATCATGCAGGCGTATAAACGCGGTGAAACTATAAGTTTGGGGTTCATGGATTTGGCAAAATTGCCACCATTAAGTGAGGAGGAGAAGAACAAATTGAAGGGTGGACAAACGGGACGTGCCATCTCGAGTTTTGTTGATTTTATCAGTGGCAATGCAATACGTATACCGGTTGGACCAATGGTCTTTAGTGTGCAGCGCGCAGAGGATGATGGCAATTATATTGAGGTGGCGCTGTTGAAGAAGGCGAGCGGCAGCCAAGGTAGTGTTACAGGGGATGGCTTGTAATTATATTTTATACCCAGGTGTAGTACTAGCTTTGCCAACAGTATTACAGAAAAGATAAAATGTATTTTCGAACAGGTGAAATGATTTTCCTAAAAGAGCAAATGTTTTTCAGAAATCCCCAAATGTATTTCAGATATTCCAAATGTACTACGGAAAATCTCAAATTTATTTTAGAAAATATCAAATGTATTTAAGAAAACCTTAAAAGTATTTCAGAAAACCTTAAAAGTATTTTAGAAAATCACAAATGAAATATCTGAAATACATTTGGGGGTTTCTGAAATATATTTGTTCTTTTCTGAAAATCATTTGAGCTATTCTGAAAAACATTTCATCTTTTCTGATATAAAAATGGAATATTTGAAATACAATTTTTGTTTTCTGAAAAACATTTGATCTTTTCGAAAATTCATTTCATATTTTCTGAACCACATTTGTGGTTTTCTGAAATACATTTGGTTTTTTCCGAAATACAGTTGGAAAAGGTGTAGTACAAGTACATAACGGCACAAAATAATCGAGATAGATATAGAGTTCCATATATGAAAGTTCTTAGGTTGAAAAGAGGAGTTCATTAAGGCATGTCCGTCCGTCTGCCCGTATGTCCGTGTACACGATACCTTGAGTAAAAATAGAGATATTTGCATGAAATTTTGTATACGTATTACTTTCTTGCCAAGGTAGGATGCTATTGAAAAGCGGCGAAATCGGATGATAACCACGCCCCCTTTTTCGATATCGAAAATTTCGAAAATCACATAAATTGACATATCTCGGTAACTGAAATGGCTAAAATGATATAATTTTATAGGTGAATCCCCCTGGTCATTCTCTTATGATTTTTCCATAAATTTTTTATAGTGGGCTTGGCACCACCCACTTTTAAGGGAGGAATTTTTTTTACAATTGACTGGTCGTAACTTTTAAACTGATGAAATTGGATAAAATCGCCCTCCAACCATGCCCACTTTCGTTATCGAAAATTTCTAAACTCAACTAAGTTGATCTAATTCGGTAACGGAAATGTCTAAAATGATATAGCTTAGTAGGATGAAGCCCCTAGTCATTCTATTATGATTTTTTGATAAATTTTTAAAAGTAGGCGTGGCACCGCCCACTTTTCAGGGAGGCATATTTGAAAATTTCACGGGTCATAACTTTTAAACTGATTACGGTAGAACGATGAAATTTGGTATACTAGCATAATAGGTAGTATACCTGATGTAATTGGGCGAAATCTCTTCCCAACCACGCCCACTTCCGAAATGGAAAATTTCGAAAATCATATGAAAACTACCGCTGGGTATTTAATGATCGGTTTACCCGAACTTAGACTTCCTTACTTGTTTCTCTGTTTTTTGGAAAATGACTTATTACGCTCAAAAGTGATAAAGTTGATCTAATTAAAAATTAATTAGGCTATGTGTACTGAGAGTTTGAGGATATCAACTAAGTGGAATGAAAGGAGACCGCAGAGGATTAAAAATTTGAAACAAAACAATTATAAATGCGACAACATACCAATAAGTTATACACGGTTAAAAATTTTAAGCTAAATTTTAAACTTTTTTGGACTACATTTATGACCAAACCAAATTTGGTTTCAAATTCAATCTAGACCAGTTTTCAAAAAAATAGGCTTAATTAATCGGGTTTCAATTTTAAACCAGAAATGTTTTAACAAGTTTTAAAAGATAAAATAAATTTTTTGTCCGTTGGCGGGGATTCGAAACCAGACTCCCCGCATCATGCCCGTATGCCCCACTGAGCTACATCGCACACATAAATGTTGTGGAAAAATTTAATCTTACATAAGCTTTCAAAAATAAATGAAAATAAAATAAAAATTGTAGACCGAAAATTTGTTAATTTTAAACCGAAAAGTTTTAAGAATAAAATAAAAAAACGTGGCGTTAAGAGTAAAATAAATTGAAAAAATCAAATTTTTTTCTTTTAATTTCGGGGACATTTTTCATTCACAGTTTCCTTAAAGTTGACTTTTTATGCTTGTTTTTCAAAAAAAAATATATATGCATTTGTTAGGCTACGCTGTGTTTTTTGTGTATTTTTTTCTATATTTTTTGCGTAATTTTTACTATATTTTTTGGGTATTTTTTTTTTACTATATTTTTTTTGTATTTTTTAGTATATTTTTCGCGTCATTTTCACCATTTTTTACTATATTTTTTGTGTAATTATTGCTATATTTTTACTATATTTTCGGCGTATTTTTTTGTTTAATTTCTACTAACCTGAAAACCCACCCCTTGGATCCGCCCCTGGTCAACTATTTTGTCGTTTTGCGTAAAGCTGCTAGGTGTGCGCGAAGCTTAAAGGGTCAGTTACATAAAGCTTTATTTTGCCTTTACCTCAAACTTTGACTTCGGCAGAAAAGTTCAGTATACGTACATATTTAAACGAAGCATGGCAAATTGGAGACCTCAAAGTTGAAGCAAGGTTAAAATTTGGCAAACTCTCAAATTTTGCTTGCTTTGCTCGCTTTGACAATCAGATGTTGATGACTTTGCTTTAATTAAAGAATAAAAATTTGGTGGAAATAATAATTAATTCATTTATTCTCTATTAAATTAAGAAATTAACCAAAACACTCTGAATTCAAAGAAATAAATCACGAAAACAAATGTATAAAAGAGAAGCGTCAAGGCGTTCATTGTAGCATGTCTCTGAAGTTGGACGCAAAGTTTTGAGGTAGCAAATGTTAGGCGAGGTTAACAAAGCTTTATGTATTTGATCCTTAATACTCGTAGATATGTTTATGGGAACAAGCATTGCACTACAGTATATAAGACCTACAACACGGGTGACAAGGATAAGCTAAATATGATTTATTAACACAATGTCGTCTCTTCATACTGAAAGTAAGAATGTGTTCTTGAAATATCAAGAAAACCAAAATTGATGAGCAACAAGCTATTGAATTCACTGAATAGTGCTTTACCGGAACTTCAATTAAACTCATACTAGGTAGCAGTGAATATTAATGACATACGCAATGCTTATTAAGCACCCTTCACCGTAGCGCACAAACTACCATCGACACATTGTGAACAGATGTGTGCTTTAGATGAGCTTAATACAGTTCAGATACAGTTAAGCATTTGTGTGAATGAATGCTTATGATAAAAATTGCGTTGGCTTAGTGAAGCCAGACGTTATTTTAAACCATGTTGAAATGGTGTGAAGCTCATGCACATTAAGGTGGTTCAAAAAACTAAAGTTTTTCTTAGAGACCTAGAGATTCCCCATTTTTTCAATCAAAATGAGTACGCTTTAAATAGTTCCATTATTAAAATGTCCAAATAGATTAAAGTTTTTTCATCCTAACTCGTCTCGTAACTTTTTTAAAAACTGTAGAAAAATGTCCGTTTTAACTTTTCTAAGCAGCCACCAAACGAAACTCATTCTGTCAATTTTAAATAACGCAACTGATTTAATTTTGCCTGAAAAATAAAATTATTT
>CAXKVI010000001.1:9114880-9127380 GCA_964058755.1 Campiglossa producta | reverse complement strand
ACTAGTATTTCCATGACGTATTCTTTATTATATCATTTACCTTTATTTATATGTTTGTTCTTAAGACAACAGCGACTATTTCTATTTACCCTATCGCGAAAAAGCTTCTGTGAATTATAAGAAAAACAAGAAGCAAACGCAACGAATGAATTTGATATTTTTTTAACTGGTATGAATTCAGCCAGAAAATTCTAGTTGTATACAAGTATTTTTCTGACTAGTTTGAGGTTTCGCTGCAGGGTTGATCTGAGAAAGTACAGCTTAACGCTTGGGTTGCTTTCAACTGAATGTTAATTTTAACGGAATTTTTAGTCAGGGTTTATTTCTGTCAACAGTTTCAATTAAATTAAGGCATACTGAGAAACATCACGCTTAGTATCTAGAGTGGCAACTCAGAGACTTTTCCTTGAAACCAGAAGCTTTCGTCGCATTGAAGAAACTAAAAGCATTTTGCCTTCTGCAGAATAACTAATGCTTATATTTGAATAACTACCTGGACCTGCAAGCATCGTCCTACCGAAAATAAAATTTTTTTAGTGAGGTCAATTTCCAGTGCGTACCCATACGGTTAAAAATTTGAGCCTAAATTTTAAACTTATTTGGGCAATATATATGACCAAACCAAATTTGGTCTCACATTTAAGTTATCAAGAACATTTTTGAAATGAAAAAAGGTTTCAATTTAAACCAAGAATGTCTTAACATTTTTTTTAAGAAAATGTGTTTTTTAGGCTGGGTAGTGGCCTAAGGTGTTGACCTTCTAGCATACAAGTCACTACAGTGTTGTGAGTTCGAATCTCACAATGCCGGGAAGAAAAGTCCATGAAGAGATGTAATTCCAGTATCATCGAAACATATGTCGGCTTGTCTGGTTCCTGCAGCGCGTGGGTAAATTTTTCTCAAAAAACACATTTTCATACAATCCCGAAAATTGCTTCACAATACCGTCGGTATTTACAGCAATAGACTACAAGTCAAAAGCAACAAAGAGTTTTTTTTAAGAAAAAATATTTTTTTTTTTTTCGTTGGAAGGGATTTGAACCAAAAGTCTCCCCACCATACCCGACTGCTGTACCACTGACCTACATCGCACAAATAAATTACTTAAAAAAGCTTTCAAAAATAAATGAAAACGGCACAAAACATTTTAAACCGAAAAGTTTTAGTTTTAAACCGAAAGGTTTTAATATTGATCAGAAAAGCTCGATTTTGAACCGAAAAATTTTAATTTCAAATCAAAAAGCTTTAAAAATTGTTTCACTTGGCAGGACCCGAGCCGAGGCGCTCTGGATGACAACCAACGGCATTACCGCTGAACTATGTCGCATAAAAAAGTTTTGTGGGCAAAATTCAATGCCTTGAAACATCTTCTAGAAAAACCAAACAAACAAGTTTTAGACTGCCTTTTCATTTAGATCTTAAAACGAAACCAAAAAAAATTTAATTCTTTGTGGATAAATATTGCTGTATGTGGAGGGTCTTCATAAATTTGAGCACCTCCACAGGTTTTTTATTTCATATCACGAACGGATTGAGAGTGACCTAGGTAGCAAAGTCTCTTTCTTGCTTTCGCAATTCATTCGCAGACTATATGAACCGGGGTTTCATCATCCAGTTCGCAAAACCGACAAATTGTTGTATCTGACAGATTCAGGTGATAACGCAATGCCCCGTATAACACCCAGTGAGGGGTCTTTGATCCACCCTTCTTAGATTAATGAGTCTGACCGATGCTCTTTGTGAGGGTTCTATAAAGAGTTTGGCCTGCCTCTGACCTAGGCTGCTAAGCCTAAACTGTTTTTTTTTTTCACTTGCTTATGATCTCCTTTACGTGGGCCTTGGTGAGTCCGCAAAAGGGTTTCGGACCATAAAATGCTGTTAGAGCACCATGTTTTGCCAGGTGATCGACTTTTTCGTTGCCGTCATGTCCTTCATGCCCTGGGACCCAACCAAACAAAACTTTGTTTTTGGCTCCCAGATCATTAAGGACTGCGACGCACTCACGGACAAGCTTCGAAGACTGTAAGGCGTATAGGGCGGCCTGACTGTCCGCCATAATGTAGATTCGCCTAGAGGATAGTCTTCTTTGGAGGCATTCTCTGCAACATAATTCTATTGCATGGATTTCCGCTTGAAAGATAGCGGGGTAGTTACCCATCGGTAGCGTTTTTTTGTAATTTGGTTCATAGATACCAGCTCCCGTTTTAACATCTTCTAGCTTCGATCCATCCGTATACCAAATCTTCGAATCGGATTCAGCATAAAGATTCCCTGTGCCCCAGAGCACTCGACCTACGATCGAAACTTCAAAGTTTCGCATGATCCTGAGGATGGGAGTTATTACATTACTTACTTGCAATATAGTACTATTTATGAAATTCTTGACTATGTTCATATGTCTTGTCATATTTCCGATTTTTAGATCGGAAATGTTTTGAAGTCTTAATGCAGCAAGTGTGGCCTCCTTCTCTATCAGAATAGGGAAAGGAGGTATTCCCACAAGGAGGCTTAAAGCATCAGCAGGGCACGTTCTCATTGCACTTGTTATACCGACACAGTCTAGCCGATGCAGCTTACTTAACTAAGTTGCCGCTTTTCATTGAGTAGTCTTAGGCCACCAGACTAGAGAAAGGTAGGTGAGTATTGGCTTTAATACTATATTAAATGACCAGTACGTCATTTTGGGAGACAGCCCCCTTGTTTTGCTATACAGTCTCGTGCAGGCGAAAAAGGCCCTCGTTGCTTTATTTATGGTTATCTTTAACAATGTATTCTAATTTTAAATCATAGCTACCTATCTTTTCGTAGACCTGGTCACATATCGTCGCTCGCTTGCCAGAGGCATGAATGTGAGAATTTTCCTGATTTGAGTTAATAGTCTCACGTACCTAATCTCTCGTTTCTCTACGTTTACAAATTACAAGGAGACCCCGGAAATTTGCAATGCCATTTCCTGAAAATTGTGCCAGAAACACGAATGTCCTACACATTCATGTTTCTGGCGGAACGAAACTGTTAAAAAATTGAATTACTAAATTTTTAACAATTTTTGTTGAGCCAGAAACCAAAATGTATTGCACTGAACCACAGACACCATGGCGTATACGTAACAATTTGGCTACACATTTATGGTTCTGGCACAACGAAAATTAAAAAAAAAAATTACTTTGGCAATTTTAAAAGAGAAATTGAAGGAATATTAACCTAAAAACAGGCCCGGCACAATTGTTACACAGATTATGTTAGTGAAAGAGCCTATGTTGTTGCCTCGTTGCTTCCAAGTGAGCGACTAAGCAAAACAAACAAATGACATGCATTGATTGGCCAAGGTGATCACAACACTCTTAGAAGCGCAGCAACAGTTTCATTATTTGAGTGGCCAGGTAATAATCTGTGAGAATTTTATATTCAGATTTTCGGACAATTGTACCACTAGCTGCCGGGGCTTGATCTAAACCCTATATCAGTGGAAAGAGTATAATGTGAATATAACTTGAAAAAATATATTTATGTCAAAAACTAAAATTTCAAATTTAATTTTGACACATTCATGCTACTGGCAAGCGAGCGACCATAACAAATTTATAAGCTGTATGAATGTCGTAATCGATACAAGAACCATCTCGCTAATGTACACCTTTGCACTCATAATATTGTTTCACATTTTATTACCTTCTCTTTCTTAGCTCTTCCAGCAGCTGCAGTGAGCGTGAGACGACCGTTGGCTTACAACTATATGCAGCCTCACTATCCATATTATCGCGCTTGATGAAGAACCAGAAGACCAATGCTAGCCAAATTTTGTCAGTTATAGAAAATGTTAGAAAATCCTCTTTTGTCATAGAATGGACTTAGAATGTAGTTACAAGTTATATTTGTAATTTACTTAACATTCTTTGTTATAGACCTAGATAATATAGGGCTATTTTTTTTTAAGTGCAATCATATTAAAATGAGTAAATTAAAAAATGCAAAAAAAAAAAATCTATTTATCAATAAAATATTGAATTTAAACTAAAGACTAAATAGGAAAAATGGCAACACACACATTTTTTAGGGTGTAATTTAATTTTTACATAAGTGTTATTGTTTGTTAAATTAATAAACAAGTGCTAATTAGCAAAAAAGCTACAAAATACAAAAAAAAAATTATTATTAAAAAAAAAATATAGTAAGTAAAAATTTATGTTAAATGAGAGCGAATAAAAATGAATATAAAATAAGACAGAAAATAATATAAAAAAATATAAAAAAAATTGTGAGCCGTAGGTTTATGTTACTTGTGCTCCTTCTTTTGTAATTTCGTGATTTATCGAGATTTTTCTACATAAAAAAATTATAATATTTGTAATATCAAATTTTTTTGTATGCATTTGATTATATTTTGCTTAGCGCTAGGCGATATAGACTATTTTTATTAAACAAAAAATAACGATAAAGCATTATCGCCCAACTCTGAGTTTACTATTCGTTCAAGTTATTTATAAATAATTTAAAAATATTTTTTATGAAATAAAACTACAAATAAACAATGTTGAAAGCTTTAAGCTTAGATAGTTTTATTTTATTATTTATAAATTTTTGTACAGTAAATAAAATAAATAATTAAATATAATAAAACAATGTGTTCATAAAAAAAGTTTTGTTTTTAATGCTTACTAGTTATAGAGAATACATTTTTTTATTCGTTTTCAGAGAGAGGCAAAGTTTGCATCAAAGTAAGCAAAAAGTTTTCGCTGGCAACTGTTTCAAAGTACGCACGTTTCACAGCTAAAGTTATTACTCATTTTGCGTGGAGTGGGGAATTTTAGCTCATTAAAGTGATGGGAGATTTCGCACTAACTCACCAAAATGAACTAGTTCATGTAGAACTAGCTCAACAAAATGAACTAGTTCATGTAGTTCGTTTTCAGTTCATTTAGTTGAATTACTTGTATTTGTTTGCCTTAGGAAATAACTGCTAAAACCTGTCCAAAAATGATGTTGGGAGAGGTATCAAAAGATGCCTTTTGGCCTCAATAATCCAGAGGCCCATCTTTTGATACCTCATTCTACATTTTTCAACGTGGTTTTGCAATTGACTCTTAAAGAAAACGATTCGCCCCGTTTCTACCTTAATCGCGTAACTACACTTTTTGGAAAAACTAGTTTTTCATGTGAAAATGCCCTTTAGATATCGAGAAACCCGAATATAAAATCAGCTTGGTAAAATCAACAAGCCTTTTTTTTTTGTTTTGGTACTCCAAATTTGGAGCAAAGGGGCCAAAAGGTTTGAACCTCTTAAACAGCCAAGTTATGTTATCTTTCAGTTTATTTTATTCGTTATCAAGTACGCCGTGAGTGTAAATTCTATCCCTAAGCAAGCTTAGGAAAGCTCTACAACTCCCAACTACGTCTGTTTTGCACGGAGGAAGTGGACACGACGTCCTTGGGTACAGTTACCACGAACACCACCAAAAAAAGCCTGTTTTATTTAAATGGCCTTACAAAACGAACTTCTCAACAAGCCTTCATGGTTTTTTATGCGATCAGTTACCTCTTATCTACATTTTTGGTATGCTAAACTGAAAAATTTCCGTTGGGTTTCTTTGCTTCCTGAAATATTTCTATGTTTTAGATTATAATTTGTGATTTTGATTTCACCATGGCTAGCCCTGGTTGACAGGGACTTTACTTTAACACGCTCTTTGGTTTCTCAGCATTTTCATATTCTCAATAAATTCTATAAATTTTACCAACATTTTACATATACGCAATTCACAACCTCTAGTATATCGTGCTATTTGTCTATTTTTCAAGAAATGTATATTGGAAACCATGGAAACATACAACGATAGACGAATACGATACCCCTTATGAATTGCCTAAAACATAGTTCAGGTAGTTCATTTTATATTCGGAACTAGTTCCCGTGATCACTTCTATGACCTAGTTCAATGAACTTATTAGCATAATTTTGCGTTCAGTGAACGCAACCAAACGTTGCTGACTGAAAAGTTTACAGGTGCTTTCATTTAACAGGGTGTGTAAACGTATAAAAATACACATTTCGTAAACTTCTACGATTAGATAATGTTTTTCACTCGATTAGATCTTTCGATTTTACGAAACTCTTCGAGATAAAAGCTCAAGCTTTTCGTTTAACGAAAATATCTCTAAAAAACCTCTTTGCGCGGATCTATAATAATAACCTAACGTAGAACATTACAGTGAAAAAAGTTAGTTCATTTTTTGGAACTTATATTGTACCATCTTTTAATAAGAACAATAAATAAATAAATAAATAATTAAATAAGCTAATTAACTAGTCAACTAATAAATAAATAAAAAGTTAATTAATCGTCTAACTGATTAAACAGTTTGTCTTTGTACGTCTACGGACTAGGATATCTTCACATACATCTTAGTTCCTTTACTAGGCCGTGTCGAAACAGCAAACTTTATTTAACGAAGCTTTTCATTATGAAATTGCGACACAGTATAACTGTAGTGTGAAGTTAGCCCAAGTAGTTGCGTTGGCTGTTTTTTAGTCGTATTCTCAGTATTGTATTATTCATCAGTAACGTTATCGTCTTTGTAGTCGTAATTTATTTCGTGGTTTTTACATTTTATTGCAGTTTTTCTGCAGTTGCTTATTATACAAATTATTTTTGTTTCGTTTTTATTTTTTTTTTTTTGCGTGCAACATACTTTTCACACAATTCGACTTCAAATACTTCTTTAAATAAAACATTCTCTAACTATTTCAAAATATCGTTTGTACCAATTTGTAATCGCAATTTACTATCTTACCCTCACCGCCAGGGCACACATTAGTGTTTCTCTGCCTCGGGCATTTGTCCATTGTAGGCCATTTCATGCGCTTCCTGAGCAATTATTTGTGCCGGCACTTCAGCCATACCCTCTATGAAACCATCCAAAGCACGCGCCCATCCCGAACTGTATGTATCGTGATGTGGTATCTCGACGACATGTTTCTTTTGTGATAACAATTTCTTGAGCGCGATTATCACTGACAGCAGCAGTGCAATCTTTGACACAATTAACGCCTTGCCCGCCAACAAGAATAGACCTTTGAGCATAATGGCACCCACAATACCCGCCTTGCCCATCATCATCATCATCATTGGCATCATATTTTTCATTTTGCCACGTCCCTCTTCAAGCGCTTCAACCGGACTGACGGAGACGCCGAAGTTTAGGTTACCTTTTGGTTCGGTGCTTAGTACAAAATCTGCATTATCTGAGAATTTGTAGCGTAACGTACGTGAACGTATGAATTTCCAAATTTTTCCCGCTACCAACAAACCCAGCGTCTCATCATCCGAATCAATGGAACGTGCTAGCATTAAATCATCATCGGGATCATCAGGTATGGATTCGATATCTCTGCAAAAATGAATGGTAAATGAGCTTTAATTGTGAATAATGGATTCATCATTGTTATAAATGTGTTTCCCTGCTGCTTTTAGTTACATATGTATACACATGTGTTCGTGGGGACTAATAACCGTTCGACAAATTTATAGCTTGGTAAAAATCTAACCCTGAAGTTGTCAAAAAGAACAAAAATGTAAAATCTGTGCCCCTTTTCAAAACCGAGTCATTCATGTAAATTGTACATTACACGGTGCCAAAAAAAAATTTTTTTTTAACTATATTGATATTGTTTTCAGGATACCGCAAAAATATCTATACCATTTTCACATTATAATGAGAAACCTTCAATTGTACATGAGAAATTTTCATTTGAAAATCAGATTAGTTTACAATAAGAAAAATGAGGAACCTTCATTTGAAAATCAAAATAGTCACTTTAAAATAAGAATATTTCATTTAAAAATAAAAAACTATCAAATTTAAATCAGAAATTAGACAAATGTTTGGCCCATTTGTTCAATGTGTAAGTATTCTCATTTTAAAACGAAAGTTTCTTATTTTCAAATGATGTTTTCCTATTTTGAACTGAATTATTCTTATTTTAAAGTGACTACTCTGATTTTCAAATGAAACTTTCTTATTTTGAGTTGAATATTTCTCATTTTAAATTGATAAATCTCATTTTAAAATGATATTTTCTCATTTACAACTAATAAATCTGACTTTAAATTGAAGGTTTCCGAAGGATAGTCCGTATCTCTGAAAGTATTTAGGTTAGACCACTGAAATTTAGTGAGAGGTTATATGAGATCGATCCCTTCCACCCCCAAAAAAACTTGGGATAACGAAAAATGGGACGTGGCGCCTCCGATATGAATAAAATACTTCATAGTCCATATATCTGGAAGTATTTAGGTTAGACCACTGAAATTTGGTGAGGAATGATATACGATGAATCCCTACCAGACAACTGAAGATAACGAAAAAGCGTGGCACTTCCCATACGAATGGAATTTTTAATAGTCCGTATCTCTGAAAGTATTTAGGTTAGATCACAGAAATTTAGTGAGGGGTTATATGAAAATAATTCCTTCTCCAAAGAGCTGGAGATAACGAAAAAGGGGTCTATGTAAAAATTAAAAAATTCATATTGTTTATAGAAATGTGGGGTCTACAATTTGCTTAAAAAATCAGTTAAAAAACTGTCTGTGTCTAGTTTTCGTAAAAATCTTAGAGATTCCCTACATGACTGTCAACAACACTTCCTAGACCCGAGTAAAAATCAAAAATAAATTTACAACTTTGACATGAATGTTGTAAACAAATTATGGAAAATCAAATCAAAACAAATTAACTTGTGATTGTGGTATGTAGTGGTGCGTTCTCTGAGTGTTGTAAAAAAAAATATAAATTGAAACTTTTTTTGACACAGTCCAATGTATATTAGGTTCACTTGAAAAAAGCATCGATTTTTAAATAAAAATTATTTTTTTTATCCAAAATCGTAAATTTTTCACCATCAAAACCTTTCTCTCTGCACTTTTATTAGTCCCTTCTTGAGTGAAACACTTTCATGTTGTGTGATTTATAATGGCGCATCCCACCTCGCTCATAAGCACCTGCATGCGTAAACACATAACATCCCTTTTCCACTTTCACATATTCTAGTTTAAAGAAACTTCTACTTTCCATATCTTAACTATCAATTACCTGTTTTGTGAGACCTTAACATTTTCATTTATATCAATTGAAGACTTCTTAAATATACGATTCATGTATACAATTAATTTGAGCATCATACACGAGTGATTGTCCCGTTGACTACATTTCAGGTTGAGCTTTCGCAGGAAACCCTCCTCCAATTGATTACGATTCACAATGGGTATCTGAAAAGATGGAAGGGAATTGGTTAAATATGGAAACATGAACAAATGCAAAAAATCACAAAGCATTATTTCTCGTTAAAACTTTTATTCGTGCATAATTAAGGTTTAAATGAAATGTAGTGGTGAGAGCTAGAAACCTCAAACTGAATCGTGTTGGTTTCTGTCAACCTTTTCTTCTTAGGTGACAGCCCAAGGTGTCAACTAATTTTTTAGATATCCTCCTTTTTAGCGATAACTGGCGCCAATTGGAAACCCCCTTCCCCTTACTCTACTGCCAAATTCGGGTGTCGATAGGAAAACCTTCTGTGCTGGAGCTTCTTTGTCCATTCGCATAACATGACCCAGCCAGCGGAGCCTTTCTTCTTTAATTCGCTGAACAATGGTCTGGTCTGCGTAAAGCTTGTACAGCTCATCGTTAAATCTCCTTCGATACTCGTCGTTGGCATCACGGGAAGGACCATAAATCTTCCGGAGAACTTTTCTCTCAAATACTCCAAGGGCCATCTCATCTTCTCTTGACACTGTCCATAATTCCGAGCCGTACATCAGGACTGATCGTGAGCGTGATCTTTGTTCTTCGATAGAGGACTTTACCTCTCAATTAGTCCAAAGTAACACTTGTTGGCAAGAGTGATTCTCCGTTGGGTTTCTAGACTGATATTATTTTCGGTGTTAATACTGGTTCCCAAATAGAAGAAGTCTCTCACCGTTTCAAATTTGTAACTATCAACAGTGACGTGGCTGCCAAGGCGCCGATTCTTTCTTTGAAGACAGCACATACTTCGTCTTGTCCGCGTTGACCGCAAGACCCACTGGGTATTTAATGTTCGTTTCACCCGAACTTAAACTTCCTTACTTGTTATATTTGAATTTATTTGATCCAAATTGTTTTGGTTGCATTTACATGAAAAACTTGTTATTATTTTATCAAGTCGACCAGATGATGTCTAGAGTTTACAAAAGCATTTCTAAGACGTTCTACTTAGAAGTTGCCACTTCAGGCGGCTTACAGAGTTGCCAATTATCTTGATTTTTTTTAATATTGAACAGCACATGCTAATACAGGTATAAAATGAAAGGTATTTTCTGTCGTATATTTTCAAGCTAGGCTGCCACAACCTCGGAAACATATTAAACTTGGAACAGTTTTCAGAAAATGTTGGTCGATATAACGAGCTCTTACCGCCAAGTAGGGTTAAGTCACTTGATTCTCCGTTTTAGTCTTTGTGCGAATAGTGATCGTTATGTTTTCGGAATCAATTTTGAAAAGCTTATCTCGGTATATATGTAGATATATTATATATTTGAAAAAGTATATATTTGTTTATCGTGTTTATTGAGTAATTTTTCAAAATCACCTATTCGCGTGAAATGTTGATTAAGTATCAAAAATTGTTTTAGATTCCTTGAAATGGCTTTACAAATATTATGTTATTAATAAAAGATTTCAAGGAAGCCCTCATGGTTTGATTAAATTTCTGGTATAAATAAATATCTAAAAGTGATGTCAGCCTTGAATGTAGAAATACCTTTGTTGCAACAGCTGTCTAAAACAATTACCAATTTTGAGCTATTGTTTCTAAATGTTTAACATTTGATAGGGTATTCGGCGAATCCGGTGACATTAGTGTTTAAATATTTGCAATATGTACATGAAAAATTTTTGGAATATATGTATGTATGCATTTTGAAGTGCAAATTAATATAATAATAAACTTTCTGTGCTGGTGCTTCTTTGTCTATTCGCATAACATGACCCAGCCAGCGGAGCCTTTGGGCTTTAATCCGCTGAACTATGGTCAGGTCTGCGTAAAGCTCGTACAGCTCATCGTTAAATTTCCTTCGATACTCGCCGTTGGCATCACGGGAAGGACCAGGATCTACAAATAATTACTGTGAAAAAATACCAAGATTTTCAGCTATGTGAGTGAATGTTCTCAGCCATTCTAAGGTCTAAGCATATCTATTAAATATTACCGTTTGCGAGACGAACAAAAATATGAGCGACTCGCCGACTTTTGTATTACCTACTACGAGTCGCCTGGCAACATTCGCCTCAAACTTCAAAATTCAGCGAATGTAAAAAATTAAGCGATTACTGTTTGCGACTCGATCCAAATTCGTTTGTCGGAAGTGTCAAAATACTTCGAACAGAAGTTGAAGGTGACTGGGAGAAAAAATTTGATTTTGTGATCATATTAGTGGCATTTTGGTGTTATCTTATAATACATTTACACTGCACCAAATTTGCAAACTTTATCACATTTGACCTCATTTCACCAAATTTCCGTACAATACAATCCACAGTTCATCCAAATAGCAACCCTGCGGGTGTTCCACATTTAGAATCGCCCAGCAAGAACCTTAATGGTTTAATGACGTGTGATAACAATTTCAACAAGTTTTTTTTTCAAGAAAATGGGCCAATTCTGCCAGGTAAAGCCAGAAGCCTTCTTTACTCTCCTTTTATTATTACTCTACAGGTGTTTAAAACATCACGGTAGCGCATTTTCTTTCGGTGGCTTTTTTTCCTGGTAGATGATTCTTGCAGGGAATGTGAAGCCAGCTACAAATTTGGCAGTGTAAACGGTGTCGAAGTGGCTCATTTGAATTCGCCAAATTTGGTGCAGTGTAAATGTACTATTATGCTCATTTTGGAGATATTTTTGGATCATTTTGTGGTCATATTGGGATCATTTTGTGGTCATATTGGGAACATTTTGGAGTTATTTTGTGATCATTTTGGGGGTAATTTCGGGAATATTTTGGTGCTATTTTGTAGTCTCTTTGGAAATATTTTGGGGTAATTTTGTGGTCATATTGGGATCATTTCGGGGTTATTTTGGAATGCCTCCCAGATATGGGTCGCCACAAAAACGGTGCCAGGAAGACGGTGAAGCTAGCAAAAGCTGTGATACCCAATTTCCAAAGTATCCTTTCGCCAAAGAAGGTAAACGGAAATACCTTCAAACAAACGCCAGAGATTGGACGGGAAGTTAAACCCCATCCGAAGAGGCATCAGAACACCTCCGGAGAGGGCAAACCAAGCTTTGCTGAAGTAACCAAGGATAGCATCCTTATAGTCATCCTCGACCGAGGCAACGACCGTTTGGCCATCCCCAAAGACCGATGGCGGTACGTGCTGCACAAAGCCGGAGGACTTGGTTACGACCTTTACAACGGCACTCTCAAATGCCCTCGATAAGCCCTGTCCAGTGCTAAACTCAATACAGA
>CAXKVI010000001.1:9102380-9112380 GCA_964058755.1 Campiglossa producta | reverse complement strand
AGTAGCCTTTTGTAATATAATTTGGTATTTTTTTGAGCTATAGGCCAGGGTTTGAATAAAACTTCTTTTTTATAGTATTATTCAAATTTTATTGAACGATATTTCGACTTCAATCTGAAGTCATCATCAGGCAGACTTATGAATATGTATGATCGACTCACATACATATTCATAAGTCTGCCTGATGATGACTTCAGATTGAAGTCGAAATATCGTTCAATAAAATTTGAATAATACTATAAAAAAGAAGTTTTATTCAAACCCTGGCCTATGCTCAAAAAAATACCAAATTAAAATAAAATAAAATAAAATAAAATAAAATAAAACAAAATAAAATAAAATAAAATAAAATAAAATAAAATAAAATAAAATAAAATAAAATAAAATAAAATAAAATAAAATAAAATAAAATAAAATAAAATAAAATAAAATAAAATAAAATAAAATAAAATCAAATAAAATAAAAGCGTTATTATGGTGTTAATTTTGCAGGAAAATTCGATAAATCTCTAGTCAAGTCTTATTTTGCAGCCCTGCTTGCACCACAAGCACTACTGCTAAAAAGCTTTTTCTTCTTCTTTTGACATTGTCAAAGCCACAGTTGGTACATTGTTTTTATTTTTAAAATTTTCTTGTGACTTTACACACAAACATTAAAACTAACTAACAAAAATCGAAGCAGCAGTCAAGTCTCAATTTGCCTCAATAGACTTTTAGTTTTGAGCTTGTTGTTTTTATTGTTGTTCTATTAAAATTCAATGTTGCATACATGCAGTTGGTGACTTGTGGCATGTTTTTTGCCATTAACCAACTTAGGTGGTGAACGACTTATTCTCAACACTTGCAACAAAAGAAACGAAAATGCCACATTAGGGTGTCCGCCTGATATGTATAGCAGTATTTTAACTAGGACATCAACTATGTACGTTGTCTGCGGCTGGGTTCCGGATATGCCAACTGATATATTTATATCCCTTGAGCTGGTTTTTATCAGAAAGGAAGTTCACACGTCGGGATTTTCATTTAAGCTTGATTTTGTGTTGCCCTAAACCAGAGCTTGACCCGGCTACGTAGTTGAATAATAGGTATTCGAATGCTTTTTTCGATGAACAGTTTAATAAATAGTAGACACCCTAATGCTACATGCATAAAAATAAAAATAATAACCGACAAAGCGTGTGGTGCATTTAATATACAGGAAACCCAATTCCCAGCCGTGATTTCCATAGTGAAAATTGAAAAATTTCTTTAAAATATCTGTCTGCGGTTAAGCGCCACATATAAATAAAAAGTATGTGCAATATATGTATATAAGTAGGTAAGTATGTTCACATTAACATTATAAATGTATGACATGTAAGTAAACTTACTAAACAATTTTCACTTTATTTGCCACTGGTCGACAGCGCTGCCTTTCTTGTTTACATTTGAATTGCAGAAATTGCAACACTTTCCAGGGTGGGAATTTTCATCGGATATTTTCAAAGATGCACCTGTTTGCGCGTGCAGCTCGAAATTTAACGATCACAGCTAATTTACTCAAACAATAAAATTGAATGAATTATTTAGCTTTAACCGCAATGCGAATTGTTAAAAACAATAGACAAAGGTTTGCCTTGGGACAAGTTTATCAAGATGATATTTTATGAACAAAGAGTATTTTCTACAGAGTTGCCATTGTAAAAACCTTTTTCCAACTTTCTTCTACTTTCCCTGCAGTTTTATTAATTACTTTTATTGCTTGTTTAATTTATTTTATGTTTTTTCATTTTATCTTCTTTTATTTTACTTTATTTTATTTTATTTTATTTTATTTTATTTTATTTTATTTTATTTTATTTTATTTTATTTTATTTTATTTTATTTTATTTTATTTTATTTTATTTTATTTTATTTTATTTTATTTTATTTTATTTTATTTTATTTTATTTTATTTTATTTTATTTTATTTTATTTTATTTTATTTTATTTTATTTTATTTTATTTTATTTTATTTTATTTTATTTTATTTTATTTTATTTTATTTTATTTTATTTTATTTTATTTTATTTTATTTTATTTTATTTTATTTTATTTTATTTTATTTTATTTTATTTTATTTTATTTTATTTTATTTTATTTTATTTTATTTTATTTTATTTTATTTTATTTTATTTTATTTTATTTTATTTTATTTTATTTTATTTTATTTTATTTTATTTTATTTTATTTTATTTTATTTTATTTTATTTTATTTTATTTTATTTTATTTTATTTTATTTTATTTTATTTTATTTTATTTTATTTTATTTTATTTTATTTTATTTTATTTTATTTTATTTTATTTTATTTTATTTTATTTTATTTTATTTTATTTTATTTTATTTTATTTTATTTTATTTTATTTTGTTTTATTTTCTTTTCTTTTCTTTTATTTTATTTTATTTTATTTTATTTTATTTTATTTTATTTTATTTTATTTTATTTTATTTTATTTTATTTTATTTTATTTTATTTTATTTTATTTTATTTTATTTTATTTTATTTTATTTTATTTTATTTTATTTTATTTTATTTTATTTTATTTTATTTTATTTTATTTTATTTTATTTTATTTTATTTTATTTTATTTTATTTTATTTTATTTTATTTTATTTTATTTTATTTTATTTTATTTTATTTTATTTTATTTTATTTTATTTTATTTTATTTTATTTTATTTTATTTTATTTTATTTTATTTTATTTTATTTTATTTTATTTTATTTTATTTTATTTTATTTATTTTATTTTATTTTATTTTATTTTATTTTATTTTATTTTATTTTATTTTATTTCATTTCATTTTATTTTATTTTATTTTATTTTATTTTATTTTATTTTATTTTATTTTATTTTATTTTATTTTATTTTATTTTATTTTATTTTATTTTATTTTATTTTATTTTATTTTATTTTATTTTATTTTATTTTATTTTATTTTATTTTATTTTATTTTATTTTATTTTATTTTATTTTATTTTATTTTATTTAGTGTTGGTTTTTTAATTTTATTTTTTTTTTTAATTCAATTTAATTTTATTTTATTTTATTTTAATTTATTATTATTACTTTTTTAATTTTATTTTTTATTTTATTTCATTTTATTTCATTTCATTTCATTTCATTTCATTTCATTTCATTTCATTCCATTTCATTTCATTTCATTTCATTTCATTTCATTTCATTTCATTTCATTCCATTTCATTTCATTTCATTTCATTTCATTTCATTTCATTTTATTTTATTTTATTTTATTTTTTTTTTTATTTTTTTTTTTTGTATTTTTTTTTTTATTTTTTTTTTATTTTTTATTTTTTTTTTTTTTATTTTTTTTATTTTATATATTGTATTTATTTTATTTATTTTGTTAATTTTTTTATTTAATTATTTTATTTATTTTATTTTTTTTTATTTATTTTATTTATTTTGTTTATTTTTTTTTTTTGTATTTTTATTGTTATTTTTTTATTTTGTTTTATTTATTTTTTTTGTTATATTTTAGTGTATTGCTGTCTTCGTGTTAGACTATTAGATTAACATTATATGTTCATAAATCACTTTGACTCTTATTCAGTGATAATGATACAAAAATTGCCAGTGTGGTTCTTTGAATAGAAACTGGGTTAGCTACCTAAGTCATTTGCAAGAAAGTGTCCGGTAATCGGTTAGCAACCACTTCTAAGTAGGAGATGCAAGTTAAATAACTTCAATCAGCAATATGATAAGGAAAAGAAAATCGAATCATAGTAAAATGCATTAAGTAAAAATTGAAAGGAATGAATAGAAGGCGCAATAACTACTACTTACATATATAGTATCAGTGCTACATGGCAGCTATGGAGCGGACAAAGTGTTGCGCATGCATTCAGACTCATTTTCAATTTGATGAATGAAAGGCGTAACCAATATTTCAACATAACATGAAATTGCACACATATGTACCTAGATATGAATGTGAAAGAAAGAAAACTTCAATGCATCATTGTCAAACGCACAACTGACCAACTCACTGACAGACTGACATATTGACTAGCTGACAAGTTGGTAGCGACTTACTCACACACATATTAATGTGCAATGCCAAATATGGATTGATGGCAAACAACAACTAATGTTGCAAATGTTGTATGGTTACATTTCACTGCTAACTCCACACGCTAACCACCACCAACATTTGGCCAGTAAGTCAAATTGTGAAACCAGAAAGCCACATGCCACCATGTGGGACTGCTGCAGCATGCCACAGTAAGCGCAATCTGTTGCAAGTAGCTTTCATTCGAGAAATGTTGTTTAATGCAAGACTACAGCAGCAACAACATGGCAATGACCATGGCAAACGCTAGTAAAGCTGGTGTCATGCAACTTATGTTTGCTTATGTGTGTCTGTTGTAAGTGTGATTGTGTTTGTGTGCGTCGTATTTACAGTCATACATAAATGTGTGTAATTAGCTTCATTGGTAAATTTTCAACGCTTGGTCGCATTGAGTTTTCACACGAGGCATAATAATGCACGCAGCAGCAGCAGTAAAAAGTTTAAAGACACATAATTGATTTATACTAACAATGTGCCTGCATTCAACCACGAACTTGGTTGAAATTGTTCAATGTTGGTTGCTTTGCAAGTTTTACTGCTTAAGCCATTAACACTTTTGGAAATTGAAATTAGTTTTGGTGACAAGAAAGTGATAAGGGAGTGCAAACAAAAATCCTACGCACGATAATAGTTTTTGTTTTCGACTCAAATTGGAGTATCTCACATAATTTTTAAAATTTGTAAACTGTTGGCAACCCTGGAAAACTTAGTGCCAACGTTACAATGCAAGAGGTAAGAGAGACGTTTATCTAATTTATCTCCCTATCTCTTTCTCTCCCTTATCTTATCCCCATAAGGTTATAGTCGATATTATAATTAATCATACCGATTGCTCGTCCACTTGTACTTCTGTCTTTCCTTTTAGCTATCAATTTACATATCTCTTTAACTTAAATTTTCCGCTTTCCTATTCCCCTATATTTCCATTACCCTTTCCTTTTCACCTCAACATTACTGTTATGTATATGGGTCATTCCAAGCCAAATCGACAAATTTTTTACCTGACCCCCTTCGATCTCGCTAAAATTTTGCTATCTTTTTCTAACCCCGAAAGATATTTTTCAGAGTTTTTTCAAATTTTTTCCCCAAATCAAAAAAGGTTATGAACTTTAAAAAAAATTGGTTTTTTTTACATGCTGTAACTTTTTCAAAGATCGACCGTTTGGGATCATTTTTTTTTTTTTTTAATTTTTGTTTAACAACAAAATCTCGAAAAAAAATTATCCTAAACGGTCGATTTTTGAAAAAGTTACAGCATTTAAAAAAAAGTTTTTTTTAAAGTTCATAACTTTTTTTGATATGGGGAAAGAAAATCTGAAAAATGTCTTTCGGGGGTAGAAAAAGATAGCAAATTTTTAGCGAACTCGAAGGGGGTCAGGTAAAAAACTTGTCGATTTGACAGGGAATGACCTACATATATACATTCCTAGATAGGAGAAACTGTACTCTCTCTTCGTCTGTCGCTCTCTATCTTCATCTACCTCAACCTCTACCTCTACCTCTACCTCTACCTCTACCTCTACCTCTACCTCTACCTCTACCTCTACCTCTACCTCTACCTCTACCTCTACCTCTACCTCTACCTCTACCTCTAGGTTGAATCAACCTATATTTTAGTTGAAATTACCAGCTCATTCATCTGTGTGGAAAAATTCTTTGGAAATAGGGCATCTTGCGAAAGAATTTTAAATACTGCACTGATAGAGAGAACTGAAATCCTTGAAATATGTGTTGAATCTTTGAAACATCTCGGAAGCTATAAAATCGTAGCTTTTGTCATATTATGGGTAATAATGTAGAATAGGGCCTCGCTAGGAGTTTCCTTTATAATTATCGTGGAAAAGATAGACCGGCCAAAACTGCGTAAAAATTAATCAGGTGTAAGCTAGATACAAACTAGACAGGACTTTTACAGGTTGTGCGCCATATTGCCCGCAAGTCGAACAAAAGTGGAAAAACTAGGCAGACCTCTTACGATTCCCTGCCAGATTTTTCACTCAAGGCATAACATGGAACAAATTAGGCGGCGCTTTCGGCATACATACAGACATATGCTTTCTATTCCAGAGCCTTGTCCGGCTCGAGCAGAGTTGTCTAGGTATTGAAAAGAAATTCTAGGCACATCCTAGGTTAGGTATAGACTTTCCTAGATTATTTTTTACCCGGGTTACTAGACGATATAGAATTATGGGATGGAACATAGGTGGATACACTGATATGTGAGTGCTTTATCTCAGCAACGCGAGCCACCCTAGGTCAATTTTATAAAAATGAAAAGATATGTATCTTGAAATCAGCGAGGAGGTCGAAAATTCATAGATCCTATCAAAATATTAAAAGCATTTAAAATTATTTGTGGGAAATAACTTAAGGTTTATTTAAATGTAATAAATAACTTAAAAATTCATTAACTTTGCGTCAGTACTAATAGAATGCAACTCTGAATATACTTTGCTAGCTAACTCCAGCTATCAAAATATGTACAAATACAATGTCGATGAAAACACGCACAAGCGTACAACAAGTTCAATGATAACAACACAAAAATGTAACAATAACAAAACACACACTTAATTCTTAAACTTATGTTACTTAAGCTGTTTTATGAGATGGCAGTGTTGAAAATGGCTTAACTCTTCTGTTCGCTCTTTATATCCTTGTCTGTACTACGACCATAATATCCCGAGTATGCAGCATTTTGCGCATCACCAAAACTAACCGAGTTACCGCCAACATTAGCCTCCTGATTATTTTTGCTATAGTAATCTGTGTATGGTTTAGCGAAAGCGGGATCTTGACGATAGAATGGCGCACTGCCGGCGCCAGCATGATCGAAATGTTCATGATGATGATAGTAGGTAGCGGAGCCTACACCTTGTGGTGAGTATTCGGGGAATGTATTCTTGCTGCCGAAGAGACCAGAGAAAGCGCCACCAGCACCACCAAAACCGGCACCACCTGGGGGACGGCACAGTTTGAAGTATGCAAATAAGCCAGGCAATATAATGGCAGCCAAGCCGAGTATCTTCTTTAGACCGACAATACCAAGAATGAAGGGCAGGAAGAGTAGAAGTTTAAGCTTGAATATTTTCAACACCAACAACAGAGGAATGATCATTTTCTTCAACTTCTTGCGTGCTGTTGGAAAGAGAGTGAGAGAACACGAAATGATTAATTAAAATGTTGTGCTTTGAGGGCAGATAATAAGTGCTTATATATGAGGTGCTATTTACATGATTTGGTACGCGACTTACTGAAGACGGGCGCATGTTTGTCCTCAATGACATCCAATTCACTGTCAATGTCATTACCAATGAAACGTGCAGAGTAGCGGCCCGCTTCGGTGAGCTCTTCGGGTACATCGACTTCCAAAGCAGTGGATTTGATAAAGCTGCAAGAGGAGTAGAAATTAGGATTAGGAAAATATACAACAAGAGCGTGTTTATAATAAAAACTTATAGCTCAATAATTTTTATTTTTTTACTGAATTTTTTTTGTTTTTTTTTTTCCTTATCATATTTTATTTTTAATTTTATTTTATTTTATTTATTTTTTTTTATATTATATTTATTTTTTTTATTTTATTTTTTTTTTTATTTCATCTTTTTTATTTTGTTTATTTTTATTTATTTTATTTTTTACCTTATTTTTTTTTTAAATTTTTTTTATTTGACTCTATCTCTGTTATGCTTATGAACTTACCGTTCAGCACGTCTCAATGCATATTTAACTAATTGATCCCAATCAGGTTCATCGTTAAGCGGCTCCTGCGAAAACTCGAATGGTTCTTGCAAGAGCGAACGTTGCTGTGTCTCGGGCAAACGCACGACACGCGCGAATTCGGTCAAACTGTAAAAGCAGAAGAACAGAAAAAAGATTCCATTAATGTCCTGATTTTCTAAATCACGGTGACTAGACGCGACGCGATCACTCACGTTCACCATCACCCTCAAGTTCGTAATTTATAAGCACGTAAGTTTTCGCGTTCATCCAGTTACGCTATCACGGCGCAGTCACTGCGTTTGACAGGGCTGCGTTCGCGGTAGTTGGCAATTCCGAAGCGAACACAAACAAAAATGTAAACTAGTCACAAAATAAAATAAAATGTTTTAGTGCTCTTGCCTTATTTTTATTTTTGAATAATAGGTTTGTTTACTGACCAAAAAAAAGTTCAGAGCAGGTTAGAGCAGAGCAGGGCAGGGCAGCTGTCAAAATAGAAATAGAGCAACTTAGAGCAACTCAGAGCAGAAATGCCATGAAACACTTGAATCTCGATAGTTTCTTTTTATTTGTTTTTTTTGTTTAAATCTTCAAAATTAATGCAAATTCACGTATACAAAAATATTGATTTTCTTGCAAGCTAATTTTTTTGAAGTTTTCAAAAATTTATTTTTTCCTGACTGACAATTGCTTCTCTGCTCTAACTTACTCCATAAAAAAAGTTAGAGCAGAAATTTGTGATCTGGATTACTCTAGTTTTGTTTTGAGCGTACTCATGAAACAAAAGATAGAGCAACCTAGAGCAAGAAAACTGTTCTTTAAACACAATTTTGTGAAATATCTCAATCTGGCGTAAGCTAGAGCAGCCCAATAAACAAACCTAATGATAATAAAGCAAGAAATTATAAAATTTTGCGACTGTTTATTCGCTTCGTTTTCGATGAAATTGGAAAACTTCAGCATCTCAGCAGCTACCGAGTGCCAACGCGCGTTGAAGCATGTCAGAAGACATAATTATTTTTATGTGAAATATGTATATACATATTTGCAAACCAATTTGCAAATTGTTGTATGTAATATAAGGGTGTTATGTGATAGATGGTGTAGGCCCGCGGTTAAATGAAATCTCCGCTTTGGACCAATCGATCCAAGTTGTTCGGGTCAAAAGTCCAAATTTAAGTTTTTTGGATTTTTCTCGAAAACGGTAAGTTTTTTCTAAAAATTACCTAAAACAAAGTTGTAGACCTTGAATTTCCCTATGAGTCTACAGTAATGAAATAACGCGATTGTGAAATTAGCTCTACATAATTTATGCGCATACCATACATGCCATGTATAGACCTTTCAAGATTTTCCCCGAGTGTGTTAAAACGAGAATTTTCTGATGTACAACTTTGTCTCAGGAAATTTTTCGGAAAAAAATTCAATTCTGTCGTAATTTTGGTGTTTTTCACAAATATACGCTTTATTATCATCAAATTACCCATGCCTCCAATTATTTTCTTTTTGTTTTGTTAATTTTTTTTAAATTGCCAAAAAAATATAAGAAATAAATAAAGTGATTCCAGCAAACGCGGCCCAAAAGCAAGTGTTAAGTTTGACAGCTAAAATGACTGTTCGCGTCAGTTCGCGTTCTTATATGTTACCAAAAAACGTAAGAAACGTACTCATATTCACCCACAGTCACTGACAGTCACGAAGTGATTTATAAACTACGAATTGGGTTTCACTTGGGTGAACGTGACTCTTCGCGTCGCGTTTCGTTTTATAAAATCAGACCATAAGACAAAGTAAAAAATTTGCATGAATATTCATTGTGACAGACTTACGGATATTGATCACGATAGAAAATCTCATCGAAGCTGCTGAGCGCTTGCGTCTTGAAACATTCCGATAGATCGCCACTAACACAATTTTGATTGGTGCGTGCTAGATAGGGATCATTATCATGTTGCAGACCAATTAAGCTAAGAAAAGCGGAGCCCAGACCACGCTCTTGACCGAAGTTGACAGGAGAAGATTGTTGTTGTTGTTGCTGATGTTGTTGTTGTTGCTGCTGCTGTCCAAAAATGTTTTGCACATTTTGTTGCTGTGACTGCTGTGGCTGTTGTTGCTGCTGTTGTTGGGGTTGTTGATCGGGCAAACGTATACCCTGACCGACCACAAC
>CAXKVI010000001.1:9072962-9102180 GCA_964058755.1 Campiglossa producta | reverse complement strand
TGGAGAGATCAATTGCGAAAAAAAACTCGAGCTCTGAGGTGTTTGGATGTAGTTTTTGTCATGGGAAGATCTCCAAAAATGCCTGATACCACTTAAGAGTTGCGTTCTACGACACATGTGTAAATATTCGCCTTTCAAAAATAGTCAAAGTTGGACAAACCTGCTTCAACAATCGAAAGCACAGTAAGAATTATGAAAACTACCCAGATTTAAGGTGTCTGGATAAAGTATTTGTCATAAGGCGAAGTCTAAAAGTACCTGGTACCACGTAAGGGTGGTCCTCTATGACACATTGAAAATATCTGCCCTTTAAAAGCAGCCAGAGGTAGACGAACCATCTCAAACATGTGAAAACGCAGTAAGAATTATAAAAATTTCTCAGTTTTGAGGTGTCTGGCTGTAGTTTTTGACATGGGGCGAAGTATAAAAATAGCCGATCCTTCTTTAAGGTGGTCTTCTATGACACATGTGTGAAGATATGCCCTTTACGAACAGCAAAAGTTGGACCAACTCGCTTAAACCTGTGAAATCGCAGTAATAATTATGAAAATTCCTCAGTTTTGAGGTGTCTGACTGTAGTTTTTGACATGAGGCGAAGTATAATAATAGCCGATCCTTCTTTACGGGGGTCTTCTATGACACATGTGAAAAGATCTGCTCTTTAAAAGTAGCCGAAGTTGGACGAACTCGCTTAAACCTTTGAAATCGCAGTAAGAATTATGAAAATTCCTCAGTTTTGAGGTGTCTGGCTGAAATTTTTGACATGGGGCAAAGTATAAAAAATACCCGATACTTCTTTAAGGTGGTCTTCTATGACACATGTGTGAAGATATGCCCTTTACGAACAGCAAAAGTTGGACCAACTCGCTTAAACCTGTGAAATCGCAGTAATAATTATGAAAATTCCTCAGTTTTGAGGTGTCTGACTGTAGTTTTTGACATGAGGCGAAGTATAATAATAGCCGATCCTTCTTTAAGGGGGTCTTCTATGACACATGTGAAAAGATCTGCTCTTTAAAAGCAGCCGAAGTTGGACCAACCCGATTAAACATGTGAAAAAGCAGTAAGAACTATGAAAATTCCTCAGGCTTGAGGTGTCTGGCTGAAGTTTTTTCCATGGGATGAAGTATAAAAATGCCTGATACTACTTGGAGATAGTGTTCCACGACACATGTGCAAAGATCTGCCTTTCAAAAACAGCCAAAGTTGGACAAATTCGCTTAAACATGTGAAAGTGCAGTAAGAATTATAAAAATTCCTCGGTTTTGAGGTGTCTGGCTGAAGTTTTTGACATGGGGCGAAGTCAAAAAGTACCTGATACCACTTAAGGGTAGTCTTCTATGACACATGTGAAATTATCTGCCCTTTAATAGCAGCCAAAGTTAGACCAACGCAGTTAAACATGTGAATTCGCAGCAAGAATTATGAAATTTCCTCAGCTTTGAGGTGTCTGGCTGAAGTTTTTGTCATGGGGCGAAGTCTAAAATTGCCTAATATTAGTTAATAGTAGTGTTATACGATACATTTGTAGCGATCCGCCATTTAAAAGCAGCCAAAGTTGGGTAAACCCATTTGACCATGTGAAAGCACAGTAAAAATGATGAAAAGTTCCCGTGCTTTGGGTTGTTTGGCTTAAGTTTTTTTCATGGAATGAAGTCCGGAAATGCCTGATACCGTTTAAGGGTAGTGTTATACGACACATGTGTAAAGATCCGCCGTTTAAACGTGGACAAAGTTGGAGAAACCTGCTGAAACAAGTGAAATCTCTGTAAAAATTTGTGAAAATCCCGAGCTTTGAGGTGTCTGGCTGAAGTTTTTGCCATGGGACGAAGTCTAGAAATGACTGAAACTACTTAAGGGTAGTGTCCTACGAAACATCTGAAAAGATCCGTCGTTTAGAAATTGTAAAAGTGGGACAAACAAGAGAAAGCTAATTAATAGGAAAATAAAAGTTCCCGAACTTTGAGGTGTCTAGCTGAAGTTTTTGCCATGGGATTATGTCTGGAAATGCTTGATTCTACTTAAGGGTAGCAGTTTACGACACATATGTGAAGATCTGCTATTTAAAAGTAGTCAAAGTTTGTCAAATCTACTTAAACATGTGAAAGCGCAGTAAAAATGAGTGAAATTTCCCGAGTTTTGAAGTGTCTGGCTGAAGTTTTTGCCATGGGACGAGGTCTAAAAATTACTGAAACTACTTAAGGGTAGTGTCCTACGACACATGTGAAAAGATCTATCATTTAAAATTAGTAAAAGTGGGACAAACAAGAGAAAGCAAATTAATAGGAAAATAAAAGTTCTCGAACTTTCAGGTGTCTGGCTGAAGTTTTTTCCATGGGATGATGTCTAGAAATTCTTGATTCTACTTAAGGGTAGCATTTTACGATACATGTGTAAATATCTGTTATTTAAAAGAGGCCAAAGTTGGTCAAATCCGCTTAAACATGTGAAAGCGCAGTAAAAATTAGTGAAATTTCCCGAGTTTTGAGGTGTCTGGCTGAAGTTTTTTCCATGGGACGAAGTCTAAAAATTCCTGATACTACTTGAGGGTAGTGTTCTACAAAAAATGGGAAAATATTGGGTAGTTAAAAGCAGCCAAAGTGGCCCAAATGCGTGAAATTAGTAAAACAGAATAAATTTCCATAGGAAAATCCGCGAACTGGGGGTGTCTGGCTGGAGCCTTGTCACTGGTACGGGTCTAACAACACTTGATACTGACGCGGGGTGGTAATCTACGTCAAATATGTGAAAATCATCCATTATAAAATAAGTGAAGTTAGGGTAATTTTTTGGCGACTTTGACCCCCGATTCCTAGGCCCTTGTCATAGGTACAGCTTTAAAATTTTCACATTCTTTCTAGATTCGGGGAGGACTATCGATCGGTATTGGTTTCATCCATTATAAAATAAGTGACGCTTTTAGGCTCTGGGATCTCGCTCTATAACTTCAATCAGCAATATGATAAGGAAAAGAAAATCGAATCATAGTAAAATGCATTAAGTAAAAATTGAAAGGAATGAATAGAAGGCGCAATAAGTACTACTTACATATATAGTATCAGTGCTACATGGCAGCTATGGAGCGGACAAACTGTTGCGCATACATTCAGACTTATATACACATTTTCAATTTGATGAATGAAAGGCGTAACCAATATTTCAACACAACATGAAATTGCACACATATGTACCTAGATATGAAAGAAAGAAAACTTCAATGCATCATTGTCAAACGCACAACTGACCAACTCACTGACAGTCTGACATATTGACTAGCTGACAAGTTGGTAGCGGCTTACTCGCACACATATTAATGTGCAATGCCAAATATGGATTGGTGGCAAACAACAACTAATGGTGCAAATGTTGTATGGTTACATTTCACTGCTAACTCCACACGCTAACCGCCACCAACATTTGGCCAGTAAGTCAAATTGTGAAACCAGAAAGCCACATGCCACCATGTGGGACTGCTGCAGCATGCCACAGTAAGCGCAATCTGTTTGTTGCAAGTAGCTTTCATTCGAGAAATGTTGTTTAATGCAAGACAAAAGCAACAACAACATGGCAATGACCATGGCAAACGCTAGTAAAGCTGGTGTCATGCAACTTATGTTTGCTTATGTGTATCTGTTGTAAGTGTGATTGTGTTTGTGTGCTTCGTATTTACAGTCATACATAAATGTGTGTAATTAGCTTCATTGGTAAATTTTCAACGCTTGGTGGCATTGAGTTTTCACACGAGGCATAATAATGCACGCAGCAGCAGCAGTAAAAAGTTTAAAGACACATAATTGATTTATACTAACAATGTGCCTGCATTCAACCACGAACTTGGTTGAAATTGTTCAATGGTGGTTGCTTTGCAAGTTTTACTGCTTAAGCCATTAACACTTTTGGAAATTGAAATTAGTTTTGGTGACAAGAAAGTGATAAATGAGTGCAAACAAAAATCCTACGCACGATAATAGTTTTTGTTTTCGACTCAAATTGGAATATCTCACTTAATTTTTAAAATTTGTAAACTGTTGGCAACCCTGGAAAACTTAGTGCCAACGTTTAAATGCAAGAGGTAAGAGAGACGTTTATCTAATTTCTCTCCCATAAGGTTATAGGCGATACTATAATTAATCATACCGATTGCTCGTTCACTCGTACTTCTGTCTTTCCGTTTAGCTATCAATTTACCTTAAATTTATCTTAAATTTTCCGCTTTCCTATTCCCCTATATTTCCATTACCCTTTCCTTTTCACCTAAACATTACTGTTATGTATATGGGTCATTCCAAGCCAAATCGACAAATTTTTTACCTGATCCCCTTCGATTTCGCTAAAAATTTGCTATCTTTTTCTACCCCCGAAAGATATTTTTCAAATTTTTTTCCCCAAATCAAAAAAAGTTATGAACTTTAAAAAAAAATAGGTTTTTTTTGAAATGCTGTAACTTTTTCAAAGATCGACCGTTTGGGATCATTTTTTTTTTTTTAGTTTTTGTTTTTAAATGTAGTTTACGGGAAAAAAAAATTTAAAAGTCCAGATATTTAAATTTTTATCTTTTTTTTTGGAAAAAAAAGTCCGACCCTTTTTTATTTTTATTTTAAATTTTTTTTTTTTTTTAAACTTCAACTAATTCTGCAAAAATCCCCGCTCTACCTCTACCTCTACTTCTACCTCTACCTCTACCTCTACCTCTACCTCTACCTCTACCTCTACCTCTACCTCTACCTCTACCTCTACCTCTAACTCTAACTCTACCTCTACCTCTACCTCTACCTCTACCTCTACCTCTACTTCTACCTCTTCCTCTACCTCCACTGTCCTTTCTAGGACAACCCACCTCAAAATTTTTATCTATATTTCATTTAGTCGTAAATCTAGCCTCTGAATCTGAATCAGACTGTTCGATCTACATACCATGGTAATTAAAATTTTCGTTATTAGTAAAAAGTTACAGAATTGATCGTGATAGGGTTGAATAAACCTATATTTTAGTTGATATGACCAGCTCATTCATCTGTGTAAAAGATTCGTTGGAAATAGGGCATCTTGGGCTGATCGATAGAACTGAAATCCTTGAAAAATGTGTTGAATCTTTCAAACATCCCGGAAGCTATAAAATCGAAGCTTTATTCATATTATGGGTAATAATGTAGAATAGGACCTTGTTGTTGTTGTTGTAGCGAGGCGTAGCCCTGCCCAAATGTAAGACAGGGTCACCCCGAGTGTATTGCTCTTGGCCGGGTCGATATAAAAAAACGGCCCGGGTCGTTTCGGCACGATGGGTACAGCACAAGTAGTGGTACCGTTCTCGTAGAAACTAGCCGTGTAGGCCATGTAGGTCATTTAGCGTTACCCAGGGTGCAACAACGGGAAGGTGACCTACTCTTACACCCCTCGCTAGGGGTTTCCATTATAATAACCGTGGAAAAAATATACCGGCCAAAACTGCGTAAAAATTAATCAGGTGTAAGCTAGATACAAACTAGACAGGACCTTTGCAGGTTGTGTGCCATATTGCCCGCAAGTCGAACCGTAGTGGAAAAACTAGGCAGACCTCCTTCAATTCCCTGCTAGATTTTTCACTCAAGGCATAACATGGAATATTATAGGCTGCGCTATCGCCATACATACAGACATATGCTTTCTATTCCAGTGCCTTGGCCGGCTCGAGCAGAGTTGTCTAGGTATTGAAAAGAAATTCTAGGCTCATCCTAGGTTAGGTATAGACTTTCCTAGATTATTTTTTACCCGGGTTACTAGACGATATAGAATTATGGGATGGAACATAGGTGGATACACTGATATGTGAGTGCTTTATCTCAGCAACGCGAGCCACCCTAGGTCCATTTTATAAAAATAAAAATATATGTATCTTGAAACCAGCGGGGAGGTCGAAAATTCATAGATCCTATCAAATTAAAAAAGCATTCAAAATATTTGTGAAAAATAACTTAAGGTTTATTTAAATGTAATAAATAACTTACAAAATTTACTAACTTTGTGTCAGCACTAATAGAATGCAACTCCAGCTATCAAAATACATAAGTACAAATACAGTATCGAAGAAAACACGCACAAGCGTACAACAAGTTCAATGATAACAACACAAAAATGTAACAATAACAAAACACACACACAATTCTTAAACTTATGTTACTTAAGCTGTTTTATGAGATGGCAGTGTTGAAAATGGCTTAACTCTTCTGTTCACTCTTTATATCCTTATCTGTACTACGACCATAATATCCCGAGTATGCAGCATTTTGCGCATCGCCAAAACTAACCGAGTTACCGCCAACATTAGCCTCTTGATTATTTTTGCTATAGTAATCTGTGTATGGTTTAGCGAAAGCGGGATCTTGACGATAGAATGGCGCACTGCCGGCGCCAGCATGATCGAAATGTTCATGATGATGATAGTAGGTAGCGGAGCCTACACCTTGTGGTGAGTATTCGGGGAATGTATTCTTGCTGCCGAAGAGACCAGAGAAAGCGCCACCAGCACCACCAAAACCGGCACCACCTGGGGGACGGCACAGTTTGAAGTATGCAAATAAGCCAGGCAATATAATGGCAGCCAAGCCGAGTATCTTCTTTAGACCGACAATACCAAGAATGAAGGGCAGGAAGAGTAGAAGTTTAAGCTTGAAGATTTTCAACACCAACAACAGAGGAATGATCATTTTCTTCAACTTCTTGCGTGCTGTTGGAAAGAGAGTGAGAGAACACGAAATGATTAATTAAAATGATGTGCTTTGGGGGCCGATAATAAGTGCTTATATATATGAATGAGGTGCTATTTACATGATTTGGTACGCGACTTACTGAAGACGGGCGCATGTTTGTCCTCAATGACATCCAATTCACTATCAATGTCATTACCAATGAAACGTGCAGAGTAGCGGCCCGCTTCGGTGAGCTCTTCGGGTACATCGACTTCCAAAGCAGTGGATTTGATAAAGCTTCAAGAGGAGTAGAAATTAGGATTAGGAAAATATACAACAAGAGCGTGTTTATAATAAAAACTTATAGCTCAATAATTTTTATTTTTTTTACTGAATTTTTTTTTGTTTTTTTCCTTATTTTATTTTATTTCATCTTTTTTTATTTTGTTTATTTTTATTTATTTTATTTTTTACCTCTCTGTTATGCTTATGAACTTACCGTTCAGCACGTCTCAATGCATATTTAACTAATTGATCCCAATCAGGTTCATCGTTAAGCGGCTCCTGCGAAAACTCGAATGGTTCTTGCAAGAGCGAACGTTGCTGTGTCTCGGGCAAACGCACGACACGCGCGAATTCGGTCAAACTGTAAAAGCAGAAGAACAGAGAAAAATATTTCTTTAAAACAAAGTAAAAAATTTGCATGAATATTCATTATGGCAGACTTACGGATATTGATCACGATAGAAAATCTCATCGAAGCTGCTGAGCGCTTGCGTCTTGAAACATTCCGATAGATCGCCACTAACACAATTTTGATTGGTGCGTGCTAGATAGGGATCATTATCATGTTGCAGACCAATTAAGCTAAGAAAAGCGGAGCCCAGACCACGCTCTTGACCGAAGTTGACAGGAGAAGATTGTTGTTGTTGTTGCTGATGTTGTTGTTGCTGCTGCTGTCCAAAAATGTTTTGCACATTTTGTTGCTGTGACTGCTGTGGCTGTTGTTGCTGCTGTTGTTGGGGTTGTTGATCGGGCAAACGTATACCCTGACCGACCACAACTGCTATGCAACAGGCAAAGGTGAGTAACAGAGCCGGCCAGCTATGTGCGTAATGTTGTTGTTTACGTATGTGTGTTGCCATCGCTAAAAATGTACAAAAAATATAAATTCATAAGTGAAATTGAAAATGAAATTGATTATAGATGGTATGTTCATAATTAAGCAAAATAAATACTATCGGTTTTTCGCTGGAATATTCCCGCTAACGACATTTCACACTCTCTCTTTACACGCCAAGTTTTATCAAAATCAATATCCACTCTAACTGCATTCACCTGTCAACCACGCACGAATTTCCCCACAAGCAATAACTACATACATATGTGTGTGTTTGTTTGCGCACGCAAATTAGATGAGAAGGTACGAGGGCTAAACCCAATGTTTTGCGATTCGTATATATTAATGAATGTAATGAATTAAAGTAATATAAAAAAATAGAATAATACTTTTGTGCTGACAATAAAATAAAATAAAATAAAATAAAATAAAATAAAATAAAATAAAATAAAATAAAATAAAATAAAATAAAATAAAATAAAATAAAATAAAATAAAATAAAATAAAATAAAATAAAATAAAATAAAATAAAATAAAATAAAATAAAATAAAATAAAATAAAATAAAATAAAATAAAATAAAATAAAATAAAATAAAATAAAATAAAATAAAATAAAATAAAATAAAATAAAATAAAATAAAATAAAATAAAATAAAATAAAATAAAATAAAATAAAATAAAATAAAATAAAATAAAATAAAATAAAATAAAATAAAATAAAATAAAATAAAATAAAATAAAATAAAATAAAATAAAATAAAATAAAATAAAATAAAATAAAATAAAATAAAATAAAATAAAATAAAATAAAATAAAATAAAATAAAATAAAATAAAATAAAATAAAATAAAATAAAATAAAATAAAATAAAATAAAATAAAATAAAATATAATAAAATAAAATAAAATAAAATAGAATAAAATAAAATAAAATAAAATAAAATAAAGTAAAATAAAATAAAATAAAATAAAATAAAATAAAATAAAATAAAATAAAATAAAATAAAATAAAATAAAGTTAAATCAAATAAAATAAAATAATATAAAACAAAATAAAATAAAATAAAGTAAAATAAAATAAAACAAAATAAAATAAAATAAAATAAAATAAAATAAAATAAAATAAAATAAAGTAAAATAAAATAAAATAAATTAAAATAAAATAAAATAAAGTAAAATAAAATAAAACTAAATAAATTAAAATAAAATGAAATAAAATAAAATAAAATAAAATAAAATAAAATAAAATAAAATAAAATAAAATAAAATAAAATAAAATAAAATAAAATAAAATAAAATAAAATAAAATAAAGTAAAATAAAATAAAATAAAATAAAATAAATTAAAATAAAATAAAATAAAATAAAATAAAGTAAAATAAAATAAAACAAAATAAAATAAAATAAAATAAAATAAAATAAAATAAAATAAAATAAAATAAAATAAAATAAAATAAAATAAAATAAAGTTAAATCAAATAAAACAAAATAAAATAAAATAAAATAAAATAAAACAAAATAAAATAAAATAAAGTAAAATAAAATAAAACAAAATAAAATAAAATAAAATAAAATAAAATAAAGTAAAATAAAATAAAACAAAATAAAATAAATTAAAATAATATAAAATAAAATAAAATAAAATAAAATAAAATAAAATAAAATAAAATAAAATAAAATAAAATAAAATAAAATAAAATAAAATAAAATAAAATGAAATAAAATAAAATAAAATAAAATAAAATAAAATAAAATAAAATAAAATAAAATAAAATAAAATAAAATAAAATAAAATAAAATAAAATAAAATAAAATAAAATAAAATAAAATAAAATAAAATAAAATAAAGTAAAATAAAATAAAATCAAATAAAATAAAATAAAATAAAATAAAATAAAATAAAATAAAATAAAATAAAATAAAATAAAATAAAATAAAAGAAAATGGAATAAAATAAAATAAAATAAAATAAATTAAAATAAAGTAAAATAAAATAAAATAAAATAAAATAAAATAAAATAAAATAAAATAAGATAAAAGAAAATAAATTAATAAAAAATAAATAAATAAAAATAAACCCAAAGAAAAAATTATTAAATAAAATAATAAATAAAAATTGAATAAAAAAAAATAACATAGTGTAAACGAAAAATTATAACCAGTCCAATCCCAAAATGTATAGACCACCCCTCGTATGTGTATACACGTATGTTAATTTAAAGTTAAACATGTATTACCAGCTACACTTTATTGATTAGTTGTTTATTCGAACAAGAAAAAAACTGTTTTACCTGTAAAAATTTTGTTTTTCAAAATATTTAATACTACCAATTCGCAGCAGCACAGTTTGTCGAACGTGCAGCACAAAAATAGATGCTGTTAGCAACGCAATGCAGCAACATTTTCACTTAAACTGGGAACGTGCACTGACATACGTGAAATACATGGCAGCTTGCAATGAAACTTCTCGATAAGAGCAAAAGTATTAAAAATAAAATACTTGAAATGTTGTTGTGCATATCGAAAAAAGAGAGTAAAACAAGTAAAGACAAGATTAAAATTTGACCATCGCATTTATTGTCGAAAATTTCCTCTTCTTTGGTACTTTTTGTCGATAATGCCTTTTTTGTGCTTTTTGGACCATACTGCAACTCAACTTCACCAAAATTACAACGATCGATTTTATTTGGCCTTTAGGCTGCTTTGAGCAGCGAATTAAGCTTAAAGGGCTATTCCAAGCTAAATAAAATGAACATGATCTTCCGGAGAGATATTTTGTCAAATATTACAAAGGTTTTTTTTTTTCATGTTTCGAAGTCATATGTATATCAGGACGGGTCCTACTGGGTTATTCTGAGTTGGCTAAGTCTATAGTGTTCACAGATGCGGTTTGTAGTAAAAAAATATTTGTCCAGGCGATGATAGCCCATTGAATGATAGAGAAAAAAACGGAAATAAGTAAGAGATATCAAGGGAGAGAAGAAGAGATGGAAGGCGAGAGAGAGAAAGATGGTATTAGAGAGAGATGAGAAGATGTAAACCATAAAAGAAAATGATTGAAAAGAAGTACATATTTAAGTCAAACAAGGAACATACAAAGACAAAATACAGGTAAGCAACGACGAAGACATGAAGAAATAAAAAGAAAGAAAGTTATAAAGAAGGTTTTAATTCTATTTAAGTTCTTATGAATCTGGTATTAAAAGAATGGGAAAGAACCGGCGATGAATAGGGGGGAAAATACCAGGTGGAGAAAAAAATAGAGAAATTGAGTAAGCCAGATAGAAAATAAACATATAAGTGTGTACTAAAAGGGTAGAGATTTAAAAGAGAAATTTCACAACAGAGATAACGAAAAGAGATAAGAAGGTAAGATAAAAAGAGAGAGATGAAGGAAGAGGTATGAATGGAAAGAGAGAAAGAGAAATAGAAAAAAAACAGAAAGGAAGAAATCATGATAAAAACAGATGAATGGTGAAGAAGAGATTAAAAATAATAATAAGATACAGTGTTATTGTGAAGATATAGGATAGCGAATTTCTCTCTCTCTTACAGGTGTAGAAGAAAGAGCGAGAAATAAGGAAGAAATATGCAGTAAAATATAAAGATGTTGAAAGGAAGAAGTAAAGAATAAAATGGAGGGGTAAAAATGAGAATGATATGAATGGAAACAAAGAGAGGGAGCAAAATATAGAGAGACAGAGAGAGATAACATAAACAGAGAACAAGAAATAGTGACATATGATGTTTCATCAAAGTTTTCCAGAAAATAGCTATTTTTCATTTTCTTGGATTTTTACTTTTCAAACTTGAAAAATTTAAATAAAAATTCAAAAAGTCGCAGTTTAACAAGGGTTTTAAAATAATAGCGCGTGCGACGAATAGCAGACGTTGTAAAATGTCTAAATATTATTAAGAATATTGCAAACTACACCTTTTCAAGTATATAATGAGAAAATGTAAGTTTTTATTGAGAAAACAAAAGTTGATAATGGACCCATATATTTATGAACTTACATTTCTTCCGAAACTTTTGGGTGTGCTGATTTTGAAGTCAGATTTTTCGCGTAACCCTAGGTTTTCTTTCCGGAGGGTGGTTTGTAAAGAGATCGGTAGCTGTAAAAATCAAATTTTTTTTAAAATAATTTAACACTTTTTCTTGGGTCAAGGAATCATAATTTAATTTTGGTTTTTATACTTGGCGACATACAAAAAAAATTTGGTTATACATAGTTAGTTATTAAGAAAAAAATTTAAAAAATAATAATTTTTTACTACTACCGAAATCTGAACAAACTATTCTCTGGAGGGAAAACCTAGTGTGACCCAAAAAATCTAACTTCAGATACGGATTCAGCACACCCGAAATCTTTAGAAACCGATGAGAAACTCGCTGAGATATTTTGGCTGTTCTACAGTGATCTTTGTACCATTAGTAAATTTGATATGGAATGACCCAAATATCTACATACATACATGCATTTGTCGGTGGCATGGAAAATGTATAGCTGTGTAATCGCATTGACATCTGACATACTTTCCGCTGTGGTGCCTGTAGCGACAAGATTAACAACAAAAAAAAAAAAAATCCGGCAACAACAATGCAAAACAGTCAAAATATGCATGGTAAATGCGTGCATCACGCGCATTCAGTGCACTCATAAGCCTGCGCAAAAAAAATATGCAATGCAAACCAAAATTCCTTCTGATAAAAATTTTTTTTTTTTAATTTTCCTTATTTTCTATGCTGATTTTTGGGCTTTATTCATTCATTTCTTTTTTTTTTAGCTGCAACTTGAAGTGCGCTTTGTGCCACCAAGCAAATACATCAAGCACTAAGTGCAAATTCTCTCAAAGTCATTATCAAAATCATCATCATCATCATCATCATCATCGTGATAATCGTAAGCCGGTCGACCAAAGCCAGCTATGCAGCATTTCATTTCACTTTACAATGCGGGCCAAACCATAAATAAAATAAAAGTAAATTTCACTTTATTGCAAGTTTTTGTCATTGTTTTATTTTAGTTATATATTTTGTTTTCGTCGCTGTTGTTGTTGTTGTTGTTGTTGTTGTTGTTGTTTTTGTTATTAGTGTAGTATGTATGGCATATCTTTCTGTAGTAGGTAATGATGATCTGCTTTGATGCTCGCTTGACTGGTTTCTCAAACTCAGGCGGGTATTCAGGGGAGAGGTCCTGGGGGTCCGGACCCCTTCCAAAGTGCGCAAGGTAGTGCAATTTTTTTGTGTGTCTTTATAAAAAAAAATCACGCTATTCTTCATTGCAATTTTTTCTTTTGTGGCACTTTTTTCATTAAATAAAGAAGAGAAAAATATAAAAAAATACAAACATTTTTATTTGTTTTTACAATCAAGTTTGTATTTTCTTCATTTTTTCGTTATTTTTTTTTAACATTGCTTGCCCGCTTGCACCAATATGATAGTTGTATAAGACCGTTTCACACAATAAATAGAAAAAATACATAGAAAAAATCAGAGAAAATACGTAGTATCATCAGCGCATTTTTTCATTGAATATCTTCTGCATCAATAAAGTATTAATTTTGTTTATTTTAAATTTCATCAGTCACTTTCGCTTTAATCATTTTATTTAAATAAATTTTACTTTATTACGCTTTTCATGGATCTTGCGCTAATTAGTTGTTGCAATTATGTAAATTTTTTAATGTTCGCATTACACGCCATAGACTTGTTGTTGTGTATTTCACTCAAACAATTTTCTCGAAGTCCCACGCAAACTGTCTGCATTAAGGCGCAATTGCCATACCAGTTTCATATTAGAAAGCTGTTACAATGGCGAAAAATATGTGATTAATAACAAAATGGTTATGTACATATATAACTTTTTTTACCCAGCTTTGAGTGTATTCACTTTGTACTGTTCGGCAAAGTATATATATATATTTTTTTTAAACTAAACTAAAGGCGGCGCTATACCAACAGGTTATTGTGATAAGATCTCTAGCGCGATTTTTGTGAGGCTTTTCCTCAAATTTGTGGTGTGATGCTTTAGAGTTTTTTCAAATTGGCGGGATCTGAAAACAGATACATTTTTGATGTGTAAACACCTTAGCGCTGGGGGGGTCATCCAAGTAGGCATTGTAGGCGGTGTAGGCAGTGTAGACAGGGTATATTGTATTGTATAGGCAGTATAGGCAGGGTATATTGTAGTTTTAGGCAGGGTATATTGTAGTTTTAGGCAGTGTAGGATGGGTATATTGTAATTGTAGGCAGTATAGGTAGGGTATACTGTAGTTGTAGGCAGAGCAGGCAGGATATATTGTAGTTGTAGGCAGTGTAGGCAGGATATATTGTAGTTGTAGTCATAAAGGACGCGTGGAAGGATCATAAAGGACTCGTGGATAAGTCATAAATGACTCATTTATGAGTCAAAAATGACTCATAGATGTGTCAATAACGACTCCAAATTACTCATTTATGAGTCAAAAATTACTCATTTATGAGTCAAAAATGACTCATTGATGAGTCAAAAATGACTCATTGATGAGTCAAAAATGTATGTACATTTTGTTCAACCAAGCGGAAAATATTAATCCATCACCCAAGTGACGAGCAAAAATGTCTAAAATAAAATCTCAAAATTGATTAATCCCAAAATTGATTAATTTTAACAAACTACAAACTAAGCAACAAAAAGTTGTTGATGTTTCACATTTAAACTTTTTAAGTAGCGTGTAAAAAGGACTAACATAACATTCTTAAATTAAAAAAAAAAAAAAATACTTAGTCTATATAGGGCTCAACACAGCCCCCTATTTGTATTCAAGTCCCTTTTTTCCCTATTTCTATGTATAAAAAATTTAGGATTTTACTTTTAGCTCTCGAACTAATCAAAAGATATCAGTACACGGTTAAAAAATGAGCCTAAATTTTAAACCCGTCTAAAGTTTAAGCGATTTTTTAAACTTTTTTTTTAAATATTTTAAGCCTTCCAAAAGTTTAAAAAGAATTTAAATTTCTTTTGGTTTCGCTTTTTTTAATTTTTTCTTTTATTCCTAACATTTTTTGGTATAGAAATAAAACTTTGTGATTTGAAAATTTTTGGTTTAAATTTATAAATTTTTGTTTTGAAAATTGAAACTTTTCGGTTTAAAATTAAAACTTTTTGGTTTGAAAATTAAAACTTTTCGGTTTAAAATTAAAACCATTTCGGTCTACAATGTTTGTTTTCATTTATTTTTGAAAGCTTATTCAAGATTGAATTTTGCCAACAACATTTATGTGTTGTGCGATATAGCTCAGTTGTAGAACAGACGGGCATGATGCGGGGAGTCTTGGTTCGAATCACCGCCAACGGACAAAAAATTTATTTTATCTTTTAAAAATTGTTAAAACATTTCTGGTTTATAATTGAAACCCGAATCATTTCGCCAATTTTCTTGAAAACTGGTCTAGATTGAATTTGAAACCAAATTTGTTTATGTAGTCAAAAAAAGTTTAAAATTTAGGTTCAAAATTTTAACCGTGTACACTTTTATTTCAGTTCAGCTTCTTCTACCTATGTACATAGGTACCACCACTCTGACCAGTTGACTTCGTTTCGAAACAAGATCTGTATAAAATTATGACCGATAAATATATGTATGCGCGTGTTTTGTTTTCAATTTTAATCCATTAATAACATTTTTTAATGATTAGCTGCAAAGAAAACACTTTCCAATTCCGATACAAATCAATGCCGCGAATACACTTAACACGTTTGTCTCAAAAATTCGTTTTCACTTTTCTTGTGTATATATAAATTGACTATATTATCTATCGTCATTTTTTTCTGTTTGTTAGCTTGGTTACTTTTTTGTTTTTGTTTCGAGTTTTTACAGCATTCGCGTCTTAGCTACAAAATTGTTGTCGAATATTTTGCAGTATTTTGCTCCTTCACCTTAACACGTCGCCGCACCTTTGTAGCGGATTTTCAAAAGCGAAACTCAGTTTGTTGTTTTGGTGGACACATTTCTCTTTAACGCTTGCCATTGACTTTTGTCGACTAACCATCGAATGCCATATATAACGAACAAATAACAAGCCGATGTATGTATGAGCTAACCCTGCGGTCAAATCCAACTAGCATGAATATCAAGTAGACTAGTTCGACACCAAAACTTTTTCAATTCCTGTCAGCTGTCAACTGTCAGATTTCGTTCAGGAATATAACAGTCTCAAACTAGACTAAAAATCATGGTTCGATTGTAATGGTAATTGTTAAGTCCACTAGAAAGAAATGGAAGAATTCTCACGTACGAGCTCTGGTGGAAATGTTGGGCCTCATACATATAAGGCGAGCATTTCCTCAGACTTGACATTTCGAGTAAAATCTAAGTATTTGGTTTTTGTAAGAAAAACAAACAAGCCTTGTACTTAATGAATCGAGTCTAAGTACTTGCTCTCCTTCTTCATTTAAAAAATAAAATACACTCCAGTATGTATTATTTAAAAGTTTGAGTTTTCTTGTTAAATATTTGGTATTTTTCATCCTAGTTTAATAGCAGTCCGAAAAAAAATACTAGTCGTGGTCTAGTGTGTCCGACTAGATTGGGTTTTTTCGTTGCAGCTGAAGTAGGTACAGCTCAAGCACATAAGCTGTGGCGACAGCAATAACTGTTTTCTGTTTTTTTTTTATGCTTTAAAGTTTTGCCGAATGGCTGCTGCTGCTGTTTGTTTGGTAAAGATTTGCTGTAGTATGGACCAGTTGATGTCGCCCATGGCAATAGTTGACTATGATATATGAGCAGCGCTATATGAACGGAAACGCAATCAAATTGCTATGCAGTGTTGATTTGGCTTTGAGTGAGAGAGTATTAAATTAAATGCCAATAAATTGTTCAGTCTTAATCAATTGTAAATGCATCGAAATATGAAATATACATACATATGTATGTTGCTAGCCTAGAGTTGAACCCTGTTTAGCCTACACATCCATTCATATATTTACGTTAAGATCGACTATCTATAGCGCTGGCAGACATATTGCTTCGATCACGCAGTGGAGGAGAAAGTCTTGTTAGATAAGGCTATAGGTATACTGGATATGTCAGAGTTAGGTATGTCATCTTATACAGATCCAAGATATTTTTCAGCAATGATTAGCGATTAATCTCCTAAGCAGGAGAATTCTAAGATATGACCACAATCACTTTTTATACCCAGCGTACTAGTACTAATACAAGGGTTATAATTTTGTCCACATAACGGTACTACGTAACGGCACAAAATAACCGAGATATATGAAAGTGAAATTTGGTAAAAGGTGCATAATAGGGAGTATAATCGCTTCCCAACCACGCCCACTTCCGAAATGGAAAATTTCGAAAATCATATGAAAACGACCGCTGGGTATTTAATGTTCGGCTTAACCGAACTTCGACTTCCTTACTTGATTATTTTTATCTTTTTTTTTAAATGTTTATATTTTATTTAATTGATTCTCTGTTCTATTTTATTTAATTGATTCTCTGTTCTATTTTATTTTATTTTATTTTATTTTATTTTATTTTATTTTATTTTATTTTATTTTATTTTATTTTATTTTATTTTATTTTATTTTATTTTATTTTATTTTATTTTATTTTATTTTATTTTATTTTATTTTATTTTATTTTATTTTATTTTATTTTATTTTATTTTATTTTATTTTATTTTAATTTATTTTATTTTATTTTATTTTATTTTATTTTATTTTATTTTATTTTATTTTATTTTATCTTATTTTATTTTATTTTATTTTATCTTATTTTATTTTATTTTATTTTATTTTATTTTATTTTATTTTATTTTATTTTATTTTATTTTATTTTATTTTATTTTATTTTATTTTATTTTTTTTATTTTTTTTATTTTATTTTATTTTATTTTATTTTATTTTATTTTATTTTATTTTATTTTATTTTATTTTATTTTATTTTATTTTATTTTATTTTATTTTATTTTATTTTATTTTATTTTATTTTATTTTATTTTATTTTATTTTATTTTATTTTATTTTATTTTATTTTATTTTATGTATGTTATGAGTTTGTGGTCATTAATTTGAGAATCTTTGAAACTTTGGTGGACTTTTGACCGTTTGTGAATAATTTTTCTTAAATTATTCTATGTTTTTATTATTAGTGAACAAGATGGAAAAGTAACAACAATTACAAGCTACCATGATTACGTAATTTCGGCCTTGCTCAAGGGCACTTATCAAATGGCTTTGTGTTTAGAAATTTTTCATCACCTTTTGTTGGTCATCGAACCAAGAACCAAGGGGATTAGGAATTTCTAAGCCCGCAGTGTGTACCTCTTACACCAAGCTGCGTTGAGATTATTGCTAGCTTATATCCATCATGTTCACTTAGTATGTATTCATTTTATTTTGTTTGTTTGTTTTTATACTACCTTATCGACAACTAGAGCGACATCAATCGATCGCCATTTATACTAGCAGTGTCAAGGATTTTAGTGCACCCCGTGATCATTTTACTGACAGCTGCAGCTTATTTTCACAGGGTGGCTTTTTTCGCTGTGTCCTGCGATTAATATGTATGTATGTTATGAGTTTGTGGTCATTAATTTGAGAATCTTTGAAACTTTGGTGGACTTTTGACCGTTTGTGAATAATTTTTCTTAAATTATTCTATGTTTTTATTATTAGTGAACAAGATGGAAAAGTAACAACAATTACAAGCTACCATGATTACGTAATTTCGGCCTTGCTCAAGGGCACTTATCAAATGGCTTTGTGTTTAGAAATTTTTCATCACCTTTTGTTGGTCATCGAACCAAGAACCAAGGGGATTAGGAATTTCTAAGCCCGCAGTGTGTACCTCTTACACCAAGCTGCGTTGAGATTATTGCTAGCTTATATCCATCATGTTCACTTAGTATGTATTCATTTTATTTTGTTTGTTTGTTTTTATACTACCTTATCGACAACTAGAGCGACATCAATCGATCGCCATTTATACTAGCAGTGTCAAGGATTTTAGTGCACCCCGTGATCATTTTACTGACAGCTGCAGCTTATTTTGAAAAATTTCTAAACACAAAGCCATTTGATAAGTGCCCTTGAGCAAGGCCGAAATTACGTAATCATGGTAGCTTGTAATTGTTGTTACTTTTCCATCTTGTTCACTAATAATAAAAACATAGAATAATTTAAGAAAAATTATTCACAAACGGTCAAAAGTCCACCAAAGTTTCAAAGATTATTTTATTTTATTTTATTTTATTTTATTTTATTTTATTTTATTTTATTTTATTTTATTTTATTTTATTTATTTTTTTATATTATTTTATTTTATTTTATTTTATTTTATTTAATTTAATTTAATTTAATTTTATTTTATTTTATTTTATTTTATTTTATTTTATTTTATTTTATTTTATTTTATATTATTATTTTTTTTTTTTAATTTTATTTTTTATTTTATTTTATTAAATTTTTTTTTTATTTTATTTTATTTTTTTAATAAAAATGTTTAGGTAAACATATTATTTTCAGTATAACTTTCCGCTTAGCAAATGCCTAGTGCAATTTTTAACTTGATTTATTAAATTAATAAATTACGCCCATTTTTGTAGTTGTAATTTGCCCATTTTTGTGTTAAGTACATGTTAGTAAATAGCATCATAAATAACTTCTCCCGCCAAACACAAAATCTGTGGCTATGAAAATGTGCGGCGCCACAAGCTAAACTCTTAAAGCAAGAAAAGTATAAATGATGGTTAGCGTGTGAATCGTGCGCAACATATGAGACTTGGAAAAATAATGCTTCGAAAAATAATTGGACTGAAACAACAATTTACAAACAAAAACAACACTTCTCTATAGTTGAGCAGTAGTTTTTTCTGTTTTATCTCGCCACCATAAGCGCCGACACACTGAAAAGAAAGACTTAAATGGCTTATCATCACCCGCATTTATGGCTTCAACAACACAAGCTTTTCAAGTGATACTTGAACACAGCTGAAGCATTTTATGTGTTTCTTAAGAGCACCGTTAAGTGCAAATAACTTTAATAAGCGGTCATAGTACTGAAGCTGGTCAAGAGCGCAGCTAAATAAAAACTCTCGAACAAAACAGCAATTATTTTAATGCTATCAAGAGTTTGTCTATACCTACAGTAGGGTGTTCGTTTAGTAGTTACATTCATGTGAAGCTACTGCAAAGTATCCTTACATACATTGCTCGCTCAACAACAAAAGAAACATACAGCAAACGCATTGTTGTTGTCGGGCTTTTCGTTTGATTTTTTTCTCAAATGTAAGTTTATAACTACTTCAAAAATTTCGGACTTATTTCGGCCAAAAATTATAAAAAAAATTTTTCGTGAGATACCCTAATGTACACACATTTCAATAAAATATTTGTGTTAAAGTTTGAACATTAGCGCAGCAGCATGTCAATAATTGTCCACGATGCTCGTATACATACTTACTTGAGGAATAGGGCCGAGCTTCTCTTTATAGTAGTGGATTTTAATTTTTTCCACATTTTTTTATGTTGAAATTTGCATCTGCTAAGGTAAAACATTTTTTTGGAAAAGCATCTCATAACAGAAATACACTCTAAAGACTTGTCAATGACCTCCAATTATAATCGTTTCTTAAGGTATTTTGTTTGCTATCTGTCCGGGGGCTGCAACCTTAGACCTTCAGTATAGCAGCCAAGCTCCGAAACCACAACGACTTTATACATAATCATAACTTCATCACCAGATTTTACTTTCATTTTTTAAAGATGCACCACACAAACTTGTATGTGGCTGCCCAGCGTTTCATTTCAGCTAAAGTTTCATTTTTCATGATTGTTTTCAGGTTTATTTTTTTTTTCTCCTCCATCATGGCCATTATAAGTTTTCTTTTGCACGCTTCTGATTTAGCAAGTCGTGCACTTTTATATGAATATACACATCGAGTGTATGTGTGTTGGTGTTTTCAACAATATACAAAAAAAAATCTAAGCATTTATTTTCATTTGTGACTTTCTTACTCAAGTCATTGAACTTTCAAGCATCTGTTGTTTGACATTCAAAGCGCTATTATGCAGTATATGTGAAGATGTTTTTGTGAAAAACAGGTTCACATACGTACATATATTCAACTTTGAACCAGTGGATGCTGCTATTGGCATCGATTGAAACAATATTAGTGATTCGAAAAGTAAAGTTCTCTCTCGAAGAACAAATATCCTTGGAGTATTTGAGAGAAAAGTTCTCCGGAAGATCTATGGTCCTTCCCGTGATGCCAAAGGAGAGTATCGAAGGAGATTTAACAATGACCTGAACGAGCTTTATGCAGACCTGACCATAGTTCAGCGAATTAAAGCCCAAAGGCTCCGCTGGCTGGGTCATGTCATGCGAATGGACAAAGAAGCTCCAGCCCAGAAAGTTTTCCTATCGTCACTCGAATTCGGAAGCAGAGAAAGGGGGAAGCCTCAACTGAGATGGAAACAACAGGTGGAGAATGACTTGAAATCCCTTATATCTTATATATGGTGCGTTTTCTAATGGCAACCCCGCGTGAATATTTGAAATACGGCCGAAAATACCTTTCATTTGATACCCATATTGGCGTATCTAGCTCTATATTTAAAAAAAATTAGGATAGGTGGCAACCCTGTAAACCGCCCTAAATGGCAACACCGATGTATATAATCTTAAAATGAATCAAATTGTCCTTACGACAAATTTGATCCAAAGCGGCCAAGCAGCTCCCGAGATATGTATACCAAAAAATAAATAAATTGCGGTTAGGTGGCAACTCTAAGTAGCACCCTGCTTGAAATGATCATATTTGGAATACGGTCGAAAATACCTTTCATTTGGTATCCATATTGGCATATCTAGCTCTATATTTAAATAAATGGGGATAGGTGGCAACCCTGCAAACCGCCATAAATGGCAACACCCATCAATTCTGCTCGGCCTAACTATTACAATTTGCGCAATGTGAAAGTCGGCTACAATTATAATTTCCGTTGCATCATCAGACATTTTCTCAAAACTTACTCTCAATCAAAACTTCATATCGCCGCCTAAGAAGTTAGCTTCAAAACTTTTAGAGAAATGCATCAAACTGTACCAAAGTTTTCCAAAAATAAACAACGAGTGATCTTATTACTATCCCGAAATTATGTCGATATATCCACGAAATTAACATGAAATGGCACTTAAAATTGTAGACTTAACAGGAATGATACCAAAGTGCTCTAGCGAATGGGAGCATTCCGAAAAAAACTCTAAAATTTTTTCGAAATTTTCGAATCTCACGAAAAGTCGTTGAAAATGATCTCATAATTATCACGAACTGCTTTCGAGATAGTACCGATAGGAAATCTCATAAAATTGGTTTGATATTACTCCATAAAGGATTTCAAAAGACTTAGAAAAAAATTATGTCAACCCCAATTAAAAATTTGTATAAAAAGGATTATGGTACAACATGGCGTATGAGTAACATTTTCTTGTATTCATTTTTTTTGAGAATCTTGTGGGATAGAAGCAAAAACTAAGCCCAGATCCTTAATCTGGGAAAAATTACCTTTCCAATGATAGCAAAGACGTTGACAACGGTGGCAACGATTTTTATCATTTTTGCCCGCTTCTACAGCACAGTGACACGCAGCCTTTGCGATTTTCAAATTATTATTATTATTATTCGTTCTCACAAGCTATCTGTGTGCCAAATTACATGCATTTCAATGAAATTTCTATTAATTTTTAACACCACACATTTACCCCGAAATTTGGCTAAAATATATATTATGTCAGCAATACTGTTCATTTCAGTTTTGATATATCGTATTACCCTTACACCTAAATGCGCGAATTTACTCCTAAACTTATGCTATGCTGCATAGCAATCATTTCTGCTAAACATCCCCACATTAAATATAAAAGCGGTTGCCCAGCAAAAATCGCGAGTACTCCAGATAGCAGTGTAAACTTTAAGAAGTATCTTACCTTTCATGAATATGAGTCACGTTATTTGAAACATGAACATACTATATAAAGGAGTGACGCTCTTACGTTGATAAATAAAGGATATATAGCCCTACTGTTTTTCCACATCGACATTGCACACACAAAAATTTCAATCACTAAAAAATTTCACGTTTCTATCTGTTTAACTACAGGAGTTAAAGCCCAAAATCAGTTTATCGGAACTATCGATAGTATGGGAGCTACATATATATAATGTCGGTCCGATCTTGATGGTTCCAACCAACGATTAATAGACTACAAAATGACAGCTGATCACCACGTTTCTTTCGGATATCTCAAAAATTGAGGGACTAATTTGCGTTCAAACAGACAGACGAACGGACGTACGGATAGATGGACATGACTAAATAAACTCAGCTTAACGTCCTCATTCATATGGCTATACTTATTGGTGGGTCTCTATCTTCTTCGTCTCATACTTACAAACGCGGACCAAACTTATAATACCATTTCATGCTCATGAAAGGTATAAAAAACGTTATTATTACCTACATGACCAAATAAAAATGTTTGCAATTTACAAGGGCTCTTATGGTCTAATGTAGTACTTCTTGGAATACAAATCTTGTGAACATTTCTTTGAGATGTATGTATGTATGTTGAAGGAAAATTTTAAGTCTAATTTTATTACTTTTCAAATTAGATATTAACACACTATTAAAATTGTATATGAAAAACAACAACAACAACATCAACAACAACAACAACAACCACAACAACAACAACAACAACAACAACAAAGATCAACTTGTGAATTGCCTAGTGGTCTTTAAAACCTTAAAACCACAAATTTCAGCAAGTAGAATTTCGACACACCCTGTCTTGTTTTTAAGCTATTGCATAGATTTTATCGCAGGTCTTGGCGGAAATGAAAAAAAAGGTTAATGTTAAAAATGCTCGTAACGGACTTTTTCCAATGTTAAAAGGTTCGGCGTTAGCAACATAACTTGACAAAAATAAATATAAGCGTTGCCTACATTAAGGCGTATGACGTTGTACTAATGTTAGCAGCAGGCCGATTACATAAAATTGGAACTGTATAGGCATACTGTTAACAGGTTAAGGCTGTACTACTCTAAAGTGATAAATATGCTCACTGAGTTTTCATAAATATTATAATTGCATAAGTTGATAAAAAGTCCCCGAGTGTCACACGTCCTTTTTTTGTGTCCCTATGGTCTTCACGTTTGAATGAAAGCTATGAAAATTTGTGATATCAAAGATTTTGGAAAATTTCAAACGACGTGTAAACTTCCATTTTATTTATTCATACGAAGTTTGAAATACATTTTCCTCGGACAGATGTTATTCAGTCCAACGGTAGACTTATGTACGCGAACCTATCTCCATTCTGTTTATTCTTACTACTTTTCGTTTGATATCCATATTTTACTAACACATCCTTACACCACCAGATTTTATTGGTCGAATTTTCGATCACAGGCGATACTAGTTCTACTAAAATGGCTTTCATATGAGCCCCTTAAAACACAAGTGGCATAAGTCCACCTTTTCTCGAACTGAGATATTTAAGGTTTTGTGTTGTCAACAAATAGGGGGGAACCCTTGATTTTACAAGTTAGTTCTGCTATTTATTCGATTGCTATGGAAGCTAGGAGTTCCACCGTTAGCGTGTTATATAGAACACATTTTCCCCTACATAGCGTGATGCCTTACTAAAAAAATAACGAAAACTGGACTTATACCACTTTTGCTTTAAACGGCTCACATAGTTCTTGAAAATCTTTTGGTTCCACATTTCCGCATGGCAAACCTTAAAATGCGTTTAATGACCGTTGAAACATGAACTGCTCCCCAAAAGCATGACAATGGAGTACTTTGCAATACAGTACTGCAATACAACAAAATTGAACCTCCAACAATTTTGCCATATTATGATTAAATGCGAATTCGCCTAAAACTATGCAAACGCATATTGCAAATAAATACCACAATAGTAGCGCTGAGCCATATGAAAAATCTGAAATGAATGTGCTACGAAGTATGCAATCATTTTCAACGCTTACTTTTACCGTAAGTATTTAGGCATGTTAGTATGTGTCACAGTTGTTACAAAATGCACATTTCAGTGATATCGTTTTAATCACATTCGTACAGTGGTTTACCATTTTCACGAACACACTATTCAGGCTATTTTGTTATGCCTTTTTTGGGAGCTCAATTAGAATTATCTCTTTTGTTCTGATTCTGAAATTCAAAACGGCAATTCCTTTTACTCGTTAGATTTATGAGCGCTTGCTGGAAAGAATTGGATTGTCCGTTGTGTATAGCAACAACTGTTGGTTACCTAAATCGAAAAACAACAACTGTATTTTTGTTTCACTCAAAACTAATAGACAACATGAATTTGAATGATTTCATTGGATTTGCATTACAACCATTCATTAAAATAATCCATGCATATCACACAAATGATGCGATTTTCGGGGGTATTTGGTTACGATGGAATGAAATATTTGTATATCCGGACTATCTTGGGAACCGCTTGACCGATTTGGATAAAATTTTGAATTTAGATAGTATGTTTGATTCTAAGACTTCCCACTTGGGGGCTGCCACCTGAGGAGGTTTACAGGGTTGCCACCTATCTCAATATTTTTTAATTTTGTATCAAGATATGCTAATATGGGTATCAAAAGAAAGATATTTTCAGCGACATGCCAACTAAAATATTTTCAAGTAGGGTTGCCACCTAGGGTTGCCACCTAGGGTTGCCGCGTTACCGCAGTATATTTGTATATCCGGTACTGTTTCGTGAACCGCTTGACCGATTAGGATGAAATTTGGCATAGAGACAGTATTTTTCATTCTAAGACTATCCACTTGGGGGTTGCCACTTGGGCGTTTACAGGGTTACCAGCTATCTCGATTTTTTTAAATTATGGAGCAAGATATGCCAATATCCCCTATCAAATGAAACGTATTTTCGTCGGCATACCAACTAAAATATTTTAAAGTAGGGTTGCCTTCAGTGTTACCATTTTACCGTATTGTATTTGTATTGTATATTTTTGGGATAATATTTGAATTATTTTAGAATCATTTTGGGATCATTTAGGGGTCACTTTGGAATAATTTTGAGTCTACTTTGAGATCATTTTGGGTTAATTTGGGACTATTTTGGGGGTAACTTTCGGATCATTTTGGAGTCATTTTGGTATAATTTTTTAGTCATTTTGGGAAGATTTGAGGGTCTTTTGGGATGGTTTTAAGATTATTTTAGGACTATTTAGGGATCATTTTTGGATAATTTTGGGGTGTTTTTGGGGTAGTTTGGGAATCATTTTAGGGTAATTTTGGGGTAATTTTGGGATCATTTTTGGGTCGGTTTGGTTTCGATTTCAGATCATTTTGGGAACATTTAAGGGTCTTTTTGGAATCATTTTAGGATTATTTTGGGATTTGGACAAAGGCAAAATTATTTTACAGTTTTTAGTTCATTTTAAAAATATTTTAAATTAAAAATATTCTTTTATTTTATTTTTTATTTTATAATTTTCAGTTTTGAGTCTTGAAAATTTTCTAAGATTGTAATCGAATATTCTGTGACAGGTTTAAAAAATCACTTTTTTATTATAATTATAATTTTCCGAACCGGATGTAAGCAACTTTAACGATGAGTACGCCTAAATGTAAGCAACGTGTCCAAAGTCATTTCGAATAAATGAAACCCGGATAATCGAAATTTCACTGGCATTGACATGCAGATGGCGCGGACGTGAAACTGTGCTATTGGCGAAAGAGTGAAACTGTGAAACAAAGCAATATTTTGGATTTTTTTTTTTCATACAATGCATTGTCAGCGAAGCCTGAACGATGGTTAAAAATTTCAAATCCCCAGCTCAACGGGAAGTTAGTTCAAATCCAAAGCAAAATCTCTGAGAATGAAATTTTTCAAATACAGCTTCCCGTGCGTCACCTATCTTTTGTTATATTGCTTTGGGGTAGAAAACTAAACAGTGATGAAAATATGAAGATCCTACCTCAACGGGAAGCTGGTTGAAAAATGAATACAACGACACCGAAAACAGACCCTCGTATTTTTAAAATAGAGCGACTCACGCGCCACCTAGCGGTTCCAAATTTTTTTTAAACATTTGGAAGTGAATTAAGTAATACACATGCTAAATATTAGCCAAATCGGTTCATAATTAGGATTTTCAGTTTTAATAGCCCCAATCTCAGCTCCACCTAGCGGGATTTCTTTTAGGAAAATATTTATTTTCATGGTAGTAACCCAACAAACACAGTCTCTAATGTTAGAGAAATCATCTATTCGAAGGCAACAGTAGAGAACTACACTAGAACTCGATTCGAGTGTTTCTTGAGTCGATCCCTAACGTTAGAGATTGGAGAATGTATGAGTTCTCGAATGTACCTCGAATCGAAATCTAGCTTCATGGTTTGTTGGGAATACATGTTCCGAATTTCAGCCAAATCGGACTATAAATGCGATTTTTGAAAATATAGCAACCCACGTCGCGACCTGAACTATGGTGAAAATTTCAAGACCCTAGCTCAACGGAAAGTTGGTTTAAAAATCCGCTTGCAAGAACGACGAAAAAAACCCGATAAAAACAGTTTAAAAATGGCCCTAAGCCATTTTCTAATTTTTTTCCCCCCAAAATCTAGTACAAAAACTGGAAAAATACTTTTCCATAACTTACAAATGTCCATCATAATTAAATTCGAATGTCTATAGAAATTTAGATGACATTGACTCTTATTAATTGCTCTCCAACAAAAGTATTGTCCATATTTTTATCATACGACGCGTTGCACAATGGGCTGGATTTAAAAAAAAAGTGGCCAAAAGTCAGTTTCGGCATTGGAACAAATGAAGTACATTTTTGAAATCCAGAAACGTCAAAGTAGTATTTTATTGATTTTGCTTGAGTATGCGAATAGATAAAGGACAATTTTTCTGGGATATTAATAATTTTTTTTTTTTTCAATCCTTTAGTGGATATCGTTTTGATTTAGTTTGCTTTGATTCCGGCTTAGAACAAGTTTTAAAATTTTCCCAAAAAGGAGGCCACTCCGAGTGAAGATTCCATTTGAGTTCCGCTTAATATTTAAAAAAAAAAAAAAAAAAAATTCAATCTCTGGGGTATCTAGTGTCTCTTATTAATACGCAAGGTCGATAATTAAAATTTACTGTTTAAAATTCAGTAAAGCCTTTCTTTTTCAACCGGTTTGAAATTGTTTTTTTTTTTTTAATGAAATATTTTGAGATTTTCGATAGCGTAGATTAGCCTGATTTTTGAGTTTTGGTCGAACATATTTTGTTTAGTGTGCAAAGTGTGGGAAAGTTGCAAAGTTTTGAAACTGCGATATTATCCCGCTCCAGTTGGAACTGTTTTAACTAAAAAAACTGCCTTAGAAATTCCTAATCTCTTCTCCTTGGTTCGATGACCAGTGAAGGTGATGAAAAATTTCTAAGCAACAATACAAAGCGGTTTGAAAAGATCCTTCAACAAGATCGAAATTGCAATCATCGTAGTTGGCATGTCATGTTTGTATGTAGCATTTTTCAACTTGTTTGGGCCAAAACTCAAAAAAAAAATATTTTGATAAAAATTATTTGACTAGTCAAAAGTCCACAAATTTATCAAAAAAATTAAAATAACTAACTAAAATATATTTTGTAGTAAGATCTTAAATGAAAAAAATTATCCTCTGAAAATTTTGAAAAAGTTCAAAAAAAATACAAAATCGTCGAGGATCTCAAAGAAAAAAAGTTATTAAAAATCAATTTTATTAGAAGAAAATTGTATTACCCATAAAACTGCATACTCAAATTATAAAAAAAGACTTCAATAATTTCTATATGTAAAAAGTGGGCGTGGTTATTGCCCGATTTCGCAGATTTTCGGCAAAAACATAGTTTAGAGAGAAACAAAGTCGCGTGCCGCGTTTGGTTTTTTTCTTGAGTTATTTAATTTGGGCGCTTCTTTCAGATATCAGCCCATTGTGCGTTGCCCCTTGAATTTCAAAGTAGTCAATGACGCGCATATCATTTTGAGTTTCAAAATCAGTATGCCGCATAACACACACACGAAGGTCAAACTTTTTATACACATTTACATATTTATTTGCATTTCTTTTGCACACCATTTGCATACATTGACAGTTTCATTGCGCAATTAAAACAAATAGAAACAATTAACCTAATAAGCCTGTCATTTAAATTTGCATCACTAATTGGCGCTTAAGGGCGTAGGGTTGTAGTGTAGCAATTTTCATACATTCCAATTATTATTTTTAAGTTATAAATGACCCCACTCAGATGCTCTAAGGCAGATCAATACATCTCCTGTGTGTTTTTGCCTGTCCCTTTCTCTACTGTCAAAGTCTTGTGTCGAGAGATCTAGCTTCTGTTCCGA
>CAXKVI010000001.1:9032962-9067962 GCA_964058755.1 Campiglossa producta | reverse complement strand
CCACTTTTTCGATATCGAAAATTTCGAAAATCTTATAAGTTGACATATCTCGGTAGCTGAATGATTTTTCCATAAATTTTAAATGGGCGTGGTACCACCCACTTTTAAGGGAGGCAGTTTTGAAAATTCGATTGGTCGTAACTTTTAAACTGATTACAATAGAACGATGAAATTTGTCACAAAGCATACTAGTATCGTTGGGAGTATACCTGATGAAATTGGATAAAATCGCCCTTCAACCATGCCCACTTTCGATATCGAAAATTTCGAAAATCACCTAAATTGACAAAATTCGATAGCGGAAATGGCTAAAATGATATAGTTTGGTAGGATGAATCCCCTAGTTATTCTATTATGATTCCTTTATCAATTTTTAAAAGTAGGCGTGGCACCGCCCACTTTTCAGGGAGGAATATTTGAAAATTTCACGGGTCGTAACTTTTAAACTGATAACGGTAGAACGATGAAATTGGTACAAGGTATGCTAGCATAATAGGGAGTATACCTAATGCCCACTTCCGAAATGGCATACTTCGAAAACCATATGAAAACTTCCTTACTTATTTTCATCTAATTTTTTTTTTATTTTGTTTTTTTTTATTTTATTATATTTTTTTATATATTATTTTTTTTTATTTTTTTTTTATTTTTTTTTATTTTTTTTTATTTTATTTTTTTTATTTTATTTTATTTTATTTTATTTTTTTTTTATTTTAGCTTATTTTATTTTATTTTATTTTATTTTATTTTATTTTATTTTATTTTATTTTATTTTATTTTATTTTATTTTATTTTATTTTATTTTATTTTATTTTATTTTATTTTATTTTATTTTATTTTATTTTATTTTATTTTATTTTATTTTATTTTATTTTATTTTATTTTATTTTATTTTATTTTATTTTATTTTATTTTATTTTATTTTATTTTATTTTATTTTATTTTGCTTTATTTTATTTTATTTTTTTTATTTTATTTTATTTTATTTAATTTTTTTAATTTTATTTTATTTTATTTAATTTTATTTTATTTTATTATGTTTAATTTTATTTATTTTTATTTTATCTACTAGTCCATCTGGTTATAAAAAACCCGTAAAACATGAAAAGCAAACACAATTTTTGGGTAAAAATTACTCACCAAAAGAGTGCAAAAATCAGTTACACATTTGAAGCTGCAAAGCGTAGCAATGACGCGTGTTAATGGCCAAAAGGTACGTAAGAAAACATCGAAAAAGTTGTTTTTTGTTCGTTTATTTTCAAACCAATCAACTTAGTAATATTGCGGTAGGTTACTGATTTTTATTTTGTTTACTTTTCGACCACCTCTTGGTGTAGCTTTTGTTCAACCCAGCTGAAGTGCAGACGGCAATTAAGTGACGTTAACCCTTGTCAAAACGATGCATGTGCTCAACTTATACCTTGAGAATTTCCCCATATTACACTTTATTGTAGTACTTAACCTTGAAGTATTCAATTTAATTTATGAGCCACAAACTTTGATATGGAATGACGAATAAATGGATAAGCAAACACGCACTAACTTTGACCCGTGCTAAGCGTGCACAAAGCATTGCTGTGCGTGAGTGAGTCATCGATTAGCGGGAAAACACCCGAATGTCAAAAAAATAACTTGCATGTCTTCATGAGCTATTTGAATTTACATTTAGCTTGGCTTCGCAATATCTAGTAGACTGTTAAATCATTTGTGTCTGTTTGTGGTTATTGTTGTTGCACCATGACTCGTATGTGATGCATTGTTATGCAATCCAGACAAAAAACCCATTTAATCTCTGTGCTCCATTCAACTGAAGTTGTACAAATAATATTTTGCGTTTATTTTTTGGTTTTGTTTTCCTGCTTTATTTTTCTCGTAGTTGTACGTAGTGTAAAATCACCGTATTTCATTACAGCATTTGCTACACGCAATCAAAAACTCTCTTTACTTTTTTTGTGTGTAAATTTACCTTTTGCCACAGTCAATCGAGTTCATTATTTTCCTTGGCCTTTGAAATCTATTTGCCTTTCTTTCGCTTTCCACGATAATTCGCCAGCAACCACGAGATAAGTTGCGGTTTTGTCTGCTGATTGTACGCAGCTGTTACAACACACCAACTAATTTTGTATTTTTGCTTAAATCATCTTTCTTGGAATTTATTTTTGGCGAAACGCATTTATTTGAACTTCGTTGAATGCTTTATTTATTGGAATATAATGGTGGATTATCCTATGGTTTCTGGGCCATCTGATGATTTGCCGACATTAAACTTTTAAATTCATTGAACTTTTTTTGGGTCGTTTGAGTTCAAGTATATGATCGAATCAAATCTAATATAAATTTAAACATGCTTAAATCGTTACATCTTATTATATTTTATTTCAATTTTAAATTTTATATATGTCGGAAATCTTGATGATATGCCTGGCAATAATGCATTGCCAGAGCGGAACAATGGTGGTACACTTGTTCATGGAAACACTTGTTCATGAAAACACTTGTTGGTAAAAGCACTTGTTTGTGGAAACACTTGTTTGAAAAACAAGTACGCAGTAGTAGAAAGTAAACATTGAAAATTTAGAAAAATGTAAATAGCAAGCGGGGAAAAATAGTTCTAAATAATTAATGATTATTGGAGAGTTGTGAAAAGTGTAATCACCGGCGCATCGCTGCATATCAAGTAATTCCCATAAAGATTTAATTTGTTACTTAAAACTATTATTTTGCAGCAAATTAGGTAATATTTCCTTTTCAATATTATAGAATAACATATTTTGTAAATTTTTATATTTAACACCATTAACATTACCATACCATTACCATACCATTACCATACCATTACCATACCATTACCATACCATTACCATACCATTACCATACCATTACCATACCATTACCATACCATTACCATACCATTACCATACCATTACCATACCATTACCATACCATTACCATACCATTACCATACCATTACCATACCATTACCATACCATTACCATACCATTACCATACCATTACCATACCATTACCATACCATTACCATACCATTACCATACCATTACCATACCATTACCATACCATTACCATACCATTACCATACCATTACCATACCATTACCATACCATTACCATACCATTACCATACCATTACCATACCATTACCATACCATTACCATACCATTACCATACCATTACCATACCATTACCATACCATTACCATACCATTACCATACCATTACCATACCATTACCATACCATTACCATACCATTACCATACTATTACCATACCATTACCATACCATTACCATACCATTACCATACCATTACCATAACATTACCATACCATTACCATACCATTACCATAACATTACCATACCATTACCATACCATTACCATACCATTACCATACCATTACCATACCATTACCATACCATTACCATACCATTACCATACCATTACCATACCATTACCATACCATTACCATACCATTACCATACCATTACCATACCATTACCATACCATTACCATACCATTACCATACTATTACCATACCATTACCATACCATTACCATACCATTACCATACCATTACCATACCATTACCATACCATTACCATAACATTACCATACCATTACCATACCATTACCATAACATTACCATACCATTACCATACCATTACCATACCATTACCATACCATTACCATACCATTACCATACCATTACCATACCATTACCATACCATTACCATACCATTACCATACCATTACCATACCATTACCATACCATTTTTCTTTACTAATTTGCTTTCTTCCTGGTGTATTAAATGAAATTCGGTTGTCTACTCAAAAGCATCCAACACAAATACAAAGTTAAAAAATAAAACAATTTGGATAATGGTAAAATCCCAGATTTGTTGTATTTCCTGATTTACTGACACACTGGCATATTCATACATATGTATACTTACCACAAACTCTGAAACTCAAGTTTGTGTTGCTGCAACGTTAATACCTACTGACAGTGCAAAAGTTTATAGTTTCGGAAATCCCCATAATTAAGTTGCCAACATTTCAGTTTGCCGGATTGGCTGACAGTGAGATTTTTGAAAGAATTAAACTTTGTATGTTATGTATTAAAGTGTTCAACTGAAAGCTATTAGAGCAGTTTTTTCATGCATGTCCACACGATTTTTCTTCTTCTTTTTCACAATTTCAACTGACATAAACAGCAAAAATCAATATGTGGGAAAAATATGCATCATTGTAGGTAGGTAAATTGAGTTGTTCAGTGAGGTTTACAAAACATGATTTTATAAAGTAGTACTGGAAGAAGTCAAAAATTAATACTATAACTTTAAATTTAGACATCAATGGAGTTAAAATTCTTAGAAATTAAAGATGGTAAAATTATAATTATTTAAAATTTTTTTCTTTTTTTCAATGTGAAGATTAAGATTGATTGAAAACGATACAGTTAAACCACAATTCAAAACAGCTTTTCAAAACAATTTAAACTAAAAAGCACTGAAGTAGGCTGGCTTTAGGATTTGTTGCTTCAACATTAATAGCTTTTTCGCACGGCTAGCTTTTTATTCAAAATTTAAGTGAAGAGTGATCGGTTATTTTTTATTCAAAAAAATCAAAGTGATGAATAATATGTCATTTGCATTCAAACGATTCTTGAATAAAATGACATGTTATTCATCACTCAAAAAATTCAAAACAGTTCCGAAATAATCCCGAAAATAGGCCCGATGTTATCTTAAAAGAGTCCCGAAAAGATCACGAAACAGTAGCGAAAAGATCCTGAAACCGTCCTGAAATAACCCCGAAAATTTACTAGAAGTGATCCCGAAATAGTCTCAAAGTGATTCCGAAATAGTCCAGAAATGATCCCGAAACAGTTCCAAAATCATCCCGAAAACGGTCCAGAAGTGATCCGTAACATTCCCGAAATGATCCCGAAACAGTCCCAAAATAATACCGAAAATAGTCCTAAAGTGATTCCAAACAGTCTCGAAATGATTCCGAAACAGTCACGAAATGATCACGGCGTTATCCCGTAACAATACAGAGATGATCCCGAAACCGTTACAAAATTATCCCGAAACAAACCTAAAGTGATACCTAAAATGTTTCCGAAGTGATCGCGAAATTGTTTGGAAGATCACCTTCGTTCGTCATACTTATTTTAGACTGACACACAAACTCTATGAAAAACGACATACATAATTTGGAGAGTATCGGACCACACCCTTATCTCATCTCAGTTTCATCAGTTCTTTCTCTCACAAGAAACTTATTATGTCTTCAGCTGTACCTCTTTCCTGTAAAACTCTTAGCCATAGCCAGGGATGTGATTTATGGGCTTTTCCTACCAAAACTGGTAGGTTTTTTTCCTGCTGGTAGGATGGTAGGACGATTTAAATTTTGGTAGGTTTTTACCTTTGTTCAAGTAACATCACTATTTTGCCACAAAGTCAAGTTCTTCAAAGGCTAGTCTCATTGTGCGCTGGGAAGAAGGGATTTTTATAGGAAAGATGTATGGTCAGTACAGTGTATATTGAGCGAAATTTTAAATGCAATGACATCCGCTTTAATGAGTATACCCTGCAAAAATCCAGAGTACTCAGTTCGCTATCTAAAGAGTACTCCATCTGGAGTATCACAGTACTCCAAATGTAATCCTTTTTCATATAAAAATGATGCTTTAATTAACATTGCGATTTCCTAAGACTGGACCACTAAAACCTTAATAGAAAATTAAAAAAAAGAACATTAAACTTTTGTAGTTTTTGTTCGATCAAGTTACACAACAGGTACCAAAGTAAAACACGATCGACTCAATCGCAAAAAATTATTCTACTGCAAATCGACACTCGCAATAGGGGTGATTCAACGCCCATCTCTTGGAGTCTGTTTCTAGCATGACTTGATGAAACGCGGGTATAAAATTAAAACAAATCAAGGAAAAAATGATACTGTGAAAAATATTGGTAGGATGAAAGCCATTTTGGTAGGTTTTTTGTTCAATTTTGGTAGGATAAAAAATTCCAAAGTGGCAACCCTGGCCATAGCATAGGCCCTCAGTGAATGTTGCGTCACGTCTTTTTTTTTATTTTAATGCATTCTTTCTGTATCATTGTATAGAAGATACGCTGAGGTATTTCGTATTTAAACAAAAAATTCTGAGATAATTTTAAATTGTTTGTTGATAAATACATGTATCATTATACCCCCTCCCCCCCCTACCAGAAGTCGTAATTTAAACCATGGTTGTAACATTTTTTTTATAACTTTGTTTCACAGTCCACATTTTATTCGCAAATAGTAAATTAATAAATAACCTATAGCTACGATTCTACTCATCTTAAATATAATAAAATAATTTACTAGATTATTACAATAGATTATTTAAATAAATAACAAACATTTAACTCATAAATTAAACTCATAAATTAATATGTATATTAGAGTGGGCCAAAAAAAAATTCGTTTTTTTTTTTTCAAAATTATATTGCTTTTCTTTTTAAGAAAGGTGAAAAAAAGTACTGTAATTTTTTCATATTTTTAAATCAAAGTCTAGAGGTCTATCATCGCTAGTTTAGATTTTACAAATTTTACCTGATATTTGGTATAAAAACGACAAACCATTGTTGTAAAACACCATTTACCTGAACATATTTTTGAAGGAAATCGAATTTCCTGGCGGTTTACAGCGTTGCCACCTATCCCAATTTTTTGATTTCTTTAATTTACAGCTAAAGAGGCCAATATGGGTATAAAATGAAAAGTATTTTCGGCCGTATTGCAAATACGAAAATTTCAAGCAGGGCTGCCACTTAGGGTTGCCACCTAACCGCTATTTATTTATTTTTTCGTATATCTCGGGAACTGATCGACCGATTTGGATAAAATTTGGCACATAGACAATTTGATTCGCTCTAAGATTATATAAATGGGTGTTGCCACTTGGGGTGGTTTACAGGGTTGCCACCTATCCCTTTTTTTTTTTTTTGCAAATAAAGAGCTAGATATGCCAATATGGGTATCAAATGAAAGGTATTTTCGGCCGTATTTCAAAAATGGCAATTTCACGCGGGGTAGCCATTAGAAAACGCACCATATATAAGATATTTTCGAATTGATCGATTCCGTGGTCCACTTCCCGGAAGTAAGAAATTGTGAATCTAAACCATTCTCGAATACACCTTATTCGTATTGCTGAATTTAAGAAGTAAACTTCTTTCACTTGTACTGGCTACACGCGGTTTTTATCTCCTTTCCTAAGAAGAAATCAATATAATTTTTGAAAAAAAAAAAATTCTATTTTTAGCCCAGTCTAATGTATATGTAGTTTACATACTTTTTCTAATTCAGGCTATGTCTAATCTGTTATTAAATATTCAGAAATAGATACAATATGAAACACTTTTCAAATATAGATTATAATAATTTTTTTTTTATGTTTATTCAATGTTAAATTCTGGAGTGCTCAAAATTCTTCTGACCTAGATGTTGCTATGCTGTGACCAGGATTAAGAAAGTAAAAACTCTGTTATGTATTTTTTCAGCTACAAATAATAGCACGCAATTGGGAATCAACAAGAAATCGACTTGTTCGTAAGTTTCGGTAGCACTCACACAAGTTGCTATTGGTATCACAATTTCAACAATTTTTCACTAAATAATCTAGGCTCAGGCAGCCTAAGCGAAATATAACTTGCGTAGTTGTTCTTTGCTTCTTTAATCTGTCTGAAGTAAATAATACCAAGAGATTTTCTTGCATCAAATTCTACGCTTTACTCGACATTGGTTTTTATTTTTTTTTTTTTTCATTTTAAATTTTCCCATTCACGCCAACTTTCGTGCCTGCACCAATTTGTTAATATCGTGATAAGTTGAAACCATTGCAGGATTTTCGAAATCTTTAAATTCTTTACAAAGATCAAATGATTTCTCGCAATCTACTCCATCTTGTCCATCTTTAGCGGCGCGCATATACTTGAAAAATCGTAAAATATCAGGATTATCTGAAGTTGGCTTACGCAGCTCATTCAATTCACTGTAAAAAGAAAGAAAACAAAGAAATGTTGATAATAAACTGTATTTAAGATGCAAGAAAAGTAGTAAACAATATAGTCAATCACTTAAATAGATAGACCATGAGCGAGTATGTTAGCAGAGCGGTTTCTTTATATTTTTTTCGCATACCTATGCGCGCAGCTAAAATAAAGGCTCATGTTCAAGAACCTTTAAAATTTGTAGAATATCGGCGCTCATCCTAATCTCATTTCAGTTTAAAAGATGCTTACTCTTACAAAGAACTCATTATGCTTTCCGCTGTATCGTATCTTTACCTCTTTCCTGTAAAGCAAATACCCATGGCATAAGCCCACTGCGAATGTTACGTATACGCCAGGTTTGAATTAGTGCTAACCCATCACAGATGACAAGATACTGCACTACGATTATTTCACATTTAATTGCTCTTCCTAAAAATATGCTACATTTCTTTTCAAATCTACAACCATATTGCCGATCCAACTGCATTAATTCAGTAACCCTGTACGGAAATTCTCTTGTACTGAGCTGAGCTGCTTTTATGGCACTTGTACCCACTACTAGTTCTACCTTAAATTGTACTTGGGTGACCTAGCTTGCTCGGTGTTTTCGATTTTTAAATTTTTTCCAATATTCTTAATTACCAACATCAAATATGTAAGTGGCAACTTTATTAACTGCCACAAGTGACAAATCCAAGTAGAAAATCTTAGAATGAAGTATACTATCCCCAAACAAATTTCATCCAAAGCGTTGCCAACTAATTTTTAAGACATTATGGTTGGTATACGGCTGAAAGTACCTTTACCCATATTGACATACCTTGCTCAATACTTAAGAAAAAATTAGATAGGTGGCAATGCTGTAAACCGCCCCAAGTGGCAACACCTAAGTGGACAGTCTTAAAATCAAATGACACAAAATATCCCCAAAATTGCCCATAAATGATCCTAAAATAATCCAAATATTATCGCAGGTCATGTTATAAAATCAGAACAAAATATTAGGGGAGCGTGGCACCTCCCATACAAACCGTTTTCTTCAAAGTGAAAATCTCTAAAAGGGAAATTGGTACAGAGCTATAGGATAACAACACCATTCTCACCCATAAAACTGGGGGTTAACCAAAAAGGGGGCGTGGCACCTCCCATACGAATTAAATACTTCATAGTCCATATCTCATATAAATTTTTTTTCCTAGAGGACAAATTATACCCATATCGTCGTTCGCTTGCCATATTTGAGTTAATAGGCTCATGTGACTAATCTCTCGTTTCTCTACGAGGTTTGTGAGTTTCCAAAGTACAAGGAACCCCGAGAAACTTGCAATGCAATTTTCATGAATGTGTATTTCAATCTCTAAAAACTGTGGCAGAAATTTTTTTAAATTTTCATTGAGCCAGAAACACAGACACCATGGCGTATACGTAATAATTTTGCTATACAATTTTTGTATACGCATTCGTTTCTGGAAAATCCACCGCAGCTATCTAAGACGAATTGGTTACATGTGTTTTCTTTTCTCAGAATTATCTTGTAGGGAAAAGCATTTATTACTAAGTTCTTTGAATTGACTTTAACATAACGGCAATATTTTGATTCTGAAAAATTGACAAGTTCATTCTACAATATTACTGTAAGATATATCTCAACCAAGTTGCTCATCACTCTTCTCAAAAGAGGGAGTGTCTGTATATTTCCTCTAATTTCTGGCGCTTATTCAGTGGAGGGGTCTTGGGAGTTATTATGAAAAAAAAGTGTATACCTACAGAGTTTAATTCAAATAAATTGAAGCCGTAGTGTATGATAGTGAGAGACTTCGTCTATGTGGGAACCAGCATTAACACCGAAAATAATATCAGTCTAGAAATCCAACGGAGAATCACCTTTGCCAACAAGTGTTACTTTGGACTAAGTAGGCAATTGAGAAGTAAAGTCCTCTCTCGACAAACAAAGATCACGCTCTATAAGTCTCTCATCATACCAGTCCTGATGTACGGTTCGGAATCATGGACAGTGTCAAGAGAAGATGAGATGGCCCTTGGAGTATTTGAGAGAAAAGTTCTCCGGAAGATTTATGGTCCTTCCCGTGATGCTAACGGCGAGTATCGAAGGAAATTCAACGATGAGCTGTACGAGCGTCAGTTATCGCTAAAAAGGAATGACTGGCGTGCTTTGATTCGAAACGGCCAAAATCACCTAGGCGGTTAAGCGTCATTATGACGCAAGCCAAGATAGTATCATTTTAGCTATTTCCATTATCGAATTATGTCAATTTAGGTGATTTTCGAAGTTTTCGATATCGAAAGTGGGCGTGTTTGGAGCGAAATTTTATCCAATTTTTTCAGGTTTTCTCACAACGATACAAGTATGCTTTGTGCCAAATTTCATCGTTCTACCGTAATCAGTTTAAAAGTTACGACCAGTCGAATTTTTGAACTTTTTTTTAACCTAAGAACTTTCATATATGGAACTCTATATCTATCTCGATTATTTTGGGCCGTTACATAGTACCGTTATGTGGGCAAAATTATAATACCCTTGTACTAGTACTAGTACGCTGGGTATAAAAAGCAAAGCAAAAAAAGTAAACAAAACAATTTAAAAATTGTGAGGTAAATAAAGGCAATTTATAGGAAGTGAATACACGGCAAGGAAAGAAAATGGTAGAATAAAATAATTAATAATTTGAAACCCATAAAATTGATATAACTTAGGACATCTCCATAAGTAAAATACGACTTGATTAGATGATTGTATGGAAAAGACTATTAACTAGCTAACTGGTTGGCTCGTACTAGTTATCGCCTAGTTTACAACTAATTGCTTTGACTGCTGGGTAGAAGATTAAAATTACCAAAATTAATGTCAAATTACGTTGCATACTTTTAGGCACCCAAATCGATATAATTCACAGCAGCTCACTTTTAAATCGGAAAATATGTCAAACTCAAATGCCTAAAATTATGCTATCCAATTTTTTTTTTTTAAATAAATTTAGAAAGTTTTTTTTACGCGCTTGATTTGACATATTTTTCCAATCTCTAAACGTCCTTCTCATACTTACCGCGATAATTGTGCTGATACCAAATTGCTGTATGGCGCATACTTTGCTGGGTTCGCATACATCAAACATATTAACTTTTCACGACAATTCTCACTGTCCGAATTCAATTTTAGTTGCGCAAATACCGAATCCAAACGTGACAGCAATGGACTGTAAAATGGATCATAATTGGAAAGCAGCAGGGATGAAGCTGGCACTTTTTGAAATGTTTGGAAATTGTTTGTATTAGCAGCAGCAGCTGGTTTTGTACGCATAGGAGCACCAAGGCCACCGCCACCCAAAGCGCCGCTCGATAAGCTGCCTGACAATGAACCAGAATTCTTAAATGATGCCGAACCAATTGTTTGCAGCGCACTCAAATAGGTATCTGGCATTTTGTTTTGCTGCTCAATGCGATTGATGCCTCCTGCTTGGTTGTAGGTGTAGTGCGTCTGTGAGGCTTCTATGGGTGGAAGGAGAAGTTTTAATGATTTCGTAGCATTTGTTGATGTAAGTAGAGATTAAAGTGAAATGTCATTTGCTCTTACCTGCTTGACTGTAACCATAGCCATCGTCTTTGGTACCCTCATCGACGACAGCAAATTTGTCATCATCAAAGTTTATTGTGTTATCACGGAAGTCAAGATCTTGTGGCGCATCCGCTGGTCGTATAAATAGTGGCGCTGAACCGGAAACGATGCCTGCATGCGAGTAGAATATGAAGATAAAGGTTAGTATGCGTGACTTATTAAAACTTTTTGTATATACATATGTATGTACATTTACATTGTACATGTAGCAAGACTAAAATATTTGTTCCTATTTAATTTATGTGAAGGAATACAACAACCATGATGTTGTTTTATTTGGATATTCTTGGAGTTACTCTTTTCTCTCTGAGTTACCCCAAGTACTGCTACTGGAGTAAGGAATTTTGTTGGGTGCTTTTTCCTTGTGAGACTGTCAGAAGTACCCAATACTTAGGGCAACGTATACCATGGATGTGGACGTTTAACCTGAGCGACGGTGAGGTCTGCTGAAGCATATCCCTAGGGAACGTCTTCTTTCCCTCTACTAACTCTGATACCATATCATTATTATTTCTTTTTTATTTAATTTTTTTTTATTTTATATAATTTTTTTCTTTTATTTAATTTAATTTCATTTTTTTTCCTTTTTTCAATTTTTTTTCTTTTATTTATTTGTACTTTATTTTATTTTATTTTTTCAATTTTTTTCTATTTTATTTTATTTTACTTTATTTTATTTTATTTTACTTGATTTTATTTTACTTTATTTTATTTTATTTTTTCTATTTTTTTCTATTTTATTTTACTTTACTTGATTTTATTTTACTTGATTTTATTTTACTTGATTTTATTTTATTTTATTTTATTTTATTTTATTTTATTTTATTTTATTTTATTTTATTTTATTTTATTTTATTTTATTTTATTTTATTTTATTTTATTTTATTTTATTTTATTTTATTTTATTTTATTTTATTTTATTTTATTTTATTTTATTTTATTTTATTTTATTTTATTTTATTTTATTTTATTTTATTTTATTTTATTTTATTTTATTTTATTTTATTTTATTTTATTTTATTTTATTTTATTTTATTTTATTTTATTTTATTTTATTTTATTTTATTTTATTTTATTTTATTTTATTTTATTTTATTTTATTTTATTTTATTTTATTTTATTTTATTTTATTTTATTTTATTTTATTTTATTTTATTTTATATTATTTTATTTTATTTTCTTTTATTTTATTTTATTTTATTTTATTTTATTTTATTTTATTTTATTTTATTTTATTTTATTTTATTTTATTTTATTTTATTTTATTTTATTTTATTTTATTTTATTTTATATTGTTTTATTTTATTTTATTTTATTTTATTTTATTTTATTTTATATTATTTTATTTTATTTTCTTTTATTTTATTTTATTTTATTTTATTTTATTTTATTTTATTTTATTTTATTTTATTTTATTTTATTTTATTTTATTTTATTTTATTTTATTTTATTTTATTTTATTTTATTTTATATTGTTTTATTTTATTTTATTTTATTTTATTTTATTTTATATTATTTTATTTTATTTTATTTTATTTTATTTTATTTTATTTTATTTTATTTTATTTTATATTGTTTTATTTTATTTTATTTTATTTTATATTATTTTATTTTATTTTATTTTATTTTATTTTATTTTATTTTATTTTATTTTATTTTATTTTATTTTATTTTATTTTATTTTATTTTATTTTATTTTATTTTATTTTATTTTATTTTATTTTATTTTATTTTATTTTATTTTATTTTATTTTATTTTATTTTATTTTATTTTATTTTATTTTATTTTATTTTATTTTATTTTATTTTATTTTATTTTATTTTATTTTATTTTATTTTATTTTATTTTATTTTATTTTATTTTATTTTATTTTATTTTATTTTATATTATTTTATTTTATTTTCTTTTATTTTATTTTATTTTATTTTATTTTATATTATTTTATTTTATTTTATTTTATTTTATTTTTTTTTTTTTTATTGTATATTATTTTATTTTATTTTATTATATTTTATTTTATTTTATTTTATTTTATTTTATTTTGTTTTTTTTTTTATTTTATTTTATTTTATTTTATCTTATTTTTTTTTTTGTTTTATTTTATTTTAATTTTTTATTTTTTTTTTTTTTTTTTTCAACACATTTTATTACTTATCTCACCTTTTCCGAGTAATTTCCCAAATGAGCCAATCAATGTTGGCAGGAACAAAGCAAACATTAACGATTTCAATACTTGCAAACCCATGAATATTGGCCAAAGCATCTTCTTTAAACCTAAAAAAAAAAATTTAATAATATGTACTAAGCCAATTTTGAGTGACGCACCTGTAGAGAATAGCAACCTGCCCGTTTGCATGGCACGTGGTATATTCATATTAATATCACCATCCGCCTTGCGCGTTATAGCTGCCGGTAATGGATTATGATGTTTAAAATGATGCTTATGATGTTGATAATGATGATAGTGCGGGCTGGGCTTTGCATGTCTCATTGGACGTTTTTTTGTAGGTGGTACTGTGATTGGCACATCATCTGCGTTTGTTGTTAAATTCTTGTGTAATGCATTTATCAATTCCTTAGATGGTATATATGCTGCTTGATTGAAAAAGCTTTCAGCATATTCAACCAACAAAGCTTCCAGCTCGCGCATATCTTTGTTGACTGTATTCGGCATCGGGTTTGTAAAAGTAGCTGTCATCACGGATGTGGGTAATGGTTTGAAGTTGACTATTTCGTTATACTTTTGCGTTTTCGCTTTGTCAATAGTTGACTGCTGTGCGGGCGTTGAAGTGGTTGTGGGCGCTTTACTGCCATTAGCTGCACTTGCTGCCGATTCAATTGGTTGCATCATCAGAATATTTGTATCATTTTTCAATTTTGCAGTTTCGCTGTAATTTAAGTCGATCCATTTGCTGGGAGCAGTATCATCTGCCATTCCAGCTTTAAACTTCATTGTGTTCGTTTGTTTATATGGCGTGTTTATGGTGTCACTCATCATTTCACCGCTGTTATGCCCCTTAAGGATTGCATCGATATTCTGCTCCATTTTCACTCTTTCCCTCAAGTCACTTGTTGGTGGCTGAAAAACACGATATTGTCCTGTTTTGGTAAACATGCTTTGCGCAATAATTTCCGGACTTATGTCCTTGGGTATAATCGGTCGAAAGCTGTCACTATTTCCATTGTTCATCCAATGCCCATCGCTAGACAACAATTGACTGTATTGCGTTGACGTACGCTTCGCTCTATCATTCGTAGTAGCATATTGTGTGTGGTCAGTTGTCAACTCATGCGCCATAACGCCAACTTGACAAATGTGTACTGTTATGATTATAAGTAGTAACAGCAACCACGCTAAGCTGTTGTGTGAACGAGGTATGTTGGTAGTGGGACTTGTTTTGCTGCTTAAGCTTCTACTCGACCACTTTAGCTCCCCGCGTTTCGCCCGTTCTTTTATCCTTACGTTGGATCTACTCGTTACTATATCCGTTGTTGTTGTTAATCTGGTTGTGCGACAACTCAGCCATCTCGTTACCATATTGAATATTTGTTTTTCCCGCTTCAAGCTAAAAGTTTTTCTTTGTTTGGCTTTTGTTGCCTTGATATTTTTCGTTTGATTGCAAACTGTTCTGCTTTCCCTGCCGCTAGTTACCGTAGTTTCTATGTTATGTCGCTTCATTGCTTACAGCTGCATTTTATTTTTGTAGTTCATTGCAAAATGTTGCGCTGTGTGGGTGTTGACTATAACTTTTAATTACCTTGGTATTCTATATTTAGACTGTTTTTCTGTTCACTTCGTTGTTATGTTTAATTTTAGTTTCCGATTATGATGCAAGAACGAGTTAAGCCAATTCGTGATCTGAAACATGGAAAAAATATGCACCATGTTAAACTTACAAGAAAGATCCTGTTAATTTTGCATGAGATAATGAGGCAGATAGTGTTGTTTTAACAGGAATATATGCTGTTTTACAAGAAATTCGTGTAAATTAAGGCATGTTGATTTGACAGAGAGTCATGTTAATTTAACACGAAGTCAAGTTTTTCAACCTAAGATTCTTGTTAGATGTTACAGCAAGTCATGATAGTGTTAAAAAATAATAACCTGAAAAAGTGTTGATTTTACATGAAAATTTTTCTGTATGTTTTAACCATCAACTAATCAAAATCAAAGTCAAATTTTTATGGAAATATATTTTTTTTTAGATTATTTAAATTTTTTTTAAATTTTTTTTTCAATGTATTTTTTTTTATTTCAATCTTTTTTATTCTATTTTGTTTTGTTTTATTTATTTCTTATTTTTTTTTTATTTCGTTTAATTTAATTTTATGTAATGTTTCAAATTAATTTTTTTTATTTTGTATTTTCTTTTCTTTTATCTTATTTTGTTTTATTTTATTTCATTTTGTATATTCTTTTATTTTATTTTTAGTTTTATTTTTAGATTTCTTTTATTTTTTTGTTTTATTTTATTTAATTTAATTTTATGTAATGTTTCAAATAAATTTTTTTTTTTTTTAGTTATATTTTTTTTTATTTGTTTTTTTTTTATTATTTTTTTTTTATTTCATTCCGTTTTTGTTTTTTCATTTCATTTTTTCATTTTTCATTTTTTTCTTTTATTTATAATATTTTTTCATTGTATCTTCCTTTTATAAATTTTTTTTTTTTTTTCATTATATTTCATTCATTTTATTTTTTTTTTTTTTTTTATATTGTTTTATTTTATATTACTTTATTATTATTTTTTTTATTTTATTTGACATAAGTCTCTTTTTTTGTTTTTCCTTTCCTACTATTGATGCTCCGTTGTCAATTTTGGTTTTGTAACAAACCGGCTTCGGCCATTAAATTGACAAGGGTTGACGAAAAGTCGTTTCAATGTATATGTATCTCTATTTTTTTCCAATCTTTTTTATTCAATTTTGTTTTATTTTATTTATTTTTTATATTATTCTATTTAATTTAATTTTTTCTTCTCTCTTTATTTTTTTTTTTATTTGATATAATTTTATGTAATGTTTCAAATTAAATTTTTTTATTTAATTTTATTTTTTTTTTATTTGATTTTTTTTTACTTTTTGTATTTTCTTTTCTTTTATCTTATTTTGTTTTATTTTATTTCATTTTATATATATTTTTTCTTTTTTTTTAGTTTTATTTTTAGATTTCTTTTATTTTTTTGTTTTATTTCATTTAATTTAATTTTATGTAATGTTTCAAATTTAATTTTTTTTATTTAGTTATATTTATTTTATTTTTTTTTATTTTTTTTTTTTCATTTTTTTTTTTCATTCTATTTTTGTTTTTTCATTTAATTTTTTTTTTTTTTTTAATTTTTTTCTTTTATTTATAATATTTTTTCATTGTATCTTGCTTTTATAATTTTTTTTTTTATTTATTATATTTTTTTTTTGATATTGTTTTATTTTATTTGACATAAGTCTCTTTTTTTGTTTTTCCTACTGTTGGTGCTCCGTTGCAATTTTGGTTTTGTAACAAACCGGCTTCGGCCATAAAATTGACAAGGGATGAGGAAAAGTCGTTTCAATATATATGTATGTATCTTTATTTTTTCCAATCTTTTTTATTCTATTTTGTTTTATTTTATTTATTTTTTATTTTAATCTATTTCATTGAAATAAATTTTTTTTCTTTTAATTTTTTTTTTTTCATTTAATTTAGTTTTATATAATGTTTCAAATTTAATTTTTTTTATTTAGTTTTATTTATTTTATTTTTTGTTTTTATTTTTTATTTAATTTTTTTTTTTGGTATTTTCTTTTCTTTTATCTTATTTTGTTTTATTTTATTTCTTTTTATATATTTTTTCATTTTATTTTTAGATTTAATTTTTTTTATTTTATTCTATTTTTGTTTTTATATTTTTTTATCTTATCCCTCTAACTGGCAAGGCTGCCTCAAGGCAGCCTTTATTCAAAATTAAAGTTCTCAGCGACCTTTGCAATTTTCGTTATAAATTGCAATGACATTATTTCTTTGGAAAATGATTTTTATGCGACACAAGTTTTTTTGCTTTTGCTCTTGCTTGTTTTGATTTTATTTTAATTTTAACTCCCGCTTCAAGTGAATTCACATCCAAAATTTACCATAGTGTTGATGCGAATTTTAAATGAAAAACAAGTAAGGAAGTCTAAGTTCGGGTGAAACCGAACATTACATACCCAGCTGTGCACATAAAATGCTGTTAAATTATGTAAAGAATATGAAAGTTGATGTATGTACCAAATTATATTATTATAGCGAAATCAGTTAATTAGATATGGACTTTTCAATATTTCCACCTCCTTTCAATATAACTTTTATGAAAAAGTAGGCGTGGTCGCGAAGCGATTTCGTTTATTTTCTATAGCTGAATTTACCACAACAATAGTATGTCCTCTACGAAATTTCGTTATACTAGCATAAACTGTTCTGAAGTTATTAAGAGTCAAAATTTTAAAATTTCTTCAAATATACGTGGGCGGTACCACGCCCCCTTTTCAAAAATTTTTATAAAATCGGCCTTAGAACATCTAAATCAATACATATTGCAAATTTTATCATTGTAGCTGCTTCTAATATTGAATTAACCCATTTTATACGTTTTTCGAAATTTTCGATATCGAAAAAGGGGCGTGGTTATGGTCCGATTTTACCCATTTTCAATAGCAATCTATTCTGAACCCAAATAAGTACGCATGCCAAATTTCGTGAAGATATCTCATTATTTGCTCAAGTTATCGTGTTAACGGACAGACGGACGGACGGACGGACGGACAGACGGACGGACATGGCTCAATCAAATTTTTTTTCGATCCTGATCATATTGATATATGGAAGTCTATATCTATCTCGATTCCTTTATACCTGTACAACCAACCGTTATCCTAACAAAGTTATAATACCCTGTGTACAAGTACAGCTGGGTATAATAATCAAACTTATGCGTGTTTGTTTTATCCGAAAATTTAACAGTAAATTACATGAAGTGTAAGTTGTTGATAAATATATCTTGTGATCGTGTAAATATAAAAATGCAAATATCGGATATGAAAATGCAAAGGCGGCCTGAAGGTAGCCTTGTCGATTTACGCCCAAAAATGCATTCTCATATTTGCCGTTCATCACTGTCGCTTTATATAAAAGTATGTTAGTATTAGATCTATATTTTCTAGAAATTGAAGCAAATGGTCGTGTTCTCCGAGAAAAAAGGTTTAGGTTTAATGGAATCGGTGGATATGGATGAAGATTTCGAGGACTTTAACAGTGATGATGAACCTTATTATCTTGATTTTAGCCTAGATGAAATATCTCCCGAAGACGAAGAATGTATCTCAAATTGTACTTGGGAAATGGATGCCAACGGGTCAAAAAATTTTGCTGAGGAAAGTTTCGATATAGCCAGCACCTCATCTCCGAAAGTAATAGGCCCATCAACCTCAGCAGCATCTTTGGAGCCTTATAAAAGGGATCCCCTCTACCACAGTCAGAAAGTTTTGGTTCTTCGAGTTCGCCATCTGATGGAGGACTTAGAGGTTCAGTACATACCGTCGCTACCAACGAAGACTAACACGGTTCAGTTAGCGGAAAACTAGCACACTTCGTTCTCTGCGTGGAAGAGTAACACGCTTCAGTTCTCTGCGTGGAAAACTAGCACACTTCAGTTCTCTGCGTCGAAGACTAACACGGTTCAGTGTGTCTATGTGAACTGAGCTAGTTTTCCATGCAGAAAACGAAGTGTGTTAGTCTTCCGCGCAGAAAACTGAAATGTGTAAGTCTTCGACGCAAAGAAGGAAGTATGCTAGTTTTCCAGGAACACAACTGTATCGTGTTAGTCTTCCACGCAGAGAAAGATGTGTACTAGTTTTCCACGCAAACAACGAACCGTGCTAGTCTTCCACGCATACTACGAACCGTGCTAGTCTTCGTTGGGAGCGACGATATATATTATTTACTTTTTTAACTGAACCTAAGGTGGCGTAAGAGGCAGATACAGTTGCACATCAATGATGTAGCTTTTCGGCGAGAGTCTACATTGCCACAATCAATTAAAGATATGTCGACTCAAATGAAAATTCGAGTAGCATACATAAAAAAAATATTTGCATACTTTTTCTCAGTTTTGAAGATTTGCCCGTTAGAAGGTTATTCTATATTTTATTCCATTTTTTTTCTTTTATTAAACATATTTTTTCTTTTTTTTTCATTTTACATTTTTTTTTTTTCATTTTTTTATACCTTTCATGAACATGAAATGGTATTATAACTTTGGTCCGATGTTTGTAAATATGAGAAGAAGAAGAGATAGACCCATCAATAAGTATACCGAAATGATCAGGATGACAAGATGAGTTGATTTAGCCATGTCCGTCTGTCCGTCTGTCCGTCTGTCCGTCTGTCTGTCTGTCTGTTTGAACGCAAACTAGTCCCTCAGTTTTTGAGATATTTGGCTGAAATTTGGTATGCGGCCACCATTTTCCAATATAGGAATCATTTGTCGGAACCAGCAAGATCGGATCAATATAACATATAGCTCCCATACAACCGATTATTCCGATAAACGGATTTTGGGCTATAACTCCTGTAATTAAACACGAAGGAACGTGAAATTTTGTAAGTAATGCTATTTTTATATGTGAAATATCGATGCTGAAAATCATAGAGATGGGATAAATATTTTACATAGCTCCCATACAATCGATTATTCCGATAAACGGATTTTGGGCTATAACTCCTGTAATTAAACACGTAGGAACATGAAATTTTGTAAGTATTGCTATTTTTATATGTGAAATATCGATGTTGAAACTCATAGAGATGGGATAAATATTTCACATAGCTCCCATACAATCGATTATTCCGATAAACGGATTTTGGGCTATAACTCCTGTAATTAAACGCGCAGGAACGTGAAATTTTGGACGTATTGCTATTTTTATATGTGAAATATATATGTTGAAAATCATCGAGATTGGATAAATATTTCACATAGCCCCCATACAATCGATTGTTCCGATAAACGGATTTTGGTAGATAACTCCTGTAATTATATAGGTAGGAACGTGAAATTTTGGAAGTATCGCTATTTTTATATGCGAAATATCGATGTTGAAAATCATTGAGATGGCATAAATATTTCACATAGCTCCCATACAATCGATTATTCCGATAAGCGGATTTTGGGCTATAAGTCCTGTAATTAAACACATAGGAACGCGAAATTTTGGAAGCATCGCTATTTTTATATGTAAAATATCGATGTTGAAAATCATTGAAATGGGATAAATATTTCACATAGCCCCCATACAATCGATTGTTCCGATAAACGGATTTTGGTAGATAACTCCTGTAATTATATCGGTAGGAACGTGAAATTTCGTAAATGTTGCTATTTTAGAATGTGGAATGTCGATGTTAAAAATCAATGAGATTGGACCAATATAACACATCGTCCCCATATAATCGATAGCTCCGATAATTTCGGTATGAGCTAAAGTTAAATTCACACAGGCTGTACTGGGGATCAAACAGTGAAAATCGTGACGCTTATTCATGAAAGGTATTTAGCCTTCGGCACAGCCGAAGACAGCTTTCCTTACTTGTTTTTTATTCTATTTAACTGAATGAATTTTTTTTATTTTTTTTTTTTTTGTTTTTATTTTTTTTTTTTTTTGTATTTTCTTTTTCTTTCTCTTATTTTGTTTTATATATTTTTCATTTTATTTCATTTGATTTTTTTTTTTTTTGGATTTTTTTTTTATTTTTTTTTTTTTATAATATTTTTTTTATTGTATTTTGATTTTATATTTTATTTTATTTGATATTATTTTATTTTATATTACTTTATTATTATTATTTTTTTATTTTTAGTTTTATTTATTTTATTTGACATACGTTTCTTTTTTTGTGTATTCCTGCCTGCTGTTGTTGCTGCTTTCTCGCAACCTTCCACGACTATTATTGTCGTTTTTCCATATAAACCTTTTACTAGTCCTTTCAAGCACTTTGCCTTTGCTAACTGTGAACAACGAACGCATTTCACTTGAATATTACAATACTAATGAGCAAAATGAAAAGCACTTTTCATGTAGCAGAGACAAAACGAGACACTTAAGTAGGGAATTAGTACTTCAAGTATGTATTGACATTAGGGATACCAAAAAATAATCGTTGCGTGGGAGAATTACTGCTCGTGTAACTAGCAGATGAATCGATCCATCCATTTTTTTAACTGACATTTCCAATGAATTGATTGGTTTTTTCCGTTTTGTTATATAAAGAAGTGGAATAGAGTAGTGTTGACTAAAAAAGTGCAAATTTCCATCAATGTGCTATATTAATATTTTTGTGGAATGTTCTCAGAAAAAATCTAACATGCATTGATTAAAAAAGTAAAAAGTTTGATGGTGAAAAAATATGTTAATTTTTTTTTTTTGGCAGTGAAAAATATACCACATTTTCATGCATACAAATTTGTAAAGAATGACGGAAAGGGTGATGGTGCCATTTTGAACGAGTCTAGCATATAACTGAGCCACTTATGTAGTCGTTCGTGAAATGAATTTTTGATTAAATTGCCCTCAAATTTTCTTTGTATTTTTCGCGTAAATGTCAGAATTATGCAAATTGGCTGTCAAAATTGTTTAAATAAAATAGTGTGAAAAGATGTATTTTTAAAATTTTTGCAAATCCATTCACGTATTTAGGAAAATAATATATTTTTTTTTGTTTTTACATTTTTAAGATAAACAAAGAAATATAAATCAAATCAAATCAAATTTATTCATTCATTTTTCTTTCTAACAACATATATATATTAGGGTGATTCAAAAAAAATGTCGACTTGGTCTTACCCCCTAAAAAGTTAGGTATTGATGAGAAAATAAGCCTTGCAAATTAGCGCTTTTGGCTAGTACATTTTCTTCAGAGAAAACATGAAAGTGTTACTTTTCGTCAGACACAAAATTTTAGTGTTAGTTTTCGTATGGCACGTCGATATATGGAACTCTATATCTATCTCGATTATTTTGTGCCGTTACGTAGTACCGTTATGTGGACAAAATTGTAATACCCATGTACTAGTACTACTACGCTGAGTATAAAAATCAACTATCTAATAATGCAAACCCTGACACCCATTTGGTCAAAGTCATACTTAAAATATATGTTAGAAGTCATAGTTTCATATGATTCTAGGGAAAAAATTGATTGAAACAAATAAAAACTTATTTTTCACACGACTTAGGAAGTGCGTCCGTCTGTCTGTTTGAACGCAAACTAGTCCCTTTTGCTGAAATTTGGTATGCGATCACCATTTTGTAATATAGAAATCATTTGTCGGAACCAGCAAGATCGGACCGATATTACATATAGCTCCCATATAATCGATTGTTCTGATTTACGGATTTGTGGCTATAACTCCTGTAATTAAACAGGTAGGAATGTGAAGTTTTGTAAGTACCTATTGCTTATTTAAGAGGTGCAATATCGATATTGAAAATCATTGAGATGGGATAAATATTTCCCACAGCCCCCATACAATTGATTGTTCCGATAAACGGATTTTGGTAAATAACTTTTGTAATTAGATAGGCAGGAACGTGAAATTTCAGTTAAGTGATCGGCCTACTACACCAAGTCGTGAATTTTTCTAAAAGGAGTCGCCCCTCGGCAGCAGTTTGGCAAACTCTCCGGGTATATTTCTGCCATGAGAAGCTTCTCAGCAAAAACTCATTTTTGCTTCACAAGTGCCGTTCGGAGTCGGCAAAAAACTGTAGATCCCGCCACCTTGTAGAAAAAAGTCCAAAAGCATCGCACAACAAGTTGGAAGAGAAGATCGGCTTGCTAAATTTAATTTAATTTTGAATTGTTGGAAAATCGGGCTTTCAGTCAAATGTTTTTTTTTTTATTTATTTTATATTATGCCGACGTTTCGACCTTTTATCGTGGTCTTCTTCAGGGCCTAGCAGACAATTTAATTTTCTTTGAAGCCCACTTTCAAGCAACAATAGACAAGTAGTTACTTCCACGAAATAAAAAAAAAATCTATATGACATTTCAATAGCTCTTAAGAGCAATGATGTGTCTACTTTTATCATATTTCGCTTTAATATTAATTGTATTTTCTGCTGTTTGGTACTTTTATGATTGCGTGCTGCGCATTAAAAACACTCAACAATTTTTTCACCTTTCTTCTAATTTCGATTTGTTTACGATTCAAAGTAATCTTTAATTCATTCTGTTTTATTTATTTGTTTGCTGCTTTTATCTAATACATTGCGCTTTTGCTTGTGCTTTTTTATATTTTATTTGTTGCTATTATTTTGCCCAACGAAAGTGAAAATTGGCGAATTGTATATCATTTTGCGAGGCCAGTGGCCTAGAGGGTGTTGCTTCTTTTTTCTCTTTATTGTAATGTTTTTTTATTAAAGTAGCCATTAGAGTGGTTCTCATACATATATGAACTTTTTGGAAATTCTGAAACATTACCTCGAAATATTTTTCCTTGTACATTATTATTCTGTTTTTACTACACTTCATTCTCTACGTCGAAGACTAACACACTTCGTTCTCTGCGTCGAAGACTAACACAGTTCGCAAAGAACTGAACTGTGTTAGTCTTCGACGCAGAGAACGAAGTGTGTTAGTCTCTTCGACGCAGAAAACTGAAGTGTGTTAGTCTTCGACGCAGAGAACGAAGTGTGTTAGTCTTCGACGCAGACAACGAACCGTGTTAGTCTTCCACGCTAACTGAACCACATTAGTCTTCGTTGGGAGCGACGATATACACTCAGAAAATATTTTCCATACTTTGGCTCCCAAAGACATGGCTTCCTTAACATAAGTAAAATATTCCTTAATTCAAAGACTTTTTTCCTTAAATTGAGGAAAAATGGAATTCATTCCAATAGTGGATTCGTCCCGCCATATGGTTTCATCTTCTTCCTTGAGAGTCGGCGTTTTAGCTGTCAAATTGCTTATATTGTTACTTTGTCTGACATTTTCCGCGCTAGAAAACAAAAACAAAATACAAGGAGTGTGTGTGTGTGTGTAGTATTGAATTCACTTGAAACAGCCTTGTATGAATTCGCCTTGGATGGACCAGAGAGAATTGGGCGTTAGAAGAGCGAGCTCCGAAAAGAAGGTGAATAAGTGTTTGGTGTTATAAGAAGATAAGCGCCTTGTCTCTCGAGAAAGATGACGTTCCTCTTCAGCAACAGGAGAAGTTGCAGCTCGCAGAACAGCGTTCACCGGACTGAGTTCAAGATGGGAGCAAATATGGTGAAGTGACTGTGTCCAACGTGCCACGATTCCCCCCATATTCCACCCATCCAGTGTGGCTATTAAAATGCTGGTATATTTTACAATGAAAACAGAATAACAAAAATCAAAAAAAAAACTATTTTTGCTGTACCTAAAGATAGTGAGTGACTTCCTCTTCTTCTCGTTTTTAACTCGCAGTGTACTGTAGAATGTCAGAAAATGAAAGAAAATCGATGGTTATCGATTCAAACTCTTTTGACACACTTTGACATTCTACGTTACAAAAAGCTAGAAGCGAATATTGCCGAATTCCAACAGCCAGAAAATTTAATTTGATTTGATTTATCTCTTTTAGCTCCATCGGTCACTAGAAACCACCGAGAAAACGGCGTTAGGGCAGCAACAATTTCATTGTTCGAGAGGCCAAGCAAAAAGCGTTTTAATCTGTGTGGGGCAATTGTCGCACTAGCTGCCTATGACGGATTTAAATACACTCGTATACTACTTGAGTATAATAACTCAAAATATGCTTCATTTTTATTGCACTATTTCAAAGAACAATTAATGTAATGCGCACTTGAAGTAAAATTTAATATGGCAACATTATTGCCAACGTGCTTCAGGCTCGTGGAATGCGTATAAACATAAATGAAATTTAATTCGTAGCAAACGACTCTCGTTTATTATGAATATCTGTTTGTGTTGTATTACGTAATCTGGCTGAAAGCATTATGTAGTTAAATTACTTAACGCTATTTATGTAACATCTAATACGCTGTTCAAAATAGCCATATATCTGGCCGAGTATGACAGAAGCTGAGGAAAATGCTGACTATTGGACACTAGAGCGTATCGCCAACAAAAGTTTAAAATGTTCCCCCCGGGTTCGAATGTTTACTTGTTGGTGATTTCAAAAATGGAAGAAAAAAATTTTCGGCACCCTCTAAAAACAGCGAAATTCGTTTTTTGCTTATAACTTTACTATTTGGTCTTTAATTTCAACGAGCAATATATTGTTGTAAAGTTTTGAGCCCGTGTCATATTTCGTCCATATAAGTCATGGGTCGGCAGATTTGTAAATGCAGGTGTATAAGTGAGAAGGCTTATACACGCGCTGTGATCGTCCGAACTATATTTTTAACATTCGCTGACCAAACAAGCGACACCCCCACGCGATGTGGTTTCGCCCCTTGCCCAGCGACGACTAAATCATTTGGTAAACAAAGAGCACAACGTGTCTGTGTGATGAATCCAACTTGTTTGACTGATCTTAAGATCTATGGGGCGCCGATGCTTGATATAAGTCATTAACCTGCGATACCAACTTTAGCTTTTATTTGAATTTATTTAAAGCCAACACCCTGTAATAAAAAAAAAATTTGAATAAAGTAAATATAGCCTTAGATTTTCTATTCCATTCTCAAAATACTAAGCGATTTGTTCACGTAGTAAGTGATTCTTGTACAGAAGTTGCCGACGTGGAACGCCTAGCTTATATATTCGCTAAACTAAGTAGCCGAGAACGTTACAGCAAATTAGAGTCATGGAAAGTTTTAGCATAAATGCATTACATTTATTTCTTCATTATATGCAGGTAAATATTTCCTTTTTTTCTTAGTTTTCAGGAAACAATTATTTTTTTCAAATACAGGGTGTTGGTTCTAGTAAAAAAAAGAATAAAAGCTGAACTTGGCATAATGGGCTAAAAGTTTCTATGGATGAAATATTGCCTTGGTGAATACCTTTCTGTAACTATATCACTTTTGAAAATCAAACGCAAAATATAGAAATTATAGAAAAAAACAAATTTCGCTATTTTTACAGGGTGACAAAAAAAATAAAAAAAAAATAAAAATTCGAAAACCTCATAAGGTAAGTGTTCAAACTGTCGACGAACATTTTCAACTTTTTTTTTCCTCCTTACACCATGATACGCTCTATTGGACACTATTTAGCAAACTGGTGCTTCTCAAAAAAAGTTAGTGATTTAAAACTTTCTTGGTGTGTATAAAGTTCTTGCCAGCGCATAAATGCAGCCACTTTACACTCCATTTTCTTTGCCCTTGCACATTTCAAGTTGGCAACATTTTAAAAGCCGCTGCTTTTAGGACTTAACTGTTTGTGGTTTGTAAACAAATTGCGCAAACTTTTTACATTGATGTTTATTTAGTTTTACTAATTTTTACTGCATAAGGTTTGCAATTTATCCACACATTTTCTAACTCCTCGTGTAATTAGCTCTTCATGGTCATTATAATTGGTTTAATATGCAACAACTTTGAAGCAAAATGGTTGCCTTGAAATAGACAATGCCTTTCTATAGGTTTCATCCACTGGCTATTTTTCTAGGATAATTTAATTATTTTTACTTTTTACTCTTTATCTCGCTTCGTCGCGTTTTGGCGCGCAGTCTTCTTGTTTAACTCTGATTTTTCCACTCAATGAACAAGAAAGTGTAGACGTTATCTTTATTGCATATTAAAGGATATTTGACAGCAACATAACGGAAAACTTAATGTGGTGATGGTAAAGTGCCGAAATGTGTAGTCAATTTAATGCACCTTTTGACGTCAGTTAAATTAAAGTAGACAGTTTTTTTAACATGAAAAAAATCGAAATAAAAAAGCCGTAAGTACCAAGTACTCTAGATAATTCATGTTTTAACCTGTGTATCCGCTAAGTCTAATTAAATTAATATCTTTAGGGGGATTTCCTTTTAAACAAATGCGAAACAAATGCTAGCTTATTCATCGAATTACTTTCAAAGGAACAACACAAACTTTGTATTTTATCTATCTTTGTAAATTCACCAAAATGTTCCATAAATGACCTCAACATGATCCCAAAATTACCCTAATACGGTCCCAAAACGATCCCAAAATTATGGTAAAACCACCCCAACATGAGCGCAAAAATGATCGCAATAATGGGATCCTTGATCCTAAAAATACCCAGAATTGATAGCAAAATGATCCTAAAATAACCCCAATACGACGCCAAAAATATCCCAAAACAACCCGAATATGACCCAAAATGGACCTCAAAACAACCCCCATATGATCTCAAAATGAACTCAATATGACCCCAAAAAGATCCCAAAATTACCGAAAACTAGCTCTTTCCTTTATCCATTTTTCTATTTTCTTTTCAATCTTTTCCATTCCTTAAATTTGTTTTCCTTTCCTTTCTTTCCTTTCCTTTCTTTCCTTTCCTTTCTTTCCTTTCCTTTCCACTCCTTTCCTTTCCTGTCCTCACTTTTCTTTTCCTTTCCTCTCCTCTCGTTTCCCTTTCTTCCCTTTTTATTTATTTTCTTTCCTCTCCTTTCTATTCCTCTCCTCTCCTTTCCTTTCCTTTCCTTTCCTTTCCTTTCCTTTCCTTTCCTTTCCTTTCCTTTCCTTTCCTTTCCTTTCCTTCCTTTCCTTTCCTTTCCTTTCCTTTCCTTTCCTTTCCTTTCCTTTCCTTTCCTTTCCTTTCCTTTCCTTTCCTTTCCTTTCCTTTCCTTTCCTTTCCTTTCCTTTCCTTTCCTTTCCTTTCCTTTCCTTTCCTTTCCTTTCCTTTCCTTTCCTTTCCTTTCCTTTCCTTTCCTTTCCTTTCATTTAATTTCCCTTCCTCTCCTTTCCTTTTCTTTACTTACATTCCTTTATTTTCCTTTCCTTTGCTTGCATTTCCTTTTTTCACTTTAATCTCCTTCCCTTTCGTTTGCTGGCTTGGAGCTCTTTTGGCCGGATTGTTTAAAAGAAAAACAACCTGTTTCTTTTTTCTCCTACGCGTTTCAACGCTTTCGCGTCTTCATCAGAGAGACTATAATTTTGTTAATTAACTATACAAACACATAACATATTTCACGCTTACACTTGTTGCTTTCGCTTGCATTTTCGAAGTACCTTCCATTTCATTTATTTTCCTTCCCTTTCTATAACCATTTCTTCCTTATTTTTATGCAAGCTCTAGGTACTCGGCTTGCGATGCCTTTTGTACATTATTAAGTAAATTGCTTTTCGAAAGCCATGCACTCTTCACTTAAGGTACACTCAAATTATGCGAATTTCCACGAAAGTCAATTAATAGCGTTATTAATTAGCAATTTTTATTTCAATCACAAGAATACTTTTATAGTTGAAACGTGTTCACATTTTTCAGTATTATGTACATACACAGAAGTCTATTGGAAACATTATAATGATCTTATGTACATACGTGCCAACGTATGTTACACAATTTCGATTCCGAATACGAAAGGACGAAGCACCTTTCAACTTTAATATATTTGAGTTATTTTATTGAACATCGTCAAGCTTCTACATCTGATTTCGCTTTCGGTTTCGATTCCATTGAAGTAGCAGTGAAAACTATGGTTTCGATTCCGATTCCACTGCCGTAGCATCACCAATACAAGCACATGTACGCAAAGATGCCGAATCACGTACAAACCGCAATTTATTATACAAGTTGAATACTTTTAATAATGCTGCATGGGAGGGGGAAGGGTAGAAGGAGGGGGAGGGGAGGATAGCGAAGTTCGATCGTAAATACTTTAAAGTGCGCGCAGTGAGAACATATAAAGTCCTTTGAATTGCAATTAATTAAATATTGTTCTCATAAAAGCAATAAATGGAGACCATTCATTAAAAAATATTTTGCAATCTAATAAATTTTAAAAAGTTTAATATGAAGAATTTGTGGCGTATTTAATATTTAAGTTTTTTAAAACGAAGAAAATAAAATGAAAATAAAATGAAAATAAAATGAAAATAAAATTAAAATAAAAAGGCAATATATCGACCATCCATATTATATCGATGAAACAGAATTGGAGTTTAAACAATAAAGTCGTTCGGTGATTTCGATCTTTAAATTTAAATTTTTTAAATTTTTTGCAGTATTTTTACTTACTAACATAAACTTTGCAAAATAGATTTCCGAAAAAAATATAAAATAGGTGGCAACTTTATAAACCGCCTCAAGTGCCAACACCCAAGTAGAAAATCTTAGAATGAAGTATACTATCCACAAATAAAATTTCATCCAAATCGGTCAATGTTCGAAGAAATTAATAAAAGGCCTAAGGTGGCAACCCAAGGTGTCAACTCATTTTTAAGATATCATGGCTGGTATTCGGATGAAAGTACCTTTGATTTGATAACCATTTTGCCATACCTTGCTCAATATCTAAGAAAAAAATAGATAGATGGCAACCCTGTAAACCGCCCCAACTGGCAACACTCAAGTAGACAGTTTTAAAGTCAAGCATACCAACTCTATGAAAATTTCATTGAAATCGGTCAACAGGTCCGAAATGACCACAAAATTATCCCAAAATGCCTCCGAAATTATCCCAAAATTGATCCCGAAATGACATCAAAATTACTTCAAAATGAAGCACACATGATCCCAAACTGGCCTCAAAATGTCCAGAAAATGTCCCTTAAATGATCAGAAAATGATCCCAAAAAATGCACAAACGGACCCCAAGAAGACACTTAAATGGTCGCAAAATGATCCGAAAATGACTCCAAAATTATAACAAAATGATCCGAAATTGAACCCAAAATAGCCCCAAAGTTATCACTAAATAATCCCAAATGACCCCAAAAAATACAAATACAATACGGTAAAATGGTAATCCTGGGCGTAAAACCTACCTGAAAATATTTTAGTTGGTATGTCGTCAAAAATACCTTTCATTTGAAACCCATATTGGCATATCGTACTTAATATTAAAAACTAAAATGAGATAGGTGGCAACCCTGCAAAACCCCCCCAAAATCTAACAACCAAGTGGATAGTCTATGCAAAATTTCATCCCAATCGGTCAAGCGGTTCTCGAGATAGTACCGGATATACAAATATACTGCGGTAAGGTGGCAACCCTAGGTGGCATTCCTACTTGAAAATATATTAGTTTGTATGTGCCCGGAAATACCTTTCATTTGATACCCATATTGGCATATATTGGTAAAAAAAAATTTTAAAATATTGAGATAGGTGGCAACACTGTAAACCACCTTAAGTTCCAACCCCATGTGGATAGTCTGAGAATCAATAATACTATATATATACAAAATTTCATCCAAATCGGTCAAGCGGTTGCCGAGATAGTCCGGATATACGAATATACAAGTTTAGCTGGTTTAAAGTTACTAGTATCGCTTGTGATCGAAAATTCGACCAATAAAATCTTTGGGGGGGCGTGGGGTCGCTAGCCCCGTACTCCCCATCCATGCATTAAGGGGACGCCCCTGAAAATATACCGCGTATACCTCAATTTTTTCAAGTTCCTTTCCATCGGTGCATATTTCATTCAAATCGGTCAAACGGTTCGCTCACAGGAGGTTCCTAAAGTTTTTCATGTGGCGTATGTATATATACATAGATACATACTTAGATATGGAATATATATATATATATATATAGATATGGAAAAGCGCTTACGAAAATATCCATATTAGTAGATCCATAAAGACAACTTATTTAGCACATCGCTACACGCACACACCTACATAGCTTGCTTAGAACTATTCTACTAAACGTTTGCTTGCAGCAACCTATTAAAATGGTTTAATTTTCTCAATGAGACCTTAACTTTAATAAATTACCATATGAGCACAAAATGTTCATAGAATGGAATAATGAAAATAAAAAAGAAAATTGAATAACTGCATACAGAGAAAGAAAGTTGATTATGGTTTAGAAAAGACGAACATAGGAACATTAGCCCAGTTATTTGCTCTAATGGCTTCAGTAGCCAACAAAACAAATAGCCGCTTATGGTCTATAAATAATTAACGGTATGGTTGATGTCATGTGATGTGTGAATGGTGGTGACTTTGCTCTATTCGATTCAATGGCGAGTAAGTGCTTTCCTATTTAAAAAAAAAAAAACAAAAAAAAAACTAGTAAGAAAGTCTAAGTTTGAATACCCAGCGATGGTTTTCAGAACGATTTCGAAACCCCAAGGGAATTCAAGTCATCCTCCACCTGTTGTTTACATCTCAGTCGAGGCATCCCCTTTCCTCAGCTACCGAACTCGGGTGACGATAAGAAAACCTTCTGGGCTGGAGCTTTTTTGTCCATTCGCATGACATGACCCAGCCAGTGGTGCATTTGGGCTTTAATTCGCTGGACTATGATCAGATCTATATAAAGCTCGTTCAGGTCATCGTTAAATCTACTTCGATACTAGCCGTTAACATCACCGGAGAACTTTTCTTTCAAATACTCCAAGCGCTATCTCATCTTCTCTTGACATTGTCCATGAATCTGAACCATACATCAGGACAGGTATGATGAGTGACTTATAGAACGTGATCGTTGTTCTTCGAGAGAGAGTGGTAATGCTAGTATACCTCAATTTCATCATTCTACCAAAATCACTTTAAAAGTTATGACCACTCGAATTTTCAAAAATGTCTCACTCAAAAGTGGACGGTGTCACGCCCACTATAGAAAATTTATGAAAAATCATAAAAGAATGACCAGGTGTATTCCCTATAAAACTATATCATTTTAGCCATTTCAGCTACCGACATATCACTTTATGTGATTTTCGAAATTTTCGATAAAGAAAATGGGAGCGTGGTTATCATCCAATTTCGCCCATTTTCAGTAGCAATCTACATTGGCCAGAAAGGAACCTGTCTACGGGCGGACGGGCATGCCTTAATCAACACCTCTTTTCAATCTTAAGAACTTTCAAATATGGCACTCTATATCTACCTCGATTATTTTGTGCCGTTACGTACCTAGTACCGTTGTTTGGACAAAATTATGATACCCTTGTGCCAGTACTAGTACGCTGGGTATAAAAACATTTTGATATATTTAGATAGTTGACCATGGTCAGAAAATTTCGCTAGTCACGTATGAATGCGTAAGTCATTATAAAAGTAGGGGGCGTTCATTTTTAGGACCAAACCCCCTCTTTCTCTATGACAATAAAAAAATAAGTTTCACAAATTAATATTGTGAAAGAATAGAATAGGGTACAAGCAAATAACGGTTGTTCACAAGCTCTTTCAAACAGAACATATTCAAGCACGGTATACAGTTAGGCAACTCACAAGGTGTTTTATGGTGGTATAACAAACAAAGCAACGGTGCTATAATCTATGAACACAGTGGACATATACAAACGTGTACAACATTATCCAGATATTAAGTTGACACGCTCATTAAACTGGTTTTTATTTGAACTAAGGCATCTCTCGTTTCATTTTATATACATAGCATATGAATGAACAGACTACAGCTCGCCATAGAAACGTTATATTTATGACAGTTGGTCTTTTATATAATAGCTTCTCGGTTTTATTTTTTTTTCTACTTTCTTCGTAACAAATAAAAAGATTAATTAACAACCAAAAACATTTAAATACGTTATGTAACTATTTGCCGGTCATTGTCATTTCTATTCTAGTACCAGTAATTAGGTCAACATTAGTAGTCACCTGTTCTTTAGCTAAAATGGTCATGAAGTAGATTTTTGTTGGATGTGACTTTGTGTTTACCAAGAGTAAACTACAAACCAGATTTAGAACTGTTCAATTGACTTAGTATATATGTGTGTAGACAACCCTATATATTACACCTACGAACAAATAAAACTGACGTGATTTATGACCTTGAAATTTTAGCTCCTCTCTTCTTTTATCAAAATATTGGAGGTCCCATTGCTTTAACATTCAACTTGTGTTTTTCCTATAGAATTTTGAACCACTCTCCTCATATACACCTTTCATATCTTCTTTTTCTCCCAACCCAATCCCTATCCCAGCTACGGCTTTTGCTCCCTTTTTTTTTTGAGGTGTTACAGATTAATCTCATTTGACTCTTCACCCATTTTCAATACTCTACGATGAATACTTCCAGAGATATTCAGTATGAACAATACCTTTTGTAGGGGAGGTGCCACGCCCCTTCTTCGTTCCGCCAACTTTTTTTGGGTATTAGATTAAGATTAATCTCATTAAACTTCCATCCAATATTAGCACAGGCGTTTAGGAGGAGTTGTCAGAAAATTCGGACAGAAGACTTTTATATATAAAGCTCGTTCCAAGCGATGAGATAGTGAAAATATAATCGTGGTCATTATTTGTATGAAGCTTGCAATATTCCTTTTACATTTTACTTCAATGTTGAGAAAGAAATAGTTCATCAAATTACTTGATAGCCATATTCCAAATATTTTTATATGGGAGATACGATAATTTCGCACTCAAGGAAAATTTATGAGTTGGTCCATACGATAAAAAAGAAAATCACTTTTTGGCACAATTGTACGGATTTCAGCTATAATATTCTACCAGATGAAAGTAAATTTCGAAAAAATGTTCGTTACAATAAAAACGCAAAAAGGGTCGATATACCGGGATATCACCCTAAAAGAGCACGTTTGGAGGAGGAACAAGCAAAATTACCCAAACTATTTGGAATTTCATAGAATGCTATGAAAGAAATTTGATTCTGAGTATAACAACCGTACAAATGCACTTCCTGCTAATTAAGAGCAAAAACTTTGTTTATCTAAAGAAAAAATTATAAACGGAAAACATTTTTCCTGGTGAACAAAAATTGTTAAACTAATTAATGAAAACAAAATTTGCATGCAAAGCAGAGCTAACCAAAAATGTGAGTGAAGCTTTGTTAGTGAGCGAGCGGACATCGCAACAATGTTTTTGATAATGCTGTTTGTTTTTGCTTCGTCGCTCACTAGCAAACAACGAAGCAGCGGAGTATATTGGCGAGGCAAAGCAAAGAGCGTACTTAATAAACTTTTCGAGTTTGGCGCTACGAATTGTCGACAATTGCTTCACTATTTGTTGAGTTCTGATGCCAAAGCTTTTAATGATTGTTTTAAGAGGCGAAACCTTTATTTTAGGTAATTTAGTTTAAATTACTTTGTTATTTGTTCAGAAAGTAGTTATATTCTACCGAGAAATCACTTGGGATGACAGAAGACGAGTTAATGCTAAATAAATGTTGCTTAAATTAATTATAGCTCTTGGGTTGTGTATGAAAAAGAACAAGAGTGAATTAAA
>CAXKVI010000001.1:9025462-9027962 GCA_964058755.1 Campiglossa producta | reverse complement strand
TTTTATTTTATTTTATTTTATTTTATTTTATTTTATTTTATTTTATTTTATTTTATTTTATTTTATTTTATTTTATTTTATTTTATTTTATTTTATTTTATTTTATTTTATTTTTGTAGCAGTTTTTCGCGCAGAGGAAATAAAACGTGACCGTTCAGTTTAACAATTTATTTAGAGTGGGAAGATATTAAGTCTATTACATTGGAAAGTACATAGAACAACTAATACATAGGAATGAGTTTAGGTTTGCAGAGTTGCATTTAGATTTCAACAATCGCTCCCTCAAACCAAACTCGTAATTATAAAAAATAACAATTCGAATACATGTACATTTTACAAATAAAAAATATCATTTTACAATACATGTATTACAGTTCAATTTTAAGTAATTTAGAAATTTCAAAGTGCTTCTGCTTTCCCAAAGCTTTTGTGAGAATATCCGCTGCATTTTCATTTGTCGAAACATATTGCACCTCGATTTCTTGGTCTTCCGATTTTTCACGTATATAATGGTACCGTATGTCGATGTGCTTGCTCCGTTTCTGAACCATGGGATTTTTGACCAGAAACAATGCGCTTTGATTGTCGCATAAAATAGGAGTGGGCTTCTTTATATATTGCAAGAAACCCATTTCGTTGAGAAGACTTCTATGAAAAACTAGTTCTTTCGCTCCCTGACACAACGCCACGTATTCGGCTTCCATTGTGCTGAGCGCAACCACTGGCTGTTTTCGAGATTCCCAGGCTACTGGCCCACCTGCGATCAGAACAACAAAACCGGTATATGATTTTCGATCACAACTGTCATTGCCCCAATCGGAATCTGTAAAACATAAAAATTTTTCATAGTTAGCAGAAAATTTTATTTTACCATCAGGATTCTTCGCCAGATATCTTAGTACATGCTGAGCAGCATTCATATGTTCTTTATGTGGATGTGCGTTAAACTGCGATAATTTGGATACCACATAAGCAATATCAGGCCTCGATATCACCGCCAAGTACATCAGTGCACCGATCAAACTTTGGTACTGCTGTATTTTTAAATCGTTGCATTGCTTATCGCACTTTTGTAATATACTACCAGGAGCCCATGGAGTCGCCGCCGGTTTGCAATTTTCCATGCCCCATTTCCGAAGAATCTGATTTGTGTACCGCCTTTGATGAATAGTAATTTCACCTCTATCACCAACGCGTTCGATCTCCATACCCAAGTAGAAAGATATGGGTCCACGATCGACAGTCTCAATAAATTTGTTTAGATTTGTGATTATGTTCAGCATCTCATCTTTGCACGTACACGCCAATAACATGTCATAAACATATAAACCAATAATGCTGACTTTTTCACCAACACGCCGTATATACACACTTGTGTCCGACTTGCACCTTACAAAGTCCATTTTTAATAAAATTTCGGTTATTTTGTGATTCCATTCACGGCCCGCTTGCTTTAGACCGTATAAAGCCTTTTTTAATTTGCACACCTTTTCAGGATTTTTCGCGTCTTCAAACATAGGTGGTTGCCGCATATATACATCGTCACTCAGTTCACCATTTAAATACGCTGATACAATGTCAACATGATTGACCAACAATCTATGTTTCGCTGCTAATGCCAAAATCAAACGTATAGTTGAGTGCCGCACTACCGGTGCAAAAGTGTCACGATAATCCACATTATGTTTTTGCGAACACCCTAATGCCACTAGCCTCGCTTTGTATTTTTCTATGGAACCATCGGGCATGCGTTTTAATGCAAAAACCCACTTGCACCCAATCACATTTTTGTTGCTTGGCTTTTCCACCAACACCCAAGTGTCATTACGCAACAAACTATCATATTCTGCTCGCATTGCAGTTCGCCAATGATTTGCATCACTAGAGCTCAACGCCTCAGCCACCGAATCAGGATTTTCAATAATTGAATTTAACATTTCAGGAACAGCCTCTGTACAATAAACTTTTTTCGGCCTCCCTACTCCACCTGTTCGCACAATTCTTGGTCGACCTCGCTTTCTTCCATAAGTTATTTCTTCTTCGCTTTCACTTGCACTTTCGTTTGAATCTTCATCACTGTTGTTGTAGTTTGCATCTTGCACACTCACTGCCGCGGTGCTTGCTTCTTGCATTGTATTTGTACCGCTTTCGTTATTATTAGGGTGTACATTAAAATCAATAAAAAATGGTTCTTCACAATCCTCAGCATATTTAAATTTTTCAAACGAATCCTCAAAGAAAATAACATCACGACCAATTGTAATTTGCTTGGTGCTCATGTCAATTAATCTATACGCTTTAGTTGTATCGTGATATCCAACGAACTTAAGCTTTTTGCCTTTTGGCAAAAATTTACTGCCGCGAGGTTTCGGTCCCTTTTGCAAAACTACCGCATCACAACCAAACGTACGTAAATGTGATACTGACGGCTTGCGCCCATGCCATCTCTCATATGGTGTGACGTCACACAACACTTTCGTAGGTGACCGATTCCGTACAT
>CAXKVI010000001.1:9015462-9017962 GCA_964058755.1 Campiglossa producta | reverse complement strand
AGCTATGTGCACGTTCTAGTTTGTGGTGATTTTAACGTGGATCTCCTAGCTGCTGACTCTCTTAGTAGGAATCTTCTTGACTATCTTACCTCTTGTGGCATTACAGTTGTGAGCAAATATGCAACCCGGTTTGGACCGTCTTGTAAGCCTAGTATGCTTGATATTTTTGGTGTCAGTGTGACTGGTGTGATCAATCATATTGATCAATTTGCACTCGATGGCGTTTCTGATCACGAGCTGATGTTTTTATCATATGACATAGATTTTGGCAGGAGAAATTGTCTTAACTCTCTCACGTTTCGTGATTTTAAAAATATAGATTTTCCTGCGCTAATAAATGAGGGTTTTTCGTTGGATTGGAATGCATGTTGGTTTCTTTCCTCTGTTGATCTTAAACTGAACCATGTAACAAGGCTTATAAAATACTTGTTCGATAAATATGTACATCTTCGTATTGCTAAATTGGCCTCGAATAACAAGCCTTGGTTCTCTAAAGAAAATCTAAAGTGGATTAAAGCTAGAAGCAAGGCGTACAAAATGTGGAAGACATGCCCTTCTTCTGAAAACTGGGAAGCTTATAAAAGAGCCAGAAATAAAGTCACGACTGAACTACGACACTCTAAAAAAGTATTCCTGGAAGCTAAATTTAGTAAAGACGTTCCTTCAAAGGTCTTGTGGAAGAATTTGAAGTCGTTTGGTGTAGGTTCCAAGGATGTCAAGGTCTGTGAAATTAATGCGGATGAGATGAATTCATATTTTATTAATGGAAGTTCCCAAACTGTTATGCCAAGTTTTAATATAGACGCAAACCAAATCTGTAAGTTTCCTGATTCGTTTGGTTTCGAGGTGTCCACTGAAGCGGAAATTCTAAAATGTATATTTGCCATTAAATCGAATGCGATTGGCGTGGATGATATAAGCTTACGATTTTTAAAACTTATTGCCCCATGCGTGGTTCCATCACTCACACACATCCTAAACTTCTCGATTACGACTTCTACTTTTCCAAGTGAATGGAAACTTGCTAACATCATTCCAATTCCTAAAAATAATCAACCCGAGTCTCCTAGAGACTTCCGGCCAATTAGTGTTTTGCCTGTACTTGCCAAAGTCTTTGAAAAGCTTCTTGCGAAACAAATCGTGGCACATTTCACAAAGCATGGTCTTCTTAGTGCAAGCCAGTCTGGCTACCGGCATGGACACAGTTGCTCTACTGCTATACTAAAGGTAATAGAAGACATTCGGCCTGCTTTTGATAAACAATATCTTACATTCTTGGTACTGCTAGACTTTTCTAAAGCATTCGATACTGTGAATCATGATATACTTCTGTTAAAGCTCAAGCACTACTTTGGTTTTAATGCAGCCTCCATTAAATTTTTAAAAAGCTACCTCTCGAATAGATATCAGCAAGTTCAGTGCGGTCATTGTTTTTCTTCTCGTGAAGAAATTTCATCGGGAGTTCCGCAAGGATCAATTTTAGGCCCTCTTCTTTTTAGTGCGTTCATCAATGATATTGTTCACTGCTGCTATGATGCATCTGTACATCTTTATGCCGATGACACACAAATTTATCTTTCACGCCCAATTGGTCTTAGCGAGGATTTAGTTTTCAGACTAAATGCGGACCTAAAAAGAATATCTATATGGGCCATGGCGAATGGACTTAGCTTAAATACGGCCAAGACACAACTTCTCCCCATATCGCATGCCTCCTTTGACTTAAAAGACATATCGGCTGTTGTTCTAAACGACTCAGTCATAGCACCCCAGATGACTGTAAAAAACCTCGGTTTCAAGATGAACTCGAAACTAACATGCTCGGATCACATTAATTACAGCTTATCAAGGATTTACTTTGCTTTAAGGAATTTGTGGCAAGTATGTTTTGATCTTCCGACACATACAAAACTTAAGTTGGTACAGTCATTAATTGTGCCCCATATATCATACTTTGAACTTGTTTATTGTGATCTGGATTGTAACTCAAGAAATAAATTGAACTTGGCTCTGAATAACGCTGCTAGATTTATATACCGTAAAAAGAAGTTTGACCATATTTCAACTTACACAATTAATATTTTAAACTTAAGTCTGGTCAACTATCTGAAAGTTACAAATCTAATGTTCCTATTCAAGATTATGAGCAGCCATCAGCCGGGCTACCTCTTTGAGAAGCTGACGTTTGTTCGTTCGTCACGTACCCACGATATCATAGTACCTAGATACTCAGCACTAGCTGCCTCTAGATGTTTTTTTGTTAGCACTATTAGAATCTGGAATTCGCTACCAGTTGCAATTAAAAGCATAACATCGATAGGATGTTTCGAAAAGGCAGTCAAATCATTTTTTGGTTAGTAACCTCTTTTCCCACTTTCTTTTACCATTTTCCCTATCTGGTTTCCCCTTTTTCCCCCCTTTCATTCTTTAACTGATAATGTACTACGATTTTAGTTAGTTTTAAGTTTAAAATTTTGTAATCTCTATATACCTATGTACC
>CAXKVI010000001.1:8988977-9011477 GCA_964058755.1 Campiglossa producta | reverse complement strand
TTATTTTATTTTATTTTATTTTATTTTATTTTATTTTATTTTATTTTATTTTATTTTATTTTTATTTTATTTTTTAATTTTATTTTATTTTATTTTATTTTATTTTATTTTATTTTATTTTATTTTATTTTATTTTTATTTTATTTTAGTTGATTTTATTTTATTTCATTTTATTTTGTAATTGTTCCTCATCAAGTACATATTTTATTTACACCCTAATCCTTGCTCATCGTTATGACTTTATATTGGTACTAGCTAGTGCTCGCGACTTCGTATGCGTATAATTTCTGTTTTTTTTTTTGCAGCTGGGTTAGCAAAGAATAAAATCCAACAAAAAGACTGGATTGAGCGTCTGGCAATGCAATGATTCAATTCCATTCAGTACTTTTAGAGTGTTACGACCACAAACATACAGACAGACATGATCCACATATTGGGCGATAGCTCCAAAACCGGTTGAGATATCGAAAAAGGTAATATCTTAAATTTTAAGTTGAGCGTCGAACAATCCAACGAAAAAAGTTTCATTCAGTTCCATTCATTACTTTCAGAGTGATACGGCCACAAACATACGGACAGGCAGACAGACAGACACACAAAAATTTTTAAAATGGTTGATTTGGATTCTACTCGCTTAATAATGTTTCCCCCAATCAATTTTTTGTTTATATCTGCCATGTACAGCCATCGACCTTTTACAATTTTATTTTATGTAGAGATATAATATATTTTAAGCAAAATCCCACAGCATAAATATTTCTTCACCTTCTTTATGCAATATATCCGTGGTCATTTGTTATATTGAAGTGTGTCGTAATGCCATTTATGTAAAATATTACTTTGACATTTTCAATTTATTCAATGTAAAAATATAAAAAAGGCACAACCAAACGCATTTTAAATGTTAACTCAAGCCTTGATTTATCTAGAAGGATGTGCTGAGATTACAAAGTTTTCTTTTTATCAAAGCATGCCAATCGAAGTAAGCTGTTGAGCAAAAAAGGAAAGTCAAGGATAAATTTAAATATGCTCTGATGCATAAGTAAGCTTATGATTAGGTACCCAGTAAACATAAGATGCTCAGAGATTTGTGTGTATTATAACCAGAGCTCCGATGGTTGTAAGTCAGCTTTATGTGATCAGATGCTAGCTCAAGCAACAATGTTGAAGTAAAAAGTATTTTGTTATAAAAGATTGGTTAGTCAATAATAAAATTGAATTGATTGAACTCATCTGTACTTCAGAGACATTTCTATAGCTTTATACAGAATGCAGGCGCTCAATGAATTAGAATAAAATAGACTAAGGCAAAAAAAAATTGTGTTTTGTTTTATTTTATATATATACATATATATATTTCACTTCTCTGCCAAGTCTGATGCACTGAGAATAAATTTTTTTGTATCGTTCCAAAATATTTAATTAATCAAATATAATTTAAATACTCTGTACTCTGATAAAAAATCACTACCGTTCAGTAATTATTTTTAGTTGGAATTGATGGAAACTTTCCACTTGTCATTATAAATTACAAGGAAAATACCAAGTTAAGAAATTATTTACCGTTTAGGACTTCCCTGGAAAATCTAGCTAACCTTATGTATATGCGGTGTGACCACACATAATAAAAACCCCTCAGCAACACCAAGCTCATTGTGATTCAACCCCATTAAAGCTACATGTTTCGTAGAATATTCGTAAGAAAATCTTGATGACAATTCACAGAATCAACGTGCCTATTAGGGAGGGCAACGGAATGTTTCTATAACAACGACAGACTGGTGATCAGAGTCTTTCGATGAAGAATAAAGATACCTTTTTTGAATTTGTCTATATATATCTCACATACATACATACAAACATACGTTTTAAGGCTCACTTACACAACGAAATTTTTAACTTATAATTGACAACTTTTCAAATTAAATCTGAGTTAAAAAGATAACTCGCTTTAGTGAAAGTGGGCCTAATTATTCCATTAATCTTACCTGATATCTGTCAAATGCTATCGCTGTTATCGATATCGTTGATACGAAGATGCTCACCGCCTGTAGCATAGCAACTAATTTGCATAGAATTTCAAACTTGCCAAATTGCCAGTACTTTGATAGGATTTCAATTAAGGTAAGCGGCATTGTTATTAAACATAACAGTAAATCTGCAATTAAGAAGACCACATGTAAAATTTAGAGGTTGGAAAACAAGTAAAGTGAAAACAATAGCAATGGTGGGTGGTTAGGAGTAGTGTTGGGCAGTATCGATTCCAAAAGTACTCAGTACTCGATGTTAAAAAGTATCGACAGCACTCGATTCTTAAAAGTATCGATACCGAGTTACAATGCCCGAAATGTACTTAGTGTCTAACAAGTACTTGATACATAAGAATTAATTCATACCTAAAATGTACTCAGTACAAAAAAGTACTCGGTATGTAAAAACTACGCAAGTGTCAAATTTTTGCCAATAGAAAATTACTTAGATACTTGTCGAAATTTCTGAATTCTTTACAATGAATAGAAATTAATTTTTATTTTTTTATTTTAAAAAATTGTAACGTGTGATATTCAGGCAGATTCCCAAACAAATTTGTGAAAATTTTGAAATTTTTATGTAAGTTGACAAAATTTTCGCAAATTTTATTCGGAAGTGAATTGGAGAACCTGCCTGATTATTAAATTACATGAGTAAATGACGAATTATCATAACTTTTTGTTAAATATGGAGCTACCAGTAGAACTTGGAAAAAAGCACACAATACTTTTAAAGTCGGGTACCATTATAGTATCGAAACCGAAGTAGTGCGCAACACTAGTTAGGAGTATTTAAAGAGGCGGTTCTATAAAGTTTGAAAGGGGGTACCGAGTATAAGACTGGCATTTGGTATGAAATTTATATTTCGTTTTAAAATAAAATTTAAATAAATAAAAAATATAAACTAAACAAATTAAATTTAATAAAACAAAAAACAAACCAAAAAAAGTGTATCAAAAAAAATTGTAAATAGAATAAATAAATACTAAACGAAACCCGTTTTTCGTTTTGTCTGAACCCGTTCATTGAATCGGTTGTTCATACCCTGCACTAGCTTCTGAACATCAGGGATGGGCATTATTTTATTTTTGAGTGACGAACCAAGAAAAAAAATAAATTTTTATTCGTTATTCAAAAAAATTTGAGTGATGAGTGATCGGTCATCGGTTATTCAAAAAAAAATTTAATAACCATTTTCAGGATTATCTTGGTGCTGTTTCCGGAAAATTTCGAAACTGTTTTGGGATTAATTCTGGACCATTTTCGGGATCATTTCAGAGCTAATTTTAGGATCATTTTGGTAACATGTTATTCAAAATTACATGAATGATGAATAATTTTTTATCTTTTATTTGAATAATTTTTTATTGGAAGTGGCCCAACCCTGCTCAATATCACCTTCACCACTCAACATTTGATTGTTGAAGCCTTAATGAACAATCGTGTATCAACATAATTGCACACTTAATCGGGTTAAAAGATTAGCTTAGTTGGAAAACACTTCAAATGTATGTGAAAATATGCAGCAAAGGAAGAAGAAACAGACAAGGAATATAGGCACACACCCACATACTTTTGTACTTACCTGAAACAGCCAAATTCAGAATAAATAGATTTCTCGCCGTACGCATAATTGGTTTCCTAGCAACAGCTATCACAACCAGAAAGTTTCCCACAGCGCCGACTAGTATTAAACTCGCATATAACATTATTAGTGTGCAGTGCCAGCTATCAGAAACGGCGCGATTACGTGTAAATTGTTCAACTAGAATTTTTGCTTGTGCACCTATTAAGCTCACATTTGAATGCGTACTTATATTGCCAAAACTCACTTCCAAATAATTGGTAAGTGATGCCGACTCGTCTGCCTCGGCCGCGGGCGGATAGGGATTTAACATTTCCACGAGTGCTACAGCAGGCGATACGCTAACACTCTGCAGTTCTTCGGCGTGAGTCATGTTGATTATCTGCAAAGAGAGAATTAAAAAATTATCGGAATTACATTGGATAACTCTAAATTCTGGGAACTGAGGCAATATAAATAGTTACAAATATTATAATATGGGCAAACCTGAAAAAAATTACTACATTAAATAAAATAAAATAAAATAAAATAAAATAAAATAAAATACAATAAAATAAAATAAAATAAAATAAAATAAAATAAAATAAAATAAAATAAAATAAAATAAAATAAAATAAAATAAAATAAAATAAAATAAAATAAAATAAAATAAAATAAAATAAAATAAAATAAAATAAAATAAAATAAAATAAAATAAAATAAAATAAAATAAAATAAAATAAAATAAAATAAAATAAAATAAAATAAAATAAAATAAAATAAAATAAAATAAAATAAAATAAAATAAAATAAAATAAAATAAAATTAAATAAAATAAAATAAAATAAAATAAAATAAAATAAAATAAAATAAAATAAAATAAAATAAAATAAAATAAAATAAAATAAAATAAAATAAAATAAAATAAAATTAAATTAAATAAAATAAAATAAAATAAAATAAAATAAAATAAAATAAAATAAAATAAAATAAAATAAAATAAAATAAAATCAAATAAAATAAAATAAAATAAAATAAAATTAAATAAAATAAAATAAAATAAAATAAAATAAAATAAAATAAAATAAAATAAAATAAAATAAAATCAAATAAAATAAAATAAAATAAAATAAAATAAAATAAAATAAAATAAAATAAAATAAAATAAAATAAAATAAAATAAAATAAAATAAAATAAAATAAAATAAAATAAAATAAAATAAAATAAAATAAAATAAAATAAAATAAAATAAAATAAAATAAAATAAAATAAAATAAAATGAAATAAAATAAAATAAAATAAAATAAAATAAAATAAAATAAAATAAAATAAAATAAAATAAAATAAAATAAAATAAAATAAAATAAAATAAAAAAAATAAAATAAAATAAAATAAAATAAAATAAAATAAAATAAAATAAAATAAATAAAAGAAAAGTAAAATAAAATAAATTTCATACTTTGCTAACTTTAAGTACTGTAGATTGTGTCCTGTAGTATAATTTTTGGTACTATAGCTTTTAGTACTTTTTAGTACTGTAAATTTTAGAACTTTTTCATATCTTTAACTGTGTAACTTTTAGTTTCCTTTTTGCGTACTGTTACTTTTAGTTACTGTCACTTCTACTATTGAAACTTTTAGTACTATCTTTTAGTACTATAGTTTTTAATACATTAAAATAAACAATACCTTCCGAGTACTTGATGTTTGTATATAAGTTATTAAAATATCCAAAATTTAGTACATATGTATGTACCTAGTACCTTTGGCAGCCTTTTCTTTCGCACATTTTTATAAAACTTCCTGGAATGATGTATAAAGTCAATTGTGTGCCAATGGTTATTTTCAGTTGCATTCCTTTCAATTTGTAATTAAATTTTCTCGTATTCGGATTTCTTTCAAGTGAACTATATTAATAACCAAAGTTTTTCGCTGGAATCCTGCTTGTGAGAACAAAGAAACGAAAGCTATCGTCTAGTGAATTTGATCCGAAAATAATTAAATTTTCATAAATCTACTAAAGACTTGAAGAGGTGAACAAAGTTCAAAGTAGAAATCGATAACTGAAACCGAAACCGAACCCGAAACCGAAACCGTTACCGTAACCGATTAAAACCGATTAATTTTTCAAAACCGAAACCGTTATTTTGATCTAAAACAGAACGAAACCAAAACCTTTTCAAAGGCCGGAACCGGTTCCAAAGGGTTTTGAATTGTTTCAGTGTTTTCTTCTTTTAGTGGGCACATAGGCATTTTCATTTATAAAAAGGTACCTACCCTGAAAAAATTCCATGGAAGATAGTCGAGTAATGAATGAAGCCATCGAAATAAATTTTCGAGATCCGAAAAAAATTTATGAAAATTCAGACTCATTTCAAAATTACATACTCAAGTTTTTTGTGGTACAATTTATTTGTGTTCATGTTTTTATTTTGAAACCGAAACCGAAACCGGAACCGAAACTGGAACCGAAACCGAAACCGGAACCGAAACCCAAATACGTTACATAGCCGAAACCGATAACGGAACGTTATTTTAATCGGTTTCTTACCTTGGTAGGAATTAAATTTATTTGAATATTTAAGGCAAATTCTAAAATTCTCAAAATAGTAAAATTGGACAAAATTTAACCTTAAATACGCTCCAGCCAATTGAGCTGTGTGCTTCTACCCTTTGTTTATCTTCTTTGTCAAACAAAATTTAATTTCCCTTAAGTGAAAATCCTACAATGGAAAAAAATAAATTGATGGAAGCATGCAAAAAGGGTAGCCATTATGCCAACCGTTTTAACCCAAAATCCCATTTAATAATAGCTCCTGCCACCTGCTACAATTCTAAAACAACGTAAGTAATTTTTTGTTATTTTTCTCTTATGTAAATTAGGGTGATTCAAATAAATAAAAAGCGCCCTGTAAGGTTTAAGTTACAGCGCTTATTTTCTTATCAATTACTAACTCGGCGCCATCTAGCGTCCAAACCGTAGTTTCTTGCGGTTTAAAGCTAGATGTCGCCAATACTTGCTGATTTACCCGCGACATCTAGCGGTTGATACTGTCAATTTTTTTAAATTGTTGTGTTTCTCGCTGTTCGGGGGGTGTTTTTGTCTGTTAACAACAACAACAACGCCGTCAACAGTTGATTTACGCGCGAATTCTGCAAATTGGTCTCATCTCAAGTCACAAAATTTGACACTTGTCGTTTGAGGTTTGATATGGCCGAAATGGAATTGGAACACAAAATGTATTCATTAGTGACTAGAGACAGCTTGCAGAATTCACGGGTAAATAGAAATCTATTATCTATACTATATATCGTCGCACCCAACGAAGACTAACACACCTCGTTCTCTGCGTCGAAGACTAACACGGTTCAGCTTTCTGCGTCGAAGACTAACACACTTCAATTTCTAATTCAGTTCTATGCGAACTGTGTTAGCTTTCGATGCAAAGAACGAAGTGTGTTAGTCTTCCACGCTAACTGAACCGTATTAGTCTTCGCTCGGAGCGACGATATATCAAATTCTAACTCGAAATTTTGTAAAAGCTAAACAGCCGATCCACTGGCCCGATTTTTTTCGTTTAAATTTTGAAATATCATAATATAAACTTTAAGGGTCTTTTTGGGAGCATTTTATGATGATTTTGGGATTAATTTAGGCTGATTTTGGGATCATTTTGGGTAAGTAAAGTTAGCGCTTCATTGATAGCACCGAGCAAGCTCGGTCACCCAGGCTCTGTATATTGAACTGTTGGTTGCCGTGCCGCCCGGTCAGAAGGACCGGACCCAAGTACCGCGCTGGGCGCCATTTTGATATTGAACTGTAGCCCGCTGTGAACAAAAAGTACTAGCCAAAGACAACTCTCTTTAGAGATTATTCACACATTTTTTTGTGGGGTATGTAGGTAGCATTGTATTGCGATTGCTTGCTATGAATCAGCTCGGCATAAAAGCATTTAAGCTCATTTAAATGAATTTTCAAATCAACAAAACTGTTTTTGAAATCAACAAAAATTCAACTCTTGTCCGACTGACCGCAAAAATGTCATCGAACTATTTTTGGAATTTCTATTTATTTTGAAATTTGGGTGAATCAAATCTTTTTCACTCAGCTAAGCACAGCGGGGGAAACTTGAACTCCATAGAAGACGCGCCCCCAGGTTGGTAGATAGGGGAATGCTTTCCAGATATGGGTGGTAGGAGGACCACAGAAGGAAGGAAAGAGTAGGTCGCCTCTCCGTTGGTGCACCCTGGGTAACGCTAAATGACCTATATGGCCTACACTGGCTAGTTTTGTGTATTGCCGGTTCTACGAGAACGATATCAGTACTTGTGCTGTACCCACCGTGCCGAAACGACCCGGGCGGCTTTCTTAAATTGACACGGCCAAGAGCAATACACTCGGGGTAAACCTGTCTGACATTTAAGCAGGGATACACCTCATTACAACAATAATAACAACACTTCTTTTATAAACCAAAGTACCAAAAATCCTGTCGCCTCTTCGCGAGCTGAGCAGATGGCAGAAGAGCGTCTGATCTCCATGTAAGACATGCTTCGAACAATCTGTGAACTCATCTCTCGATTATTGAAACTGAAATAATATTCTAGCATAGATCAACACATTAACGGAAACAATTTTCCGTATTCAACAAAGTATCAAAAATTGAGGCCCTATGCTCCAAAAGGAGTCAAGGAAGGTGATGATGATGAGGTTGTTGCTGAAGCACAGGGCACAGTGCTATTTTTGTATGGTTCTTTGTATATTTCCATATATATTTGTAATAGGATCGCCAACTAACCTTTTGTTTTGAAGAGCATCAGGTTTGCAACAGATGTTCAGGAAGAAAGTTTTTTTTTTGCAAAAATTAATTTTCGCTTTACCTGTAAAGTGATTCTGTAATCCAAGCAGAAAATATTTTTGACAAGTTTTTTCATGATGCTTGTAGATAACTGTATTGTGGTGGCTTTTATTTTTCTGAAAGGTAGTTTATGTCAAAAAAATTGTATGTGTTTCGTAGAATAAAAGTTTTATAACTTCGTGCTTCTTCACAAAAGTAAAGATGCTATAATATTTGGTTGAGCGTATTTGATAAGACTGTGCAAACATATTTTGCTAATTTTTGCTACTTTTCAAACAAATTTGATATTTTTCCCGTGAAGTTCCATTTTAGTTATTCCGAATTATTTTATTCCATTTCATCTTTAAAAATCGCGTTAAAATACAATGCAAGTTCTATAAATAAATACTTTATTTAACTTCAATGTCCTTAGCAAATGAAAATTGCTTCATTACTCAATAAAAGTTTGAATCCAACTTCTTAATTGTATGGAATAATGGATCATATAGCTGTAAGCATAAAATGCTTTTATGGTCTACCAAAGAAAACGTCTCTAGAGAGTTCTCGTTAATTTCTACTTAAAAACTCTATAAATAAATCTAAAGGTTTGCACACTTTACTGCTACAGCAGTAATAATTTCTCTACGTCAATAACAGCACTCTGATGACGCTATTAATCTCAACTTTTCTAATATGCCTTTGGACTTAAAAAACACACACATGTACATTGTACATATACTCATGCCCAATTATAATAAAATAAATTCCAAAAGTGTTTGCTATAATGAAACATAAAAAGAAAGCACACAATAAATTTGACAAAAGCTAAATCTTCCATTTATATTCTCAATTTTTTTTTTTTTTGCCTTCACACAGATTGATAAATGCGTGGGAATTCGGACATTTGTCTGGTATGCGCTGCCAAATTATTTATTCTGTATGTCACTTGTGACGATTTGACATTTTTTATTATTTGTGATCCATAATTGGTATGCTCATAATGGTGGTCCTTTTTATGATAAGTAACAATAATAACAAAATGGCGCGGCAGTCAATCACTGCCGAGAAGCTTTTTTTTGTGTTTTTAACTGTATTTTATGCAATTAATTTTTTACTCTACTTTTCTATTCTCTTTATTTTATTTTATTTTATTTTATTTTGTTCTATTTTATTTTGTTTTATTTTATTTTATTTTATTTTATTTTATTTTATTTTATTTTATTTTATTTTATTTTATTTTATTTTATTTTATTTTATTTTATTTTATTTTATTTTATTTTATTTTATTTTATTTTATTTTATTTTATTTTATTTTATTTTATTTTATTTTATTTTATTTTATTTTATTTTATTTTATTTTATTTTATTTTATTTTATTTTATTTTATTTTATTTTATTTTATTTTATTTTATTTTATTTTATTTTATTTTATTTTATTTTATTTTATTTTATTTTATTTTATTTTATTTTATTTTATTTTATTTTATTTTATTTTATTTTATTTTATTTTATTTTATTTTATTTTATTTTATTTTATTTTATTTTATTTTATTTATTTTATTTTATTTTATTTTATTTTATTTTATTTTATTTTATTTTATTTTATTTTATTTTATTTTATTTTATTTTATTTTATTTTATTTTATTTTATTTTATTTTATTTTATTTTATTTTATTTTATTTTATTTTATTTTGTTTTATTTTATTTTATTTTATTTTATTTTATTCTATTTTCTTTTATTTTATTTTATTTTATTTTATTTTATTTTATTTTATTTTATTTTATTTTATTTTATTTTATTTTATTTTATTTTATTTATTTTATTTTATTTTATTTTATTTTATTTTATTTTATTTTATTTTATTTTATTTTATTTTATTTTATTTTATTTTATTTTATTTTATTTTATTTTATTTTATTTTATTTTATTTTATTTTATTTTATTTTATTTTATTTTATTTTGTTTTATTTTATTTTATTTTATTTTATTTTATTTTATTTTATTTTATTTTATTTTATTTTATTTTATTTTATTTTATTTTATTTTTATTTTATTTTATTTTATTTTATTTTATTTTATTTTATTTTATTTTATTTTATTTTATTTTATTTTATTTTATTTTATTTTATTTTATTTTATTTTATTTTATTTTATTTTATTTTATTTTATTTTATTTTATTTTATTTTATTTTATTTTATTTTATTTTATTTTATTTTATTTTATTTTATTTTATTTTATTTTATTTTATTTTATTTTATTTTATTTTATTTTATTTTATCTTATTTTATTTTATTTTATTTTATTTTATTTTATTTTATTTTATTTTATTTTATTTTATTTTATTTTATTTTGTTTTATTTTATTTTATTTTATTCTATTTTCTTTTATTTTATTTTATTTTATTTTATTTTATTTTATTTTATTTTAATTTATTTTATTTTATTTTGTTTTATTTTATTTTATTTTATTTTATTTTATTTTATTTTATTTTATTTTATTTTATTTTATTTTATTTTATTTTATTTTATTTTATTTTATTTTATTTTATTTTATTTTATTTTATTTTATTTTATTTTATTTTATTTTATTTTATTTTTATTTTATTTTATTTTATTTTATTTTATTTTATTTTATTTTATTTTATTTTATTTTATTTTATTTTATTTTATTTTATTTTATTTTATTTTATTTTATTTTATTTTATTTTATTTTATTTTATTTTATTTTATTTTATTTTATTTTATTTTATTTTATTTTATTTTATTTTATTTTATTTTATTTTATTTTATTTTATTTTATTTTATTTTATTTTATTTTATTTTATTTTATTTTATTTTATTTTATTTTATTTTATTTTATTTTATTTTATTTTATTTTATTTTATTTTATTTTATTTGATTTTGTTCGGTTCTAAGGCCATTATGTATTTTTAGATATATTTTCGACTACCACGTAAATGATATTGAATTTTTTCTTCAAGTTATTGATGTCCAAATAGGAACGAATTTATCATACGAAATCCGATTAGCATGATTTTTACTTTCTGAGGACAGTATTGATTGATTTGGGGTAGTACATATCAATGCTCTCAATTTTCAAACTAAGAATAGCAGTTTGAACAGTATGCTTGTACCATAAATAGAAAAAAGCTGCTTTGCGAAACATCATCACCAAGTTTATGCAAACTTGGAAATCAAGCTTAATATATATACATACGAACGACGATAGAATATTTGTGAACCTTAGGCATCAATAACACATCACACATAATAGTCGTATCGTAGTGTAGGCATGTTAGCCTGAGTACTATTGCTACGTTTGCTGAAATAAGGAGGTGAGCAAGAGGAATTATAAGTAAATTTTCTCTCATATATTCACTACATATAATATTTATTACTTACTTACATATAAATTACCTGCAGAATAGTAATCTGACCACTCGAGCTTATATGAGAAGACGAACAACGTTTTGTGTGATACTTAGAAGGGTAGTTTCTATTTATGTATTGGGTATTAAAATAAAATAAAATAAAATAATATAAAATAAAATAAAATAAAATAAAATAAAATAAAATAAAATAAAATAAAATAAAATAAAATAAAATAAAATAAAATAAAATAAAATAAAATAAAATAAAATAAAATAAAATAAAATAAAATAAAATAAAATAAAATAAAATAAAATAAAATAAAATAAAATAAAATAAAATAAAATAAAATAAAATAAAATAAAATAAAATAAAATAAAATAAAATAAAATAAAATAAAATTAAATAAAATAAAATAAAATAAAATAAAATAAAATAAAATAAAATAAAATAAAATAAAATAAAATAAAATAAAATAAAATAAAATAAAATAAAATAAAATAAAATAAAATAAAATAAAATAAAATAAAATAAAATAAAATAAAATAAAATAAAATAAAATAAAATAAAATAAAATAAAATAAAATAAAATAAAATAAAATAAAATAAAATAAAATAAAATAAAATAAAATAAAATAAAATAAAATAAAATAAAATAAAATAAAATAAAATAAAATAAAATAAAATAAAATAAAATAAAATAAAATAAAATAAAATAAAATAAAATAAAATAAAATAAAATAAAATAAAATAAAATAAAATAAAATAAAATAAAATAAAATAAAATAAAATAAAATAAAATAAAATAAAATAAAATAAAATAAAATAAAATAAAATAAAATAAAATAAAATAAAATAAAATAAAATAAAATAAAATAAAATAAAATAAAATAAAATAAAATAAAATAAAATAAAATAAAATAAAATAAAATAAAATAAAATAAAATAAAATAAAATAAAATAAAATAAAATAAAATAAAATAAAATAAAATAAAATAAAATAAAATGAAATAAAATAAAATAAAATAAAATAAAAAAATAAAATAAAATAAAATAAAATAAAAATAATTTGGGTTTTGTTTTTTTGGCCATTGTTAAATAAAAATAACACCAAAATTAGGCGAAAATATAGCTGCAATTTGCCTTGGTTTGATGACCAGTAAAGGCGATTAAAAATCTCTAAGCAAAAATACAAAGCGGTTTGGCAAGTTGGTAAAATTATTCGACTGGCAAAAGTCCACAAAAATTTCAATTTTCGTAAAATAACATAAAATAAAATATAATATAATAATAATACTTCGGATGCTTTATTTATTTATAGTGTTTCTCAGCTCATTTACTATACGCAGTCAGCAAAAAGCAGCTACAACACCTGCCTTAAAATTCTGAAATTAATTAAAATTTGCGTTGTCCTTCTTTACATTTCTTTATCGGCACCAACAATTCTACCATCATCATCATTATCATTAATGGTAGCTTTGAAGCGTTTCTACTTAGCGCTAACCGGCGCCGGTTGCAATCATTTGCTGTCAGTTACCAACAATTTTATATGCCATTAATCAGGCACGCATATGTGTTTTATTGTATTGAAATCTGCTTCCAACTCAAAACTGCACATTCATATGTGTGTTAGATTGATTAAAAAAAAATTTTTTTTTTTTTTTTCTTCCAAGTGAACTGGGTTGCAAAATGGTTAGCTCAAAACTATTATCCAGATCAACAAATTTGTTAAAAGAAGTTGGGAAGATTTATGGTACTTCCACTCATGCGAACGGTGTATACTGAATTAAAATTAGTGTTGATTTGAAAGAGCTTTTCTTAAATATGATCATACGTCTCTGTTTTCTTCTAGTAAGTACAATTTTAGAGCTTTTTTGTAGGAATCGAATAGAATTTTCTTAAAACAGTCTAATGTCCATAAAAGCAACCAATAAATTTTGTTCGCGTGTATAAATATGCGTGATTTTAGCTATTCTATATGTAAAGCATACATTTTACAACGAACTCCATTAAGATAATCAAACAAATTATAGGATTACAACAAAGAAAAATATATTTCAGATCTCTAATTAGAGTTAAAAGCCAACTCATCAGCGAAACATAGTGCTAGTTTGTGATATAGCTGACCTACAGGCTTCATAAAAATTCTTTTTCAAATATTGAAAATTCATTAATTTTACTTGTTCAAACTGGCGTCGAATAAATTTCAAAACAAATAATTATTTTTTCTTTGAAAATAATTTAAAACGAAAAATTCTTTTCATGAATACGAATATTTGAAATTTCTAAACATATTTTGATATAATTTGTAGAATATACATAAAACATTTGCCACAAATCGATTACTATTGAGCTGTATTTATTTTTATGCGGGATTTAATTTTGAGTTAGCGTTTACAATTGACCATCCGCGATCCTAACTCTTCGTAGTTAGACCGTTAACTATTGCCAATTACTCCTCGATGAACTGTGTTCCCCAAATAAATGGTTACCTCCCAACTCTCTCTCCGATTTTTTTCGCGGCATGGAACCTTATCCTCGACGTCACTAAGCTCACGACTGTCTCATAGTCCAAAATCTCAGAGCTAACATTCAGTAGCATATTCACTTTCGCAACCATTTTAACCGCAATTGCCCACAAGGTAAAGAGCCGGAACAAAATCACTAAGTGGCTTTCTGACCTATGTGTCGCTGATATGAGCCCCTGGCCTTGTTGTCACCGGCACACCATTTACACAGTGAGGCAAAACCGCCGCGCTGTTTCGGCATGGTTCATACAAATTGTATGGGCATGAGAATTTTCGACAGCTATTTTACGCTTAACGCTCTTATTAAGGTAGGTATGGCTCTTAAAGAGCTTGACGACATGCTGAGCATATGCATATAACAACTCAGTTTGATCCAAAGGTGCCCACAAGACCCTCATTAGCATTCAAACTGAACAGACTCGGTCTTGGTCAGCTCCCAGTCCGCTAATGCCCTCGTGCGTTCACAAGTACTACGGGTTGCTGCAGATGAATGCGCACTCCCGAAGGAAACCTGAGGCGCTTTGGCCCAACTGCGATAAGAGTACTGTAATGGGTTGAACTGTTGCGGCTCGTCCCCCATGATATCCACCAATTCTAAGACCAATCTCACTCTGGGCAACTTGAGTTAATAAGCATTTGGGAGAACTACACATCGCTACAAAAAAAACACACATCGCAAGGTCTTCACTATTCGCATGCCATAAGCTGGCCCGTTTGTTTGATGGTGACCTTTTTAGGGTACATTTAACAATTCATACATTGTAAGGGTATTGTAGGAAACTCCAACAAGAGCGCCTAGAACCTAATATTTAGGAGTACAGTTTCGGATCTAATATATGTATGTATATCTGTCCATTACGCTCTCTTTGAAAATATCCCAGTGGGAAAAGGTAATGTACAGCAATGCATAAAGTAATGTATAGCTCCTATAGACTATACATGAAAACATGCATGAATTTTTCTACAGCGATGTCATAGGAACCCAGTGGGAAAGTAGGTAATGCATTACCTTTTTCCATGCATGAAAAGATGTATGAATTTTGTTATAAGAAAAGATCACACCAAAAGCAAGGAAGGGAGTAATGTGTCGCTCTATTTTTATTTGTAGTTTGAAAACTTCAAAAAAAAAAATAGACAACTTTCAAACATAAAAAAATACAATTTAAATTCATTTTGAAACTGCTGCTCGTTACGCACATCTTCATCGCTTTTTCTGCTGCTGTGAGGCTTTTCAGAAGTCGAGAGTCGACTGGACTGTTTGCTCCTGATGCCGGTGCCTTTGTGGTTTTGGTTTTTTTATTATATTTTTTTTTTTGGTGCACTCATCTTGGTCGTAGCCCATGACGAGCTCGTCATTCAAACATTTAAAATAGGACCTTAACTCTTCCCCCGCTGTAGAGCCTCACTGGGTCTTAATGTCCTTGTTACTCCACAAGGAAATTTATAAAATGTTATGCAAAATTAAATATGTCCCTTGTAAAGCATCTTTTCATTCAAGAAAGGCAATGCAAGATATAATGTATCCCTTGTAGTGCATATTTTCATTCTTGAAAGGTAATGCATCTTTTCATTTATAAAAAGTAATATAGAAAGTAATGTAAACATGTCGCTTCAGTTTGTAGGCGAGCGACACATTACTTTTCCTATGACATCGCTGTAGAAAAATTCATGCATGTTTTCATGTATAGTCTATAGGAGCTATACATTACTTTATGCATTGCTGTACATTACCTTTTCCCACTGGGATGTTAAATATTTTTGAGTTGTAAAAATTTAAAAATTCATACGAAACAGTTGTGGCAAAGAATAATTTGTGAAAACAAATTTTATTTCAAATATTTTCTTAACCCTGCTGACCTATACATGTTTGTAACATATGTAGGTATTTATCCATACATTTACATTTATTATACATCTGTTCCTGCAACCTAATACGAACAATCAGTAAAAAGTTACTCATACGCTCTGTAGGCGAAATTCCTTTAATATAACACGCTTGTCATAGTATTGATGTGAGAAGGCGTATATTCTCTCTAATATGCTGTCAAATTAATAGTAGGCGCTGATTTACTTTTGACTGTTATTGTGGTACAACTAACTAATTAGAAAATTGTTGAAGCATAAATATGTTTGTTCCATGGACTTATAGTGGAAATATGAGCTAAAACTTTTGTTTTGCCTGTCAATACGCTGTCAAGCTTAATCAATTCATAATTTAGATTTAGACAGTTGTTGATATAAAATAAGCATGCATTGCTAAGCTTGTTATGCATATAAACATCATAAATCTTGTTATTTTATGAAGACATGAACACGCAACGAACTGTTACAGTATTGATATATATTTTGTTTTATGTGGCAGATGTGTTAATATATTGAACAAATGGAATAATCTAATTTAGGTTACATAGTTAGCTAGTATCGAAGTAGCTTTAACGTTAATTGAATTTATTTAAGGCCACACGGTTAAAAATTTGAGCCTAAATTTTAAACTTTTTTATATATGACCAAACTAAATTTTCAAATTGAATCGAGACCAGTTTTAAGAAAATTGGCTAAATGAATGGGTTTTCAATTTTAAACCAGAAATATTTTAACAATTTTTTAAAGAAAAGTAATTTTTTAGTCGGTTGGCTAGGATTTGAACCAAGCCTCCCCGCATAATGCCCGTCTGCTCTACCACTGGGCTACTTCGCAGACATAAATGTTGTGGGAAAAATTCAATAAACTTTCAAAAATAAATGAAAACAAAACAAAAGTTGTAGACCTAAAGGTTTTAATTTTAAACTGAAAAGTTTCAATTTTAAACCGAAAAGTTTTAAGTTTAAACCGATAAGTTTTAATTTAACTTTTGGAAAGCTCAAAATATTCCAAAAAAGTTTAAAAAATCGGGTTTAAAATGTTGGCAATTTGTTTAACCCTGTAGCAAAACGGACCATAAATACGGATTTTTTGAATATCCCGACTTCAGCGCCATCTAGCGGATTGTAACATTGATAGTCTTTCTATAAAAACATACCTTAAATACGGATTTTTGGGAATATCTCTCGACTACACCTTTTCCAATTGTACTTTCGAAAGCATCAATTTGATTTTAGAAAGCATCAAATGTACTTTCGAAATGGTGAAATGTACTTTCGACAGTATCAATAGCCCTACATTAGAATTTTCTAAAGTACATTTGATGCCTTCTAATGTGCTGTTCATGCTGAGCCTGCATTTTGTATTTTAGCATTTATCCCAAAATGCAGCATTTTTTCCATACAATTTTGAAAGCTAAACGCAACTAAATGCTACTTTATTTCTGCATTAGCTTTAGCATCTTCGAAGATACAGTACGAACTAAAATTTCCTTGTATGAAGAAAAAGTGAAAATGTAGCAATGTAGGAATGCACCTTAAGCATTCGAAAATGCCCATTGTATCTTCGAAATGTACGACCGAAAATGGAAAATGCTGCTTTTAAAACTCAGCATGAACACTACATAAAATCAAAATGATGACTTCTAAAATCAAATTGATGCTTTCGAAAGTACTGCTGGAAAAGGTGTATAGCGCCACCTAGGGGTTTAAATTCTTTTAACAGAATTGCAACCATACTTGCCAAGAATTAATATAATGTGACCATAAATACAGATTGTGCAAATATAGCAACTATATCGCATTCTAGCGGACCAAAATATATCCTATAAAAACTGTCAAAATTTGGCAAAAATCCATCAAGTAGTTTTTATACCCAGCATCCTAGAACTAGTACAACGGTATTATAATTTTGTCCACATAACGGTACTACGTAACGGCACAAAATAATCAAAATAGATATAGAATTCCATATATGAAAGTTCTTAGGTTGAAAGAGGAGTTCATTAAGCCATGTCCGTCTGTCTGTTCGTCCGTATGTCTGTCCGTGTAGACGATAACTTGCGAAATTTGCATGAAATTTGGTATACAAGTTACTTTCTGGCCTAGGTAGGTTGCTATTGAAAATGGGCGAAATCGGATGATGGCCACGCCCCTTTTTCGATATCGAAAATTTCGAAAATCACATAAATTGACATATCTCGTTAGCTGAAGTGGCTACAATGATATAATGTTATAGGTGAATCCCCCTGGTCATTCTATTACGATTTTTTATAAATTTTTTAAAGTATGCGTGGCACCGCCCACTTCGTATAAAAAAGCATTTTTTATAAAGTTGAAATTTTATCCTCAATAAAATTTTATTTTTTTCAACCCAACCTGATAAACACATCTTTATCAGATTATGAATATCATTCGCTATTCCATAGGGATTACACAAATATTGGTAAGCGATTTTACTTCTGCTGATAACAGTATACCATTTCAAACCTCTAACCAATCCCACACACGAACTAAATGCTGTTTTTCTAGTTGACAGCTCGTTTAGCCAACCATTAGTATCATATTCAAATTGCTTGTATTTACTAAGTATCTACTTTGTTTCTACCATGGGAATTGGTTATCTGCCACAGTTGTACAGTGTCATTGTATATATATATTAAATAACATTAAATGCTACAATTATTGCTAAGCAGTCATTTGTAAATAGAACACTGATAAACATTCAAATAGATGTTACTGTATCTAAATATTTGTTTGCTGAAGCATTGGGAATTCCCGTTTTATTGATAGTCTCCATTATTATGAATCCTTTGTTTGCGATATCGAGTAACAAGTCAAACAAAGCATTTTATATTTAGCTGCTTTCTTCTTCTATTTGTGCTTGTTGATTTGTTTAATTACTGGAATAGCTACATGAAAGAGCAGATTGTTATTTATCAGAGTCGTTACAGACATAAAAGATGTATAATAATATCTATCTGGTAACTTTGAAAAGAAAAGACGTCCGAGAAATTGGGTATGGATTTATTGGAAATCAAGCAAAGCATCAACGATGGGGTGGTGATTCTTTGCAAATGGCCTGGTTAGTAACAGGACGATTTCTTTTAGACTTTATTCAGTTATTATATACCCAAAAGTAAGACGTGTGGGATTCTTTTGCGCATTATAAAAGAAAGTACTAAAATTTTAGTACTTTTATCTATGCAAATAACAAGCAATTGTTCTCTATATATGTATATATTAAAAACATATAGAGGGCATCCTTTCACTAAATTTGCGGACAAGCCATTTCCAGGTCTACCCTTTTAAGCTCAGTTGTGCAGTTTCAAGAATACTCCAAAAAACAAGTTTTAGTTTTCAGAACAGGATAAAAATACCATGATTCGTCAATAATATTGGCCTTGGAAGGATTTACCTACCAAATTATACTATTTTAGCTATTTACCTTACCGAGATATATGTCAATTTATGTATGTGATTGTCGAAATTTTTCATTTTTACTCAAGTTATCGTGTACACGGACAGACGGGCATGCCTTAATCAACTTCTCTTTTCAACCTAAGAACTTTATAGTTATACTTATACTTATACTTATACTTATACTTATACTTATACTTATACTTATACTTACTTATACTTATACTTATACTTATACTTATACTTATACCTATACTTATACTTATACTTATACTTATACTTATACTTATACTTATACTTATACTTATACTTATACTTATACTTATACTTATACTTATACTTATACTTATACTTATACTTATACTTATACTTATACTTATACTTATACTTATACTTATACTTATACTTATACTTATACTTATACTTATACTTATACTTATACTTATACTTATACTTATACTTATACTTATACTTATACTTATACTTATACTTATACTTATACTTATACTTATACTTATACTTATACTTATACTTATACTTATACTTATACTTATACTTATACTTATACTTATACTTATACTTATACTTATACTTATACTTATACTTATACTTATACCAAAGTGCAAAAACTTGTTGTAAAGTAGGTTATTAAGAAAAAAATTTGAAAAGTAAAAAAAAAATTTTTTTTACTACTACCGATTTCTGAACATACTACCTTAGGGTGACCCGAAAAATCTGACTACAGATTTGGATTCAGCACACCCCAAAGCTTTGGAGATTGAATCAATATGCAGGACCTCCTCTGCATTTTTAATGCAAATTTAACAACTGAAAATGAATAAAAGTTATAAAACAAAAACAATAAGTAATCAATACAACGAAAAGCACTCATGCATGAACATTTCAAATCTAAAAATAGAAAATCAGTAAAATCAGCAGCTGCACGAGCATGCCCATTAACACATTAACGAAAGCCATCAAATATGTGAATTTCCAATTGATTGATAGCGAGGTGTGCAAACCTGTATATATTTGCCAAAAAAAAAGTTTGGGGTATAAAAATTTGCTCTTACGAAAGTACAAGTTAAATTTTCTATAAAAACAGTTTAAGGGTATTTTTCAAACTTTTTGACTTTATTGAACCTTTCTAATTTTATTAAGATATATTACCACAATTATGCAACATTTTCCTATTTATGTAAACTGTTTTCTTTGCATTAACTATATTTGAATAAGTTACTCATACGCCATGTCCCCCTCTTTCATAAATTTGTGTGTTCCTAGAAATGTTCAATCAAGCGCAAATAAGTTAAGTTTTCTTAGTAAAATTTGATTGCTGTCAAAGCATTTACGCTCTTTACGAAAAGGAAATGGAAAAGGAAAAGGAAAAGGAAAAGGAAAGGGAAAAGGAAAAGGAAAAGGAAAAGGAAAAGGAAAAGGAAAAGGAAAAGGAAAAGGAAAAGGAAAAGGAAAAGGAAAAGGAAAAGGAAAAGGAAAAGGAAAAGGAAAAGGAAAAGGAAAAGGAAAAGGAAAAGGAAAAGGAAAAGGAAAAGGAAAAGGAAAAGGAAAAGGAAAAGGAAAAGGAAAAGGAAAACAAAAAGGAAAAGAGAATAAAAAAGGAAAAAAGAAAAAAAGAAAGAGAAAGTAATGGAAGAAATGAAAAAAAGGAAAAAGAAAAGGAAAACAAAAAGGAAAAAGAAAAAGAAAAAGAAAAAGAAAAAGAAAAAGAAAAAGAAAAAGAAAAAGAAAAAGAAAAAGAAAAAGAAAAAGAAAAAGAAAAAGAAAAAGAAAAAGAAAAAGAAAAAGAAAAAGAAAAAGAAAAAGAAAAAGAAAAAGAAAAAGAAAAAGAAAAAGAAAAAGAAAAAAGGTAAAGGTAATGGAAAGGGAAAAAATGGAAAAAAAGAAAAAAGAAAACGAAAAACGAAAAACAACAATCAAAAAAAAAGAAAAGGAAAAAGAAAATAAGATTTTATTATTTATTTGTGTCTTTCATTATTTTCTTTCATCTACCTATACATACATATGTGTGACAAAAATCATTGCCTCGATAAAATAAATAAATTTCTTTTAATTCACTATTTTATTTATTTATTAATTATGGTCTGAAAAATTGTCTTCCCAGATAGACCCGGCAGACGTAACTTGTTTGTATTTATAAAATGTGACTCGCCCTTCTCATTTCAGCTCCAGATCCTTCTTCAGGGCCACCCCACCTTCATCCTTTCCATATGCTTTTTTCTTTTCATATTGTTTTTCTAACCCTGTTATCGATCATATATTGCAATATACCAAAGTCCAAATGAAAGCTGTTGTCTTCCCCTTTCCTCTGATACCAATTTTGTAGGAATATTTTAAAGTTTACGCACAACTACATTTCCACCGATAACTCTGTTATCGATAAATACATGGAAATTTCAGGATGCCTATTGCAAACTTTATACTGCTAAGAATTTGGCTGTAAAATTTCGTAAAGATCGGGGCATTGGTTCAGACGTTAAAGAACCGCAAACATCCGCAGTCACTCATAAACTTACGTTTTTTATATATTAGTAAGATAAGATAAGATGTTTTGAAAAATTGTCTTCCTCTTGAAATTAATTGTATCATTACTACATACATTTAAAACATTTTTAAAAATTCTTCGCTTGAAATTAACCGTATTATTTACCATTTTTTGCCGAAACACTTAGAGCCATAAAATCGCAAATTGATGATCCAGCGTATACGCAGCTGTTTGTCGATGCTTAGTGAGAAAACTGTTTCAATTTAAAAATTCTTCAATTGTTCGTTCAACTGCTCACTTTGCTCACAAATATCACTTCTCGCGTTATAAAACTTTTCCGGCCACAATTATTAGAAATTGGCGCACATTACGTGTATACTCGGT
>CAXKVI010000001.1:8976662-8988777 GCA_964058755.1 Campiglossa producta | reverse complement strand
AAAAGTATTAATAAAATTATTATTATCATTATTATTATTATTATTATTATTATTATTATTATTATTATTATTATTATTATTATTATTATTTTTTTTTGTTATAATTTTTTTTTTTTTTTAATTTTTTTTTTTTTTTAATTTAATTTTTTTATTTTTTTAATTTTTTTTTTGTTTTTTTTTAATTTTTTTTAATTTTTTTTTTTTTTTATTTATAAAAACTTTTTTCTAAACAACTTTTGATGTTGCTTTTATCGGGTTGCGATACTCCAACACTTGATGTAGATACGAAGGTCCATCGGTGTAATAAGTTAGTAGTATAGCGAAAGCAACTAGTTGAAAACTACTTTACAACTAGTTGGTGCAGCGGGCCCAACTAGTCAGTGTTCTGACTTTTTTCCATATAAGCAACAGGTATTTTTTTTACGTGCTGATGTTCTACGAAATGTCAATTGTCAAATTTCTACCAGAACATAACAGTCATCTACTAGTCATGATATACTAGTATTATACTAGTTGAAAAATACCAGTCCCATACTAGTTCAACCTGGACTAGTATGATTTCCATAAATGGACTAGTCCCCATACTGGTTCAGAAAGGACTAGTATGAAATATACTAATCTCATACTAGTCCAAAAAGTATGATTTCAACCAGAATTTTTATGACTCCTACCCTTTATTTTATCATTTTCCTTTATTCTTAAGAAAGCAGCGACTATTTATATTTAACCTATCACGAAAAAGCATCTATGAATGATAAGAGAAAAAAGAAGCAAACGAAACGAATGAATTTTGTATTTTTTAACTGGTATGTTTTCATCCAGAAAATTCTAGTTGTATACTAGTGCTGGAATTTTCCAGGTAAAATGCTATGCATTCATACATACCTTGCCAATTTAATTGCTCTTTTTTTCTTGCCGTTGATTTGTTAAGCCTCAATTAAATTGATGTGTGACTGATGTGACGGCGGCGCTTTCGCACAATATGTTGCAACGTGCACTGGCACTTGCACTCGCACATGCTACATATTTATGTGGAACCAGTTCAACATAAATGTATGAATAAACTTTTATTGAAAATTATTTTTAATATTAAACATTAATCGAAACAAAGTGAAAGCATGAAAGTGTAAAAATGACAGTCCTATGTATATGAGTATCAAATGAAAGGTATTTTCGGCGGCATACTAACTAAAATATTTTCAAGTAGGATTGCCACCTGTACAATCTCGAGAACCGCTTGACGGATTTCTATGAAATTTGGCGTAGAGACGGTATGTGATTTCTAAGACTGTCAACTTTGGTGTTGCCACTTGGGGCGGTTTACAGGGCTGCCACATATTTCAATTGTTTTAAATAATGTAGAAAGACATGCCAATATGGTTATCAAATGAAAGGTATTTTCGGCGACATACCATAAAATTTTTGCAAATAGGGTTGCCGAGCAGGGTAACCATTTTACCGCATTGTATTTGTATAATTTGGGTTATCCATATTTGGATAATATTAGGATCATTTTGACATAATTTTGGGGCTATTTTGGGATCAATTCTGGCTTATTTTGGGATAATTTTCGGATGATTTGGGATCATTTTTAGGGGTCATTTTTGGGTAATTTTTGGGTAATATTTGGGCCATGTTGAAGTCATTTTAGGGTCATTTTGGGATAATTTTGGGTCATTTTGGGATCTTTTTATGGTCGTTTTGGGACCATTTTGTACGGTTTGAACGATTTCGATGATATTAGGCATAGAGATAGTATGCTTGACTTAGGGCGGTTTACAGACAAAATAAACTCAAAAATTAAATTAAAAAATAAAGTAAAAAAAAATAAAATTAAATTAAATAAAATAAAATAAAATAAAATAAAATAATATAAAAAAAAAAATTAAAAAAATAAAATAAAATAATATAAAATAAAATGAAATAAAATAAAATAAAATAAAATAAAATAAAATAAAATAAAATAAAATAAAATAAAATAAAATAAAATAAAATAAAATAAAATAAAATAAAATAAAATAAAATAAAATAAAATAAAATAAAATAAAATAAAATAAAATAAAATAAAATAAAATAAAATAAAATAAAATAAAATAAAATAAAATAAAATAAAATAAAATAAAATAAAATAAAATAAAATAAAATAAAATAAAATAAAATAAAATAAAATAAAATAAAATAAAATAAAATAAAATAAAATAAAATAAAATAAAATAAAATAAAATAAAATAAAATAAAATAAAATAAAATAAAATAAAATAAAATAAAATAAAATAAAATAAAATAAAATAAAATAAAATAAAATAAAATAAAATAAAATAAAATAAAATAAAATAAAATAAAATAAAATAAAATAAAATAAAATAAAATAAAATAAAATAAATAAAATAAAATAAAATAAAATAAAATAAAATAAAATTAGAACACTCAACACACTAATAATCAAATATTATGCAGATAATGCATGTGGCCAACAAAATGACATTTCAACACATTCACTTAAGCTATTGGCTTTAACATTGCTTTCACCCAATGGTTACTGTATTTATGTAAACACGCGCGTGTGTGTGTGTGTGTGCTTTTCTTTCGTTTGTGCGTTGTCGTGACTATTTATTTGGAACTTTATCTAAACTTTTTTATTAATCACTTGTTGTCAAGGATGCGCGTCGTTTGCAGCACTCGCTTTTTGGTTTCAGCTTTGTTGTGCTCCTGTCGGCGTCAGCCTCACTACTAAAGTCATGACGATGTTGACTTTGCTTTTTATGTGTCAATACATTAAGATTATGAGGGAGACTCGTGTGGGTTCCTTTCGTTTTTGCTTTGTTAGCCAGCCGGCTTGTCAGCTGATTGCAGACGCTTTCTTATCAGTAGAGCTTTTGTGTGAAAGCTTTTGATATGAAATTTTGCCGGCTACAGTGTAGTGTTTTGGCATGGTTTGTTTACGTTGAAATGACCTGAATAAACTGGTCATACTTCAGACGAGAGATCGGTGGAAAGTCGGAAAAGTATTAATAAAATTATTATTATCATTATTATTATTATTATTATTATTATTATTATTATTATTATTATTATTATTATTATTATTTTTTTTTTTGTTATAATTTTTTTTTTTTTTTTAATTTTTTTTTTTTTTAATTTAATTTTTTTATTTTTTTAATTTTTTTTTTGTTTTTTTTTTTAATTTTTTTTAATTTTTTTTTTTTTTTATTTATAAAAACTTTTTTCTAAACAACTTTTGATGTTGCTTTTATCGGGTTGCGATACTCCAACACTTGATGTAGATACGAAGGTCCATCGGTGTAATAAGTTAGTAGTATAGCGAAAGCAACTAGTTGAAAACTACTTTACAACTAGTTGGTGCAGCGGGCCCAACTAGTCAGTGTTCTGACTTTTTTCCATATAAGCAACAGGTATTTTTTTTACGTGCTGATGTTCTACGAAATGTCAATTGTCAAATTTCTACCAGAACATAACAGTCATCTACTAGTCATGATATACTAGTATTATACTAGTTGAAAAATACCAGTCCCATACTAGTTCAACCTGGACTAGTATGATTTCCATAAATGGACTAGTCCCCATACTGGTTCAGAAAGGACTAGTATGAAATATACTAATCTCATACTAGTCCAAAAAGTATGATTTCAACCAGAATTTTTATGACTCCTACCCTTTATTTTATCATTTTCCTTTATTCTTAAGAAAGCAGCGACTATTTATATTTAACCTATCACGAAAAAGCATCTATGAATGATAAGAGAAAAAAGAAGCAAACGAAACGAATGAATTTTGTATTTTTTAACTGGTATGTTTTCATCCAGAAAATTCTAGTTGTATACTAGTGCTGGAATTTTCCAGGTAAAATGCTATGCATTCATACATACCTTGCCAATTTAATTGCTCTTTTTTTCTTGCCGTTGATTTGTTAAGCCTCAATTAAATTGATGTGTGACTGATGTGACGGCGGCGCTTTCGCACAATATGTTGCAACGTGCACTGGCACTTGCACTCGCACATGCTACATATTTATGTGGAACCAGTTCAACATAAATGTATGAATAAACTTTTATTGAAAATTATTTTTAATATTAAACATTAATCGAAACAAAGTGAAAGCATGAAAGTGTAAAAATGACAGTCCTATGTATATGAGTATCAAATGAAAGGTATTTTCGGCGGCATACTAACTAAAATATTTTCAAGTAGGATTGCCACCTGTACAATCTCGAGAACCGCTTGACGGATTTCTATGAAATTTGGCGTAGAGACGGTATGTGATTTCTAAGACTGTCAACTTTGGTGTTGCCACTTGGGGCGGTTTACAGGGCTGCCACATATTTCAATTGTTTTAAATAATGTAGAAAGACATGCCAATATGGTTATCAAATGAAAGGTATTTTCGGCGACATACCATAAAATTTTTGCAAATAGGGTTGCCGAGCAGGGTAACCATTTTACCGCATGTATTTGTATATTTGTATATTTGGGTTATCCATATTTGGATAATATTAGGATCATTTTGACATAATTTTGGGGCTATTTTGGGATCAATTCTGGCTTATTTTGGGATAATTTTCGGATGATTTGGGATCATTTTTAGGGGTCATTTTTGGGTAATTTTTGGGTAATATTTGGGCCATGTTGAAGTCATTTTAGGGTCATTTTGGGATAATTTTGGGTCATTTTGGGATCTTTTTATGGTCGTTTTGGGACCATTTTGTACGGTTTGAACGATTTCGATGATATTAGGCATAGAGATAGTATGCTTGACTTAGGGCGGTTTACAGACAAAATAAACTCAAAAATTAAATTAAAAAATAAAGTAAAAAAAATAAAATTATAAAATAAAATAAATAAATAAAATAAAATGAAATGAAATGGAATAAAATAAAATTAAATTATAAAAAAATTAATTAAAATTAAATAAAATTCAAAAAAAAAAAATGATTAAAAAATAATAATTATAATTTTTCGCAATTTTTATTTCAATTTTTTGTACAAAAGGAATCTTTACTTGTTTAATTTGTTTTTTTACCCTTTGAACTTAAGTCAACATTATAAATATTGCTAGCTTATTTCACTAAAATATCAACAATCTTGCAGGAATCAAGTTCACACCTAAATTATTTGACTACACATTAATTTGTATACATACGTACATACGTACATAAATATAAATTAAATTCAACACATAAATTAGCTACACTTAGTTATCTAACCTAGAATACCAAATACTTGCGCATGGAAACGATAATAACGTACGTAATACGTTCGCCAAACGTTCAACAAATAACGCCATGTCTGCATTTTCAGCTATTTCAAACGTTTACTTATCGTATCTAAATAATTGCCACCATGATAAGCCTTGCTTGTGGCCCAGTCTTTGACATTAACTTCATGACCACCGCCACCAGCGCCATTATAATAGGAGTTAGGAAAGCTACTGCCAACGAACTGGGAATAATCTGTCCGCGTGTGTCATCAGCAAGTGTGAAAACAAAAATTTAAATGGAAAATACATTAAAAAATGTATAAAACATAAACTAGTTTGTATTTAGAAAAGTATACAGACGGAAATATGTATGTCCTCTTGCACGGACTCGCCACTTACCAGCCGGATCGGAATCGTAGACATGCGAATGCGTTTGCACCAAATGCGGATGTATTTTGCATAAAGTTTTGAATTTTAGGTAATGTATGAGCCAGCCAACACCGCCCACCAGCAGCACATTAAGACCAAGTGTGGCTAACAACAACGTCACAGCAGTCATCTTCAGATGGGCGATTTTCAAAAGTATGATGAGTGGCAATATTATGAGCCATTTACGTTTCTTTCGGTCATGCCGTGAACGCGCATCTATGTAGTAAAAATTAACAATCAAAAATTTTTCCTAATATTCCGATTACTAACCCAGTTCAGAGTCTGCGATGCGCACTCCAGAATCACCGGATAACTTCACTTGTATGCCATGATTGCGGGTAAATAATTCCGCTGCCCGTTTAAAGAATTTAATTATGCTCACAAATTCGTTGTCACCTGAAACACGAAAAAGTAGAGAGAGGTTTTTATATATTATTACAGCCATTTTTAATTGTTTCTACTCAATTTCCTCCAGTCCAAACAATATCTTTATCAGGGATGCCAATCCCGAGAGGCCGTTGAAGTACCACCAAAAATACATTGATTTTTTTAGAATCTCGAGATATTCGGTATTGGATATGTTGATAAATACTAAATATCTGTGGCTTTTTATGAAAATAAATTTAGCTAATTGGTTGCTACGCAAAATTGTTCTGCATCCATTATCGGGAGTTGCCCATTTAAGTATTTGAGCAATTCTAAAATATTTTCAAGTAGGGTTGCCACTTTACCGAAGTATATTTGTATATCCGGTACTATCTCGGGAACAGCTTGACTGATTTGGATGAAATTTGGCAGATAGATGGTATGGTTGATTATAAAACTATCCACTGGGGGGGTTGCCACATGGGGCGGTTTACACGGTTGCCACCTATTTCAATTTTTTTAAATTATGGAGCAAGATATGCCAATATGTGTATCAAATGTAAGGTTTTTTCGGCGACACACCAACTAAAATAGTTTTAAGTTGGGTTCATTTTGGGATCATATTCGGATAATTTTGGGGTCGTTTTCGAAAAATTTTGGGTACATTTAAGGATCTTTTTGGAGTCATTTTGGAATCATTTTGGGGCCACTTTGGAATCATTTTAGGGTTATTTTGGGATCATTTTGGGATAATTTTTTGGTCGTTTTGGGTTCAATTTCGGCTCATTTTGGGAACATTTAAGGGTCTTTTTGGGGTCGTTTTGGGATAATTTTATGATTATTTTGGGATTATTTAAGGGTCATTTTGGGATAATTTTGAGGCTCACGTGATTAACCGCTCCTTTCTCTACGAATCACGAAAATTTTTAAAAACTGAATTTCTAAATTTTTAAAATTTTTTGTTTTGCCAGAAACGCGAATGTGTAGCAATATTGTTACGTATACGCCATGGTGGTTATTTTATTTAATGTTTGCAAAATTTACACAAATATGTGTGAATTGACTGGAGTTGTTTTTAGGCTCAACCCCTTAGTAAAAATTACACAAAAATTATAGTAGAAATTAAGCAAAAAAAAACAGTAAAAAATACGCGAAAAATACAGTAAAAATATAGTAAAAGTTACATAAGAAATATAGTAAGTCACGCGAAAAAAAGTAAAAACTACACAAAAAAATAATGAAACTTACATAAAAATTAGTAAAATTTACATTAAAAATATAGAAAAAATTACACAAAATTTTTGGTAAAAAGTACATGAAAAATAACGTAAAAACTACCCAAAAAGTATAGTAAAAATTTCGCAAAAAATATAGTGAAAATTACACACAAAAAAATTTACACAACAAAATAAGTAAAAAAGTTACATCAAAAACATAGCAAAAATTACACAAAAACCATGTCAAAAAATACGCAAAAAATATAGATAAAATTACACAAAAACCACGTTAAAAGTTACGCAAAAAAAAAGTAAAAATTACAAAAAATATAGTAAAAATTACAAAAAAATAGTAAAAAATTGCTCGAAAAATATAGTGAAAATTACGCAAAAAAAATAGTAAAACTTACGCCAAAAATGTAGTAAAAAAATTACCCAAAAATATAGTAAACATAACACAAAAAATATAGTAAAACTACTCAAAAAATGTAGTTTAAAATTACCCTAAAATATAGTCAAATTTACACAAAAACTACAGTAAAAATTAAGCAAAAATATAGTAAAAGTTACGCAAAAAATACAAAAAAAATACACAAAGTAAATAGTAAAACTGCCAGCAAACTGCCAACTCATATTTTTGAGTTTACGTAATACACATACGGCCACTGTGTCTGGCCCATTGTCGGGAGTATTTCACGCTGTTTTGGGATCATTTCGGTAACATTGTTATTTCTGAATAAAAAGTAAACGGTAACTCATCACTCAAAATTTCATAAATGATGAATAGTTTGTTTATTGTTTTTTTTTTGTTTAATAATTGTGTAAGTAAATGGCCCTGGTTAGAAGGATACCGATTGATTGCTATGAACATAAGTTAAAATCATTCAAGAAATCCATTCCTGCAGCGAAACCTCAAACTAGTCCGAAAAATACTAGTATACAACTATAATTTTCCTGCAGAACGCATACTAGTCAGGAAATATCCATTCCATACTTAGTATAGAACTAGATTTTGCTGCATGAAATCATACCAGTAAAAAAATACAAAATTTATTCGTTTCGTTTGCTTCTTTTTCTCTTATGATTCATAGATGCTTTTTCGTGTTTGGGTAAATACAAATAGTCGCTGCTTTCTTAAGAATAAACATGGAAATAAAGGCAAATGATAAAATAAAGGTTAAGTCATGGAAATTCTGGTTGAAATCATACTAGTCCAGGTTCAATGCTTTTTGGACTAGTATGGCACTAGTATATGTCATACTAGTCCTTTTTGGACTAGTATGGGGACTAGTTGGTTTTATTGAAATCATACCAGTCCAAGTTTAACTAGTATGGGACTGGTATTTTACAACTAGTATAATTCTAGTATATCCTGACTAGTAGATGACTGTTATGTTTTGGTCGAAATCTGGCAATTGACATTTCGTAGGACATCAACACGTAAAAAATACCAATTGCTTATATGGAAAATAGACAAAACACTGACTAGTTGGGCCCGGTGCACCAACTAGTTGTAAAGTAGTTTCCAACTAATTGCTTTCACTGCAGGGATGTCATAGAATATCCTTCACCAGCACATTTTCGGTTTAGGAACTTAGAGAAATTTGGTAGAAATATTTATTATTTATTGAAACGCCCGATATTTTCGTTAGTTTCAAACTTTCGCAAGCACTTTGCCCTTTATGTTCTGTTTCTACACTTAACTTAGTTAAACACTTAGGGGCATAGTCATGGTAGAAATAAAATAGGTACTTAGCGTAATTTTTTTTTTTTTTTTTTTTTTTTGACAGATAGATCGTTGGAAACGATGTCAAAAAGTTGGTGCTAACTTTAGTAGCTACTTTATTTAGACTTTGACTATGCGCCTTATTTTCACCATTTGCGTACCTTCTAAACTTCTCGCATCATTAAACACCACAATATCCGCTGGTTCGCCCAATTGAATAATACGTATACGACGCTGATCTGCCGCCAAATCACGACTATACTCATTAGGGAAATAACCGAGGCTATTCGTTGCTAACATCCAAACAATTTTGGAAGCTTTGTATTTAATGCAGGATAATAAACTGCGTTTTTCGAAACAGCGGCGTTGATTACGTCCCACATATTCATCATTATGAGATTTCATGTTTTGTTGGTGTGTTACAGGAACTTCATCGATAGAATTTGTTGGCGCAACATACGAATCGATTATGGAACGCGATCGATGAGGAATCATATTTTCTAAACTATCAGCATTTGAAAATTTCAAATAATTTACATCACTGCGAGATGAGTTTCGGACATCACTTTCACTGTCCGCATTTGTTTTGAGGTAGATGCAGTGCACTAGCAGCAACAATAAAACAATAATTTTGGCAGAGGGACACATAATTATATTTACACACAAGTTCACACAGAGTAGTTTAGTATGCGTTTAACAGCACCGGCTCCGAAACAGCATCACACACGCCAAGCACTTTGTTTTAATATGTTTCTTCGTTTAGTTTTATTGAAATTTTTATTTGCTTTGCTAACTTGAACTTGGCCTCCGGACTAGCGTATACTCGACGAACAAATAACAAGCCTTGGCTTTGAAAGATTCCTTTTATGTATTTTCCAGCAAACGCGCCAAACGTTCCTAACGCGCTGTGACTGGCGCTTGCAACATTGAACGCCGGAACCGGTATCACAGATGCCAATGGATAATATTAATATTGAATGTGTATTTCTCTTTTTTTTTCATCTAAACATTTGCATTGTTTTTTTTTTTTTTTGCGTGGAAAATGTGTTGCTAACGTGGCATTCAATTGCCACTCCACTGCAATTTAGGTCATCGAGTTTTATGTAGCCAACGTATGCGCACACACACACACACACATCCTAACTACAACATATTGACATGACATGCCGTGTTTGTATTAGTTTTTTTTTTTCGCATCGCAAATATCACAAAATCAAATCACCACATCGCACAGCAGCTTTTCTGTTGACTACATACATTAAAAATTTCAATTGTAAGCACTTTTCCACTGAAATGATAATTCTTGACATTGCTGTAGGAGCCATTGAAAACATGCGTCGCATTTACAACTCAAAGCTAGCCTGTAGGGATAATCTCTGCATCAGAACTGGTGATCTTCTAGATCTTCTGGAGATACTACAAGAGAAGAACACTGGCGTCAGACGATCGGTCTATGTCAGGCAAAGGCGATGTTGGGTGGGTATAATACAAAGCGCTACAAAGAGATAATAAACCTGTCCAAAAATAGTCTAAGGATTACAACAGGAGTCCTCACCGGGCATTGCAGGCTCAAGGTCCACATGCACAGACTGGGCATCTCGTCCGGCAGCCTGTGTCGCTTCTGTTACTCGGAGGACGTAACAGCGGAGCACATTTTGTGCATATGCGATGCAATCTCTAGAAGAAGGCACAAAATCCTTAGAGCCTTGACTCTAGAATGCAGGCGCATACATAAACGAAAGCCTATTCTAATTCTGAATTTCCTGAATGAGATCGGCCTCGTAGACGTGCTATGAGCATATGAGGACACAATATATCCTAAGGTCGCAGTGCACTACCTCAACTCTATTATTATTATTATTATTATTACGCTCGGCATTAATATTATACACATTTACACAACTGGAGGATTTTAGGTGATGATGCCCTAAACGGTTTAAATTTTTAACCTACAAGTTGGTGACCCTACCCTGTAAAAAGGTTGGAGTACCCATACTACTCCAAAAAAAATCCAATTCCATATAAAAAAGTTAATATTGCGATGTCCTAGGATTGGACCACCTAATCCAGCTAGGAGTACCCCATCCCGTACTCCATGGAGTAGAAAGCGTAGCGAGTGATTAACGCCTACTCCAACTCTCGCTTTACATTGGACTATTCTATGTAGTACTACATAATTGTATACAGGTGGTACAATCCTAGGACCCCATACTAATCCCAAAAAAAAGACATATACTAGTCCCATACTAGTCCAAAAAGCATTGGTATGATTTCAACCAGAATTTTCATTACTTACCCTTTATTTTATCATTTGCCTTTATTTTGATGTTTATTCTTAAGAAAGCAGCGACTATTTGTATTTACTCTATCACGAAAAATCAGCTGTGAATTATAAGAGAAAAAAGAAGCAAACGAAACGAATGAATTTTGAATTTTTTAATTGGTATGATTTCATCCAGAAAAATTTAGTTGTATACTAGTATTTTTCTGACTAGTTTGAGGTTTCGCTGCAGGGTAATGACGTGCTAACTCGATGGCTGATCTACGCATATGATCCCTCTCACCTCTCATTACCCACTCCCACTCCCGCGACAGTCGGACAGTACCGCAAGGGAAAACCGGAGCGTACCGGACTCATATTCGGCCAAGGACGTTCAATTTCGACATCACTCGCCAAAACCTACGGGGAGTATTTTTGTCGTTAACAACAACAACAACACCAACAACAACAAAGCGAAGTAAGAGTAAAAGAAAAGTCCTCGAACTTTGAGGTGGTTGGCTGAAGTTTTTGTCTTGGGACGAAATCTAAAAATGCCTGATACCACTTTAGGGTAGTATTCTTCAAAAAATGAGAAAAAAATGTGTTTTTAAAAACAGACAGAGTTGGCCAAATCCGTTAAATTGCTAAGACGTTGCTTATTTCCATAGGAAATCCGATAGCTGCGGGTTTCTGGTTCGAGCCCTGTTACTGATACGGGTCTAATAACACTAGATTCTAACGCAGGGTGTTATTGTACGAAAAATATGTGAAAATTATCTATTAAAAAATAAGTGAAGTTAAGGTCAATTTTTGGCGGCAGGGGCCAAGCATTGAAATTTCTACACTACATTAGTTTCGGGTAGGACTATCCAGCGTAAAGGTTTCATCCATTAAAAAATAAG
>CAXKVI010000001.1:8921662-8971662 GCA_964058755.1 Campiglossa producta | reverse complement strand
CTCAATCTGAGATCATCATCAGGACTGTAATCAAACAATAAAAACAAACACATTATATTTAACATAAAAACATAAACATATATCATTTTGGAAAACAGTGTGTTATCACGACTTACATCTTTCGCTGCGATGTCAAGACTAAAAATTGTTAAGTAAAGTAATTATTAAAAACAACGAAAGTTCTAAACAGAGAATGTACATTAAAAGATAAACATATAAAATCCCGTAATGGTAATCAAAAATTGAGAGACATTTACAACAATAATATAACAAGTGGCGAAAATTATGATGTAGGTATATTTATATGAAAGTACTGGAGCAGTGTATAGTTGTTGTGCTATGACGAAGAGAATTGCATGTATGGTTGTTGTAATACTTACTTAACAATTTTTAGTCTTGACATCGCAGCGAAAGATGTAAGTCGTGATAACACACTGTTTTCCAAAATGATATATGTTTATGTTTTTATGTTAAATATAATGTGTTTGTTTTTATTGTTTGATTACAGTCCTGATGATGATCTCAGATTGAGATCGAAATATTGAATAAATACCAACAACAAAATCGAGTTGTTTTATTTAAAATAGGCCTAGAGCTCAAAAATAGTGAAACAATATATTTAAATTTTTTTTTTTAATTTTTTTCTTTTTTTTTCATTTTATTTAATTTAATTTTTTATTTTGTTCTATTTTATTTTATTTCATTTTGTTTTAATTCATGCTATTTTATTTTATTTTTTTTTTTATTTTATTTTTTTTTTTTTTTATTTTATTTTTTTTTAATTTTATTTCATTTTATTTTATTTTATTTTATTTTATTTTATTTTATTTTATTTTATTTTATTTTATTTTATTTTATTTTATTTTATTTTATTTTATTTTATTTTATTTTATTTTATTTTATTTTATTTTATTTTATTTTATTTTATTTTATTTTATTTTATTTTATTTTATTTTATTTTATTTTATTTTATTTTATATTATTTTCTTTTCGTTTCGTTTCGTTTCCTTTCTTTTCCTTTCCTTTCTTTTCTTTTCTTTTCTTTTCTTTTCTTTTCTTTTCTTTTCTTTTCTTTTCTTTTCTTTTATTTTATTTTATTTTTTTATTACATTTTTTTTTGTACTTTTATTTTATTTTAATTTTTTTACATTATTTTACTTTTTTTTTATTATTTTTTTATTTATCTCTATTTTTTATTTTATTTTTCTATTACATTTTATTTTATTTTATTATAATTAATTATTTTTATTTTTATTTGTTTCAGTTTTTCTAATTAATTTTATTTTATTTTTTTTTTATTTTTTTTTTTTTTTTTTACTTTATTCTATTTTATTTTATTTTATTTTTTTTTTTTTTTGCTGTGGCTACAATTTCATGTACAGCCGTCAAATTAATTTTTATTTAAATAAGTTGTCCACGAAAATTGCCTATTAATTTTAAGTTGAATACAAAAATGATTTAATCAATACATGCTCGATATACAATGTATATTATATATGCAATTGAAAGAAATCGCGGACGAATTATTTAAAAGGCACTTGCCGACAGTAGCAATCATAATCACTATGCAGACTCATATCGTTAAGTGAGCAAGTAGTTGTTTGCCATCGATAATTGCATTTTTTTTTTTTTTTTTTTTGTGACTGGAATTGTAGTAGCGTACTAAGGATATGAAGCCTATCTTCTGCTGCCTTAATGACCGCAGTCATTGTGACGCTGTAGCTTCAATTGAGCCACTCAGTTATTGACAGTTGAACGAGTTTGCCGACAGATTTGATGATCATACAGAAGTGGCTGTTGTGAAAGATTCTATAATTAAATTCACTTTCCATTGTTAATGTGACTCGTTAGGTGTGATGGGAATAATTTAAAAACGCCAAACTATTTCGAGAAATTTATTAATGGATGATGGCTTGTGGCGGTTTTTGTTTCTCTGGGAGAAACGTGCCAAATTCATGCACATAAATCTATTGAAGTTTGATGGAGATGGTGATAAGTGGACATAACAATAGCAAAACTGGCTTATGCCTTGAGCATTTGTACCGCAATCATAGCATTGACAACTCTTGGGAATACAGTATGCCATCCCGGTTTTTTGAGTCTAGGGTTTGTAAACACGAAAATTTTTACTTATATCCCAACTAACCAAATTGAGGAAGAAGACCCGATTAGGACCTAAATAAAACTTTTTGCAGTGAACTTTCTTCCGCTTTCTTTATTGTCATCTTTCTTTCACTCATAAGGTTATTATTACATTAAAATATCTTATTACATTAAAATATGGTTTAAGTTATCACTTATGATAAGTAATATTTGTAGGAGAGTAGACATTTAAGTAAAGAGTAATAATTATGGCTTTGTTTATTGTCATATTCATTTCACACATTGTGTGAATGTTTCTTATTTTAGGTTAGTGATATACCACTTAAGAAATGTTTAATCATGTTTAGATATGTATATAAAAACCAAGGACTGTAACCGTAACCGTAACCGATTAAACCCGATTCATTTTTCAAAACCCTAACCGTTACCGATTAAAACCGATTCATTTTTCAAAACCGTAACCGGTTAAACCCGATTCATTTTTCAAAACCGTAGCCGTTACCGATAAAAACGGATTCATTTTTCAAAACAGTAACCGTAACCGTAACCGATTAAAACCGATTCATTTTTTCAAAACCGTAACCGATTAAACCCGATTCATTTTTCAAAATCGAAACCGAAACCGTAACCGATTAAACCCGATTCATAACCGATTAATTTTTCAAAACCGTAACCGATTAAACCCGATTCATTTTTCAAAACCGATTAATTTTGCAAAACCGTAACCGATTAAACCCGATTCATTTTTCTAAACCGAAGCCAAAACGGTAACCGAGTAAAACCGATTCATTTTTCAAAACCAAACCGTAACCGATTAAAACCGATTCATTTTTCAAAACCGAAGCCGAAACAGTTTCAAAAGCCGTAACCGGTTCCAAACGATTTTGAATTTTTTTAATGTCTCACTTCTTTTAGTGGGCCCTGAGGTATTTGCTTTTACAAACAGTTACCCTGAAAGCTTTCATGGAAGATTGTCGAGCAAGGTAACAGAAGACACGTTTTGACCTCAGTATAAAAATTCTGAAAGGGGAAGTTTGACTATAGTTGAATGAAGCGATCGAAAAAAATTACGAGATCCGAAAAAGAAATCTTCAGGCTTGTCTCAGAAAGCAACATTCATATCGACGATTTATACATTTTATTTAGCTTCCATTATAATATTTTTCTAATAAAAATAAAAAAAATTATTATTAGATATATTGGAGAAATTCTATCATGGCCGCAGGAAAAAAGTTATGAAAGTCCAGGCCTATTTCGAAGCTACAAAGTATTTTAGTAGAAAAAAACCGGAAACGAAACCGAAACCGGAATCGGAATCGGAACCGAAACCGGAACCGAAACCGGAATCGGAACCGAAACCGAAACCGAAACCGGAACCGAAACCGAAACACGTTCCACAACCAAAACTGAAACCAGAATGTTACTTTAATCGGTTTCAGACCTTGATAAAAACATAAGAGATTAAACTTAAATAAATTTTTTAAACTAATGCGGCATTAAATAGGAAGAACGTACCTTCATTTTTTTATTGTCATTTTCAAAGTCTTATCATACAAAAAAAAGAGATGAGTTTCGGCTTTGAATGTTGCTATTCATGAATTCATATATGTACATTTATGAAAAAAAAATCATAGATAACTCTTATTTTGCGTTCGAAATTTAAAAATTGAAAAATAACTTTTATTTTTCATTTTTACGGAAAATACAAAAAAATCTTTTCACCAATCGATAACGATAGTAATAAAAAATGTTTCTAGGAATACACTTTGGTAATAGCACTACGCCCTCATAATATTTTTTTTTTTTTGTTAAAGTTTTGCATGAAAACTGTTATTTGCGGTCCCTGATAAAACTTAATTATTAAAACTAGGAACAGTCATCACAAAACAAATGTTAACATACTAAACAATGAGACTTAAAATATTAAAAATAAGCTTAGTTAACTTGAGTAATTTGTAGGGAATGTTTGATATTATTTAGATATGTTTTTAAAATGTAGATAGATATGCTAAAAGTATATATGTAAGAGAATATTGTATTTATTAAAAAAAAAGGAGTTAATCAGAATTTTGAAATTTTAGGTAAAGTTTTTTTGCTTTAAATCCGACTTTAGGTTAAATAATTTGTTTTATCATTCAATTTCATCCAAATCAAAACTTTTCAAATCAAGTATCTTTTCTATGTCAAATATAATTCTAATGCATTCTGTAAAACTAATTGTCGATTAAGTTTAAGTTTTGTATTAATGATACAACCAATTTAAAATCCTTAATATTTTAAATTTAAATATGATGGTTAAGCTTAAAAGAGCTTTTTTTTCTTTTTATTGTCATTTCACTCTTCAGTTTCTTTAGTATTGTCGTAATGAGCTTAAAATTTATGTGGCGAACTAAAGTGGGTACTGAAGTTTTTTGACATATATGCCGTTCGTAATGGTGTCAAAAAGCTGACACTAACTTTAGTGCCTACTTTATCTCGACTGTGACTATGCCCCTATGTCTGTTATAAGAAAATTTTTTGTTTGTTATTTGGTCAAGTTTATAGTAAAGGAGGGAAAATAGTTGACTCCATTCTAGCTTGATCCACTCTTTAATGATAATTGAACCCGTCTTCCATTTATTGTCTTTTAATTTGTCAGTTCGCTTTTTACTTTTTTCATACATAATATAAGGTATTAAGATTCACAATTTAAGTTCTATAATATCCATTACAACATACATTTAAATATAATATTTAATATTAATTTTTATAATCGCTTAGTATTCATGAGCTTGGTCTTTCTTATTGTCATTTCACTCAGTTGTTATAGTTTTTAATTGATGGCTTACATTAGACTTATTAAGCTTAGTTTCACAACACATATTAAAGTTTAGTAGCATAAATATTTAATATAAATAAATTCCTTCATAGAATTTCCTTATTTCTCGATATATTTTTCCACTTGCAGCTTTCTTATGAGCGCATTGTGCTCATACTTTTCACGTGCGTCTTCATATTCCATTTCTCTCAATATACGATTATGTTCCAGCTTCTCTTCCTCCTCAATTAACTGGATACGTAATAATTCCTTTTGATATGCTATTAGCTTAAGATTTTCCTCAATAGTTTCCTGATCCTCCGGCTGCAGTTTACCCTTTCCTAAAAAAAGTATAGTTATTATCGACTATTTGAGGATAAGCTTACATATATCAAACCCTAACAGGAATTTTAGTGTAATCAACAAAAATAAAATTTTGCAATAGAATCCTTTCTAGTTTGAAAATTTCAAAATTTTATAGGCGAAATGTTACTTAGGAACATCACCCTAGCTGTATTTCTGGAACGGTACTTATTACAGTTATGGTATATGGTGAGGTGGTTTTGAACAGACAGAACTATCGACATCTGTCAAAAAACAGATTTTCAACATTTTTTATTGATTTAAAAAAAAATCGTGGTTAGGGCTCGATGTTCTAATTTTAATTTATACAAGCAAATCAGTGAATGTTTGAGGTCTTTGGACAGTTAATTTTCGGAACACTGATGTTGTTGTTGTTGTTGTTGCTGTTGTTGTTGTTGTAGCCATACTTAGCCCTGCCTAGTCGGAAGATAAAAAAGTTACGTGACAGACCAGACAGGGTTTGTACGGATGCTGACAGTCCTTTGTACGGTACGTTCCGGTACTACCTTGCGGTACTGCCCGACTGTCTTGGGAACGATTTCGTGGATTTTCGTCGCCTCTTACGACCGGCATACCTACCTCGGGCATATTCTAAGCCCCTAACCCGCAGGGGTTATCTCCGGGTTATTAAAATATTTGAGATGGGAGAATAAAGCTAATTCTCAAATCTTGGTCTACTCGATAGCTCCGCTAAATGTTTACTGGGTGTCTCTTAACTTTTCTGGCAGCTCAATCAGTCCCAACAAAGATTTTGACTTGAGTTACATTAGATCTCAAGTTGAGAAGTAACGGGCTTCTCAAACCTCAAGGGGTTTCCTCAACCAATATGTAGATTATTTTTTTATATGTCAAAAACGCTGATTCTGAATGATCCTGCATTTTGCATTTAGCACAAAATGCAGCATTTTTTTCCATACAATTTGAAAGCTAAACGCAACTAAATGCTACTTTATTTCTGAATTAGCTTTAGCATCTTCGAAGATACAGCACAAACCAAAATTTCCTTGTATGAAGAAAAAGTGAAAAAATGCTGCATACTTTTGGGCGAGTCACTGTTTATATATATCTTTTAACTAAGCAAGTCAACGTACTTATGCAATAATTTTTACCGTTAAAAGTTGTAATTTTCGAGGTGAAGATCCATCGCTCCTATTTCTGATTTGTTTTTTGGCATTTTTTCTTACGACAGCGGCAAAACTGCTCACTTTTCATGTCTCTCACCGTTACTTTACTCATTTCATTTTTATGAATGAAAATTCGATATACAGTGCTGCCAATTTTTTATTTTTTTCTAAACAGTTTCCCTATAGATAGTGGATGCAGTTTTGTAAAAGTATCAATGATTTCTCTATATACTCACTTCTCAATTGGGGTTGTTTATCACTTTTCAATTTCGGCTTCTTAGTAGAAGTTTCTGTTTTTATATTTTCTGGCATTTCTACTTCCATATTCTCAGGTTTTTCATTCAACGGGTCGTTGGTTTGTTCACCTAAACAAAAAGAAATTCTTAGTAAAAAGAGCCGCAATTACTTTGATTTCTAGCACAAATACTCACCTATATCTAAAATGGGCATTGTTACTTCTTCTACCTTCACTTCCCCTTTATTTATCACATCTATAAGAACCTCTTGACAAACATCAGCTGGCATACCAGTGCTGCTGGCCACTTGCTCCCAAATATCAGAAGGTGTACCGCAATCCTTGATCTCATCCATAGAAGTAGTTTTCTCAACTAATAAATAAAGTTTATTGAAATAATACAATTTTTGTTTGTTTCTTTGTCTACTAAGCGATTTCAAGCACATATTCACGGACACACAAACATACCTGGATGCTGCACTTTGGTACGTGCGTATTTCTTCGCCATTTTCTTCTTCAAGTTTTTATAATTTTGTTGCAAGCTGAACATTGTGCGTGTTACGCCTTTACTTGTGGCATTAAATTCTTTGGTCACCTGCTGCCAAGCTTTTTCCTTTTGAATCATTGCAGCTCCGTCGTTTTTTTTATTTTCAATAACTCGCTTATGCTTGTTTAAAATTTTGCACAAAAGTATTGTTTCGCTTATGGCAAAGTTGGGAGCACGGGTTCGCATGATTGCACTGCAATAATATTCCTTTCAAAGCTTTGAATCTCTATCTGCAAGTAAAAAAGTGTCCTTGATATAAAATAAACAATTAATTAATAGTTTAACGGTATTGAATTTTTTTTCTCTTCTACCAGTTGCTCACCACTACTTTACCTCCCACACGCTCAAGCAAATTTGTGTATTCAACATCATATTGCGATAAGGATAACCCAAACAAACGATGAAAGGATATGTTCAGTGATGCCAATCTTTAATGTCAGAAAGGCCGCACACAATTTGGGCGAATTAGTTTGATAACAGTGCCACGATTTTTGTCGTTAAAGCAGGCGAAGTGATCAGCCGATAAGCTGGAGGTGGTCCGCTGAGGCATTACAAAGGATTACAATTAAAGTACTCTAATATCGAAAAATTGGAACACCTGATGGATCCAAAGATTTTTCAGGGATACCGTAACGAATAATGTTTGCTTGTGGCTCTTTTTGAGACACCAGTATACGTACAGTACGATCAAAAGGTTGCTTTGCAGTCAGCTATTCCGGAAATGGAGGTTAGCGGTATTTGCCGTGTCGGTAAAGTAGTTCCTTTATACGTAAAGTAGAACCCATCGAAATGGAACAACCATCATCGGATATTTTCTTGGGAAATTACCAGCTCGCGTTTCCCAAAAACTGGATAGAAATGTGGGTATTTTTGTTCAGCGAGGGGCCTTTTCCATCCATGCTTATGCTTAGGGATGGAGCTACCCAGGGTGAAAACAAAATCACAAATTAGTGCTTTGCAACACCAAAAATCACTGTGGGTAAAATTAGACATCGAAATACCAACGCACTATTCGATATAACTCGATAGTTCCATAATTTCCAACTCTAATTAGCACAACTTCTGCTAACATGGATAGAAAAGGAACCCCTCTGAACAAAACTATCCATTTTTTATCCTCTTTCTTGGTGAGCGCGATCCAGTAATTTCCCAAGAAATTATCCAAGGATGGTTAGCTGCATCATAACGTTATTTGCATAAAAAAAATAAAAATGTTTTGTTTTCAATTCGTTATTCAAAAATTTAAACCTTTTTGCATCAACAAAAAGCTTTTACCTTCATTGAAATTAAAATCAAAATTTCAAAAATTTTGTTTATTTTGATCTTTTCAGTTTGAGTATTTTTTCCATACAAAAAATTCACAAACGGTGAAATATCAAAAATTCTAAATTTTTTGGTATTTGTTTCCTTTAGGGGTCAACTGCTTCTCTGATGAGATATTTGCAATCAAAGTTGCAAATTTTCATGTGGTTGTTGTAATTACATTAGGCTGTCCCTAAAAACGTGCAAAAAAAGTCGCGCCGTGGTTATGTCACACGTCCGGACTTGGCATGACGTAGCCCATGGTTATTTTTTAAAAGCGCGGCCGAAGGCCGCCTACTCAAAAAGGTGTTCTGCTAATAAATACCATGGATTCCGAATTTTGGTATCGGACCCGGGTCATTTTTCGGTTTTTTGGCCATAACTTTTCACTAAAACAAAAAAATTAAAAAAGCGCTTCCGGATTCGTAACCCTGAGGCCAAACCCCGTCTTCTGAGCTATATTCCATATTTTTAGCTAATTTATTAGCAGTTGTCCCTAAAGGACCTGTGACCTTGGCACAGCTTAGGTCTGGATATAGTGTAAGGTTAAACTCCTACTTATCCAGACTTAATGATACAATCTTAAATACATGCCCTGCATGTGGTAGGACCCCACATGATACTCTACATCTCTTCAATTGTTCATCTGAACCTACTCTTCTAACCCCTCTGTCCCTCTGGACAAACCCTGTTGAAACTGCACGCTTCCTTGGACTCCCCTTAGAAGAGCTTGATGAAGATCTTCGGAATGATCATACACTCTAGACAGGGCAATGCATTGTTAACAACCACAACAACAAAGGAAACAAATACTAATTGTTTTTTTGTATTCCAACGAAACGAATTTTTTTTAAATTATTAAAAAATAAAAATAAATAAATAATTTTTTTTTTTTTATGATATCGTTTTTTTTAAAAAAAAATATTGTTTCTTTTGTTGTGCAGCCTTGGCCCAGCAGGGATTTTGTTCGGAATGTGCCCCATTTTTTCTTTGAAGCGCGGCGCACTGCTTGACAGGTAGAGACGCTCAACAATCGATAAAATTCACTATCTTCACCAGCCGGCTGACATCTTTTGTGTATACAACGCTTTCTTTTATTGCTTGCGAATAACAAAAAAAATATAAATAATAAACCAAGCTATCAGACAAACATTAAGTAAATAGTTTGAAGGGTTTCCTGTCGCTATGGATCTTCCTGCTGCCGATGTGCCCTTGTGGCATGCCGATCATTTGTGCCGGGCGTGTTATAAGCAACTAAATACTGCAACAGCCGTCGAAGCAAACACTTGTGTTAATATGTTGGAAATGCCTGGACTCATGGATAAACTGTCCGCATGCATATCAAATATATTTATCACAGCTAATAGAGGCTCGAAATACCTTTGCTGGGTCTGCTTTCATAGAGTCAATGAGTTCTACGAGTTCCGGGAAATGTGTTTGCAGTCCATACGCCGGTTTGAAGAAATTCAGTTTAGTAACGAAACCGAATATATAATTACTTTTAAGGAAGAATCCGAAGGAGCGAATGATGTCTTACATTCAACTGATAAACCAGTTATTAAAGAAGAAATACTTGAAGAATCATTAGAAAAGGATAGCTCGGAAATGAACAGTGTACAAAAACTGACCCAAAAGGAAACAGAGTCTGGGCGCATATTCAATACAATTTCTTCAAATGACAACATTCACTCAAAAATGCAAAGCAATACAGCAAATAAACGTAGTAACAAAGAAAAACTGGTAAGATGTCCATAGTCTATTTTATTATTAATTCCTCAACACTTATTTATTCCCAAAAAGGTACAAATGTCTGTGGATGATCTAGAGACAGTTGTGGCGAGTGTAAAGAATGAACCCATATCCAATGAGAGTGAAGGAGAATTGAGTTTTGATGAAACAACATCGTCTTCAAATGTGCACAACGACTTTCAGGAGGATATTAGTGGTGGAGGTCAACATGGAATAAGGAATAAGGTAAAAGTTGTTAAGTTTAGAATTCTATTTTATTTATTAGAAAACAAATTGGATTTTTTTTAAGTTTTCTAAAATCCAATTGACAATTCTAAAATCCAACTTGATAGGGTGTAGTGCTATTTGCCAATCCCTAAGCATAAACGTACATACGTGTCTTCTATCGGGAGTCCTAGGATGTGCCCCAAGGCCTGTCTATGTACCTTAGGATTAAACGGCGATATTTCTAAGTGCCAGATCCCAGCAAAATGTTACGCAGTTGTGTCCTTACGGTCCCAAAAAGCAGCGCTAATTCAATTGGTCTCTGTTAGGATGCTATGGTTTGCAGCAATTCAACAGGAACTGTCTGCATTTCATTTCATTATGCTCTTTAACTGAGAGCATTTTCGTCTCATGTTGTAAATGATGTATAGGGGAAATGTAGACATTCAGTAGCGGTTTTGAGTGCGGCGTTTTGGCAGCCTTGCAGCTGATTCCAATGAGTGTCGGCCAGCTAGCGACTTGCGGATTTTATTGGGGCTTCGTATTTTAGAGACAATTGCGGCTGACTGGGCATATAACTCCCCAGCGTTAGCTGACTTGTCAGGCTTTAATAGCGGGACCACAATTGCCTGCTTCCATTTATCGGGCATGACAGAAGTGGTCACGGACAGATTGAAGACGGCCGTCAGGGTTAGGGGTTTAGAATATGCCCGAGGTAGGATAACCGGTCGTAAGAGCCGACTAATATGCACATAGGTAATGACGTGCTAACTCTATGGTTGATCAACGTATATGATTGATGCTTTGCTGTTAACAACAATTTGGAGTGTTTTTTCGATTTCAATTTTAGATCATTTTGGGATAATTTTAGGGTAATTTTCAGATCATTTTGAGATCATTTAAGAATCTTTTTTGGATTATTTAGGGATCACTTTAGGGTCATTTTAAGACAGTTTTCGGATCATTTTTGGGATAATTTTGGGGGTACTTTTTGGGCCATGCTGAGGTCATTTTGGGATCTTTTTAGGGTCATTTTGATATCATTTTGCACTACTTGGCCGATTTTGATGAAATTTGGCATAGATGAAATTTGTTTATAAGACTGTCCAATTGTTGGGACCTATCTAATTTTTTCTGAAATATTGAGCAAGGTATGCCAATATGGGTATTAAATCAAAGGTACCTTCCGCCGTATACCAACCATGATTTCTTAAAAATGTGTTGGATAGTAGATATACTTCATTCTAAGATTTTCTACTTGGATTTGCCACTTTAGTCGGTTTATAAAGTTGATATTCTTTCGGAAATTCCTTTTGAAAAGTTTATGTTGGTAAGTAAGAATATTGGAAAAAATGTAAAATTCGAAAACGCCGAGCAAGCTCGGTCACCCTCTTTTCAACCTAAGAACTTTCATATAGGGAAGTCCATATCTCTCTCGATTATGTTGTACCGTTATGTAGACAAAGCTATAATACCCTTGTACTAGTACTAGTACGCTGGGTATAAAAATTATTAAAATGCGTTCTCGCTGCCAATGTTTAATGCTATTCAGTTTTAATTTCAAACCACCAGTATCAAACGACGCATCATTGGAAAAGCTCCACAATGTTGCTGAAAATAAAATACAACGATGTAGTGAATTTCTTTAAAATCCCTAATCCTGAAAGCGGAGAGTTCTCAGCGAATAAAGTAATTGCATCAAGTAAGTAGCATATTATATAATGAATAATATTTTGTAAAAATAATTTTTGTTTCTTCGTAGTTGTAAAACAATTTAACATTAATACCAAGTGTGGAATAACATTTAAAGACCGCGATGGAGCTGAAATTTGTGTGGATGATTTCAAAGAAATTCTTTGCCAATATAAGGGATGTGGCAGTTTTTTATTAGAAATAAGCGAAAGTTCTTCAAATGAGAAGCCATTAGTTGTTTCCAGCTTAAGCTCCATCGTAAGTATTACAATAAAATTAGGGGTTTATTTTAACGATAAAAAATTTAATAGCTGTTGGAGAACTACCTCAAAAGTGGTGATTTCGCGCCCATTTTTGAGGAATACAAAAAAACGAACACACTAAGCGACTGTTCCCGACGTTCTTTGGTGCGGGAGTGTACGAACTTTTTACGCCAACAATGTGGAACTCATCCTAGGCGTGAAGAAAAAATTGCATTAGCTGAAGCAATAATACATCTTTTTCCAACTTATAAGATTAGTAATAGCAAGTTTGGTGGAATTGTAAGTATACAATAATTAATCTTAATACTGCCTAATACCTTTGAATACCAACTGATAAGGCTTAAAACATTCCAGGATTTGTTCTACAATCCAGAAAACAATTCGGGCTATATAGTTAACAAATTAAAGAACATAAACCATAGACTTATGAAATTCGAAAGCGGTGGTAACAAAAAACGTAAAATATCTAATGTGGAACAGGAAAGCGCGGATAGCGCAATAATTTCTGAACAAGATCTTCGTTTTTTTCAAAATTGCATAGTTCCAGACGAACTTAATCTGGTGCAGGAGAAACTGCGTGAAACATTGAAAGCAAGACAAAAATTTATTGCAACTGAAAATTTGACTGCATCCAAAGTTTTGGAACACTTTCCAATATTTTCATATGATTCGTCACTGGTAATATATAAACAATTGAGGAGTTGCGTGCAAAAAGTGCACTAAGTGACTTGTGCGCTTTTTCCGTAAAGCGGCCAAATTTTGATTTGATATCTTTTAAACTGTCTTAGTAACTTCAAAAAATATTGAGCTCCATGTGTACTTTATACTACATTTACACTGGCGAAAAATTGCAAATTTGACGCTTTTCTTCCATACAAATCTCATTTTCCAAATTTGGAATTCCATCGCATTTGCCGAACAATACAATCCACAGTTCCTCAAAATAGCAACCCTGTGCCTGTTAAGGATTGCCCAGCAAGAACCTTAATGGATATTTGACGTGTGATAACTTTTGCACTATGCACAGCTGTAAAAAAAACAATTTCAACTAGTTTTTCTTAAGGAAATGTGCCAATTCTACCAGGAAAAGACAGAAGCCTTCTTGACTCTTCTTCTATTATTACCCTACAGGTGTTTAAATCATCACGATAATGAATTTTCTTTCGGTGGCTTTTTGTCCTGGTAGCAGATTGTTTAAAACACGGATATCTCAAAACATATTTTTCATAGATATGGCCTTTTTGCACGCAACTCCTCAATTATACTACAACATATACAATAATACTAATTATATGTTATTTGTTGCAGATTGGTTTTGATTTTAGTCTTAGGTATGGAGAAGCGATATCGAATAGTTTATTAGATAACTTTGCGAAATATGAAAGCTGTGCGGAAAGCATTTTTATTGAAGCGAGTGGCGGATCTAATTTGGGAAACTATACTGATTGGCCCTCGGAAGTACTACCTTTTTTGATATTCTTAAAGCTGCTACCATCTACCGCAAATGGACGCGATCAAAAGAGAACAACCTTTCAGAAATCTATAGATTGTTTTATTTCTTTTGAAAATGTAATTTATTATACAATTTTTGTTTCTGATGAACATAACTCACTTGTTTTTTTTTTGCAGGTCAACACCCCAACAACAGACAATATAGTCGCATCTAGTCAGCCGACTATCGTTGCAGTTGGACTAGATAAAGCCACAATTTGTCAATATTTTATAACCATTTGCGGTAAAAAGATAGCTGTACCCAGCCATTTTAAATTTAGACAAGTATTCGATCTATATTTTAAAGCATTTTACGTATTTAACATACCATTTGATATTACTTTGGCGAACTTTTTGGGCTTCTTTGCAAAATTTATTTATAAAATTGATAATAAGAAAAAGCCAAGCTCTAGATTATTAGAAGTGCATTCAAAGTTCGAGAATAAGTTTAAGCAGGTGTTTAATTAAGTTGTATATTAATTTAAAATGGCTCCCTTTTGCTTTTTATGTGGCAACGAGTTCTAAACCGTTGCATATGGCCAAACTCTAGAAAGGTGGAATTGAGGAAAATGTACTTTGTTGTAAGCTTCCAAAATACGGTAAACCAAGCTTCTCGGAAATATGTATATTAGAGCGTATCACGGCGTAAGGAGGAAAAAAAGTTGAAAAGGCCCCCCAATTTACACTTACCTATGAGGTCGAAAAAAAAAATTTTTAATTTTTTTGTCACCCTGTAAAAACAGCGAAATTTGTTTTTTTCTATAATTTTTATATTTTACGTTCGATTTTCAAAAGTGATACAGTTTTAGAAAGGTATTCACCAAGGCAATAGTTCATCCATAGAAACTTTTAGCCCATCATGCCAAGTTCAGCTTTTATTCTATTTTTTACTAAAACTAGCACCCTGTATTTGAAAAAAAATTTATTGTTTCCTGAAAACTATGAAAAAATGATATTTACCTGCAGATAATGAAGAAATAAATGTAATGCATTTATGCTAATTCTTTCCTTGACTCTAATTATTTTGTTGTAACGTTCTCGGCTACTTAGTTTAGCGAATATATAACCCAGGCGTTCCACGTCGGCAACTTCTGTACAATTTTTTTTTATACAGGGTGTTTGCTAAAAATAAATTCGAATAAAAGCTAAAGTTGGTGTCCTAGGTTAATGGCTTATATGGACGAAATATGACACGGGTTAAAACCTTTACAACAATATATTGCTCGTTGAAATCAAAGACCAAATAGGAAAGTTATAAGCAAAAAACGAATTTCTCTGTTTTTACAGGGTGCCGAAAATTTTTTTTCTTTCATTTTTGAAATCACCAACAAGTAAACATTCGAACCAGGGGGGGGGACATTTTAAACTTTTTTTGGCGATACGCTCTAATGTATATACTTTTTATATCGCCGTGCCATACGAAAACTAACACCAAAAATTTTGTGTCTGAAGAAAACTAACACTTTTATTTTGTGTCTGACGAAAACTAACACTTTCAATTTGTGTCTGACGAAAACTAACACTTTTATTTTGTGTCTGACGAAAAGTAACACTTTCAGGTTTTCTCTGAAGAAAATGTACTAGCCAAAAGTGTTAGTTTTCGTCAGACAGAAAATAAAAGTGTTAGTTTTCGTCAGACACAAATTAAAAGTGTTATTTTTCGTCAGACACAAAATAAAAGTGTTAGTCTTCTTACAGAATTTGAAAAGTGTTAGTTTTCGTAAAAAATTTTAAAAGTGTTAGTTTTCGTATGGCACGTCGATATGAAAAATGTTGGTTCAAATTGATAAGTCGACAGCAAAAAACACTTCTTGATGAGAAAGTATGACATTCGAAAAAGAGTTTATTTTTATCTTTTATGCTCAAAACTATTTCTGTTAATGGCCTCTAAAGTAATAGAATAAAATCTGTTGTATTAGATATATAAGTTATATCAAATAAAAAATGAATTTTATTTAAAACATGTATGATGTTTTTTTTTTCAGCGCAATTTGTTTTATTCCTAATTTTTAAAAAATCAGATTTCATACAACCTTTTTTTTTTGAATTTCTTTTAAATTTTACTTCAAACTGATATTTTTTATACATGGGTTTATAAATTTGACATTATAATTCGACTCGAAAACTATAGTTTTCTCGAATAGTGGCAACCCTGGTACGATTGTTTGTTTCTATCGACTTTATCGATATAAGCAACCAAATCTCGATAAAGTCGATGAAATTTGACCTAAAGCCCGTCGGCAACTTCAAGCATCCGTTGATGGTAGCCATAGCAACGGGTATATGTTTTAAGTGTGGGGTTGGCGTTAAGGTGATGGCCCAATGCATGCTTGCCTTACTGGCTTTGCCTCGAGAAATGTCAAAATTCTTTTGAACTCTACTGAAATGTATGAAAGTTGGCCCAGTGTCAGCCTTGCTTTGCTTGCTTGAAGCGCTTCAAAGCGTCGAATAGCCCAAATCTCTGTGTGTTGTTGTTGTTGTTAACAATGCATTGCCCTGTCTAGAGTGTATGATCATTCCGAAGATCTTCATCAAGCTCTTTAAACAGGGTTACATTGAAAGTGACAGTCCTTGGCCGAGGTAAAACCCCGGGTGGTTCCACTGCGCAGAGATCCATGACAATGTCCTGGGTTTTCTGCTCTGAGAAGTGACTACATAGGGAACCAAATCTCTATTTGACAGCGCTTTACACGCTTTACTATTTGTCTTGTTGTTGTCTTGCTTGTCTCATCCTGTATTTCTGACAGCTTTTGAAGCTTCTATTTGGCCATGGAAGCTTTCAAAGCAAAGCAAGGTAAGCCTAGGTAATGGGTCAGTTACATAAAGCTTTATTTTGACTTTACCTCGAACTTTGACTTTGGCAGAAATGTTCAGTATACGTATTTAAACGAAGCATGGCAAATTGGAGACCTCAAAGTTGAAGCAAAGTTAAAATTAGGCAAACTCTCAAATTTTGCTTGCTTTGCTTGCTTTGACAATCAGATGTTGATGAATTTGCTTTAATTAAAGAATAAAAAGTTGGAGGAAATAATGGGGCCTATTATGAATTCCGGCGGAACTCCAAACTCGATAGAAATCACAAAACTTATCGGAATTCAGTAGATAATTTTGATAAATTTCGTGATTTCTATCGAGTTTCCCGTAACGACGGGATTGATAATAGGCCCCAATAATTAATTAATGTTTTCTCTATTAAATTAATAAATTAACCAAAACACTATGAATGCAAAGAAATAAATAACGAAAACAAATTTATAAAAGAGAAGCGTCAAGGCGTTCGTTGTAACATACCTCTAAAGTTGGACGCAAAGTTTTGAGGTAGCAAATGTCAGGCGAGGTTAACAAAGCTTTATGTATTCGACCCTTAAGCAAGGCAAGCAAATCAAGCATGCATTGGGTCATCACCTTTACTCATACAAATAACCGCAGTCTACTTTGCTGTCAGTTATCTCGACGTACTGACGGATTGATTCTGCTGAACGCTAAAGCGTCAAAACCATTGTGTATCAATACCAAGTGTAAACTCTTCTGCATAGACGTCAAAATTCCAAAATGAGTTTAACACCTGTTTGAGATTGTGGTTAATAACAAGTGTGATATCATAGACATAGTCGTGAAAACTTCAAAGTGAGTTTAGTCACCTGGTCTTAATTTCCTTTTTTGTCTCACTTCTTTCCATCTTCCCATCTCTTTCTACCATTTGTAAAAGATAGGAGACCGCCATGTTGATGTGTGCAGGATGTTAAAACAACGCCATTGCTTTTCTGTTATTCGGTGCTGGCGACATTTTAATATGTGCAGGATGTAAACAAACCGACATTTTAATGTGTGTTGTCAAAAGAAGAGTTCACACTTGGTATTGATACACAATGGTCAAAACCATTTGCAATAAAAATTCGTAGTGAAAGGTTGTAGGTTTTGTCAATTTAAAAATCATTAAAATACTAATAACCCATGGGGTTTATCAGCAATACCGGCGGAACTTTCCGTCGAAGATGATTCGAGAGAGTCGATAGATACATAATTCTTCGACTTAGTCGAATTTTGGTAGGGAATTTCGATTAAGTCGAAGAAACATCTATCGACTTTCACAAATTATTCCCAATGAGAAGCAGTTGATAGACCCCATATTTCATGTTGTATTAAATCGCATAGAACATAAAAGCATTTCCAATTTTTATCCGAATATGTGCTCGTCATGGCAGTCGCGATGCGACTAACATACCATTGTTTTGCGCCACTATCATTGCGCGGTTTGCTTGTCAAGCGAAAAAATGTAAAATTTTTTATTTTCCATCAACGCGACAACAACAACAACAAGTACGCGTGGCACGACCACAGTATAGACAGTAGTTGCACTCACTAACACAAACGTACTTATATTCACCTCCATAGAGAACTTCGGGTTGCAGTCAACTATTTTCAGCCATTTCAGGGTGTTGTGTTGCAAATTTTATGAGGTAATAAATTACTTTAAAAGAGGAGAAATAGTCAAATTTAGGATTTTGCGTTTTAAGTAAAACTATATATGTATATATTAGGTTATATTTCTAAAAAAAAGAAATTACTATTTTACAACTCAACCAAGAACCAATGCACAGCGTTTTTTCTCACGCATAGGTGTATTCAGTCGAAAACAAATACAGCTTTATTGCGTTGCGTGACATTTATAACTTTGACAAATACGCACAAAACCAAAAAATATACAAGGAAAAATCAGCTGATTATGTCATCGTACCCAAAAAGATAAAACTAGATCAAGTCTGCGTTAACGCGTGTTAAAACGCGGTTATAAGACAGGTTGCCTTTGTCTACGTGCATTTATGTCAGCTGTCAAAATTAAATGTCACAACGAGACGCTACAGTTGTTTCTGTTTTCAGAGTACTTTGCAATGTATTCCAATGTTGTTACTCCTTGGAGTATCTATTTTCAGAGCGATCGTGTCGTGATTTTGGTCAATATAGCATGAGCAATGATCGGCTTTCAATAAGCTGAAGGTGGTCCGCTGAGGTATTAGAAAGTATTACAATTGAAGTACTCCAATATCACAAAATTGAAACACATGATCCAATGATTTTTGCAAAATTTTACGCAAAACAAATTTCGAAATTTGAGAATTTTTCGACAAAAAGCTTATCGTGCCAATCTAAATAAATTTCACTAGTGAACCTTTTTCATACATTTTCGCTCACAAATTATATGAGAGGGAGAAAATCCGCAAAGTAAGAAATTATTTAGAATCTGCCTATATATTTTATTGTGGGTTAGAGTGTAAAATGTACTTTAAAAAACGTAAATGGTTGTTAATATTCGCAAAATTTGCTACGAAGAAGCCCATTGTATTCGAGAAACTGTAAAACGTATTCCAGAAAAATCAAATGTACTTCAGAAACATCTTCTGGATTGGAATTTGTTGTTTCTGAAGTAGAACTGATTATTTTGGAGTACATTTTTAAGCTTCTGAAGTCTAATTTACGGTCTCGAGTACAAATTACAGTTTATGAAGTACAATTTATAGTTTTTGGAGTACAGTTGATTATTCTAAAGCATATTTTACAGTTTTTAAGATACAATTGACTATTCTGAAAATAATTGTATGGGTCTAGGACTACCATTCACTATTCTTAAATGCATTTAACCTTATCTAAAGTATTTTTACGGTTTTTGAAGTACGAGTGAAAAAGGTGTAGAAAAAATAGTTCTATTATAAATTTAGTTTTTTGATTATTATGTGTTATCCGTCATAATTTGTAGGATGTTCTTGAGCAAGCCCATTTAGTCTTGTATATTTATCTGTCTCTGTCCAACAATCTGAACGAAATAAAGTAGGTACTAAATTTAGCGTCAGATAGACCCTTGGAAAGGGTATCAAAGGGTTGACGCTAACTTAAGTACCTACTTTATATCGATTATGAACATGCCTAAATTGTTTTAACCGTTTTAAACTGAAAGGAAAACCAGTTTGCAGGTCAACGTGAAGTATTAGAGAAAAAATCACTATCTAACAAATACTTCAACAAAATGCAGCCCTGAGTGATTAAACACAACCCTATCACGCGTGGTGAAAATCAAATGGAAATAAAAAAAGTTGTGCAAATGATGAAAATTTATATTAATTTGTTTCATTTATAACAGATTTGATTTTAGCCTCCCCAAAAAGGAGCATAAACGCAGAGGGTATTAGTTTCCTTTAGGGGTCAACTGCTAATATATTAGCTAAAATTATGGGAGATAGCTCAAAAGACGGGTTTTGGACTCAGGATCACGAATTCGGAAGCGCTTTTTTTAATTTTTTGTTTTAGTGAAAAGTTATGGTCAAAAAACCGAAAAATGACCCGGGTCCAATACCAAAAATGGGGCGCAATCCATGGTATTTATGTACGAAACACTTTTCTGAGTTGGCGGCCTTCGGCCGCGCTTATAAAAAATAACCCTGGGCTACGCCATCCCAAGTCCGGACGTGTGACATAACCGTGGCTACCGCCACGGCGGGACTTTTTTTGCACGTTTTTAGGGACAGTCTAATAAAATTACAACAACCACATGAAAACTTGAAACTTTGATTGCAAATATCTCTGCAGAGAAGCAAAATATTAAAAAAGCGCTTCCGGATTCGAGATCCTGCGGCCGAACGCCGTCTTTTGAGCTATATCACATAATTTTAGCTAATTTATTAGAAGTTGGCCCCTAAAGGAAACTAATACCACGCAGAGTGCATAAGATTAATTCATTAATTCAAGATGCAACAAAAAAGGCCTTGGGTAGCAACTGCCGTATGGGCGACTGTTATGGTACCCCCTGGGACATTGTATAGATGGAATAAAAAGGCCTCCGGCGGCAGCCACGATTACGTGCAGCTTGCAATGCTCCATCGCAACTTGTAGTTTATGGTTTTTGTTCACAATAACAATAGTCCTCATTTGCCAGGTACTGGAAATACTTATCCGGTTAGTAATAAGTATTTCAACTTCTCCAGCTAATATTTAGACTGGACACTCCTAAAACAAAAACACATTAGTTTTTATATATAAGATGACTCATAGTTCATTAACACCGTACCTTGACATTAAAGCTACCAGATAATCGTATATTACTATTAAATAAATAGTATAAATAAATATAAAAGTGCAAGCAAAATATTTTCTTTATTTTGTTTTGGAAAATTTCTAAGAATTTCAAATTCACCTCAATGTCGTCAACTAACAGGGGTGCAAAACTACTATTTAATAGCATCGTTCATAAAGAGCCGATCATCAATATGCATTTGTACGAAATTTTACAATATGGCCTTTAATATACATTTTTTATACTTCTTGTAGTGCAGTAAATTCATGATATTATATTAATTCATGGAATATATACATTAAATTCATTTTTTTTCTTGAAATATTTCTAAAGTTTTTTTTGTTACTGAAATGCAACCATGCGTCCGCGAAATTCCATCCTACCATGGATTTCAACTCTGAAAAACGACGAACGCCGATTGCTCCGGTTGCTATGGTAACCATCAACGGACGTTTGCCGACGGCTTAATGAAAACCAGTCATTAGACTGAATTTCTCTCTTCCTTTATTAAACCTCTCTTTATTAAACCAGAAACGAAGTTGCGCTTCCACACAAGGTTTCGTCCATGATATTTTCATACTCCTAAATACTTCTATCTTTTGATTCTAGGCTACGTATACGGCTACAAAAACCACTCCAAATGCCGATATGGACAGGGTAAAGAAAAAAAGAAATTCTATTCAGGAACATGAAGGCCTGAAACATTGGCATTGTACGCACGAGGGCTGTGATAAATCATACTGGCGGCAAGAATATCTTAAAATACATCAAAGTACCCATACAGATCCGAATGGCCTTAAACGCTTTTATTGTACGCACGAAGGCTGCGATAAATCATACGCGTGGCCAAATTATCTTAAAATTCATCAAAGTAGGCATGAGAACTCGAATAGTGAACACGATCTTAAATGCTTTCATTGTACGCACGAAAGATGCGAAAAATCATACGCGTGCCCAGCAGATCTTAAAAAGCACCAACGTAGGCATAACACCCAGAATAGTGAACACAATCTTAAACCCTATCCTTGTTCGCACGAAGGCTGCAATAAATCATTCCCGTGGCCATCAAATCTGAGAAAGCACGAAAGTAGGCATGCGAACTTGAACGTTAAATACGTTCCTAAACTCTTTCATTGTTTGCACGAGGGCTGCGATGAATCATACGCATGGGCAAAAGATTTTAAAAAGCATCAAATGTGGCATGAGAACTCGAATATTAAACGCTTTTATTGTACGCACGAGGGCTGCGATAAATCATTTTCGTGGTTAAAAGGACTTAAAAGGCACCAAAATAGGCATAATAACTAGAAAAGTGAACATAGCAAATGGCTAAAACCGAGGCACACATCTGTCAAAGTTTTGCTTATTTCGGCCTTAAGCCGAATTATCAAGCAGGTTATGCAATTCACTTCCGAATACAAATTGTGGAAATTTTGTCAAATTACATATCTAGTAAATTAATATACATATAGGAAATTATTTGCCGAACCTGCCTGTATATATCGTACCCTAAACAAAAAACCATCACAAGGTCACTTTCTTAGCATAGGTCGCTTTATAAAAATAAATACAAATTTTTATTATACCTCTCATGAATTTGAAATGGTATTATAACTTCGATCCGATGCTTGTTAATATCAGAATAAGAAGAGATAGACCCACCAACAAGCATACCGATATAATCAGGACGACAAGCTGAGTTGATTGAGTCCGTCTGTTCGAACGCAAACTAGTCCCTAAATCATCCACAATGGTATGTATGTATAAATATACTTAGTACTACTTTGCCGTCAAGTACGAGCAAAATTCCACGGCTTTTTTCACTACAAGAAAATTTGTATGGATTTGACAGCAATATCAGCGAAACTCGATGTTAGAATTTAAACACGTTTTATTCTTTTCATACATTTTCACTTTATATCCAAAAGTGTTTATTTTTTCGGAGCCTCGGCAACACTGGCTGATAGGTACCCCTCAAACATTCTCGGAGCGCTCATAAAATAGAAATCCGATATGAGTCCTAAATATGTAAAAAATGTGAGCCTCAGAAATATGATCATATAGGAGTCCTTTACGACTCAGATTTGATGAAAAGTATGAGCCGTAAGCCGAGAGTGTTTAGTTGCCAAAGCAACTTTGGAACAATTTTCATATTTTGTTTACGAAAATTTTGTTTATGAAAATTTTGTATTTGAAATAAACATTTAGTTAAGAGATCATCATCGGTTTTATAGAATAAAGCTACCAAGGACAGATGTATTTTTGCTATATCATCTATCAACAAGGCCGGATGCTGAGCCTTTTATACTACTACATTTTATAATACGTGCTACTGCAACTTTATACCTGCAATCATCGTTTTTCGGCACAATCGACCTCTACGGACTGCTGGACTTTGGTTCGATTTTAACTGCAGCAAAACATTCTCGCATATTTGCATATTTAATTATAACAAATTTACTTAGTGCTGTTCCTGACCCTTGTTCTATTGTTATTGCTGCTGTTGTTGTTGTTGTTGTTGTTGTTGTTGTTAACAACAAAACACTCCCCGAAGGTTTTGGGGAGTGATGCCGAAGTTGACAGTCCTTGGCCGGATATGACCCCGGTACGCTGCGGTACTCCCTTGCGGTACTGCCCGACTGTCGTGGTAGCGATTTGGTATGACCAGTGGAACCTTCTAGGTCATGGCATCCCTCCATCCATGAGGAAGGAGAAGATGGGTAATGAGAGGTGAGAGGCATCATATCCGTAGATCAACCATAGAGTAGCACGTCAATTACCTATGTGCATATTAGTCGCCTCTTACGACCGGTATGCCTACCTCGGGCATATTCTAAACCCCTAACCCGCAGGGGGTTATTGCTGGTCATCTTTATTTCATGGCCTTTTTCTGATGGATTGTTTCACAGGTAGTCGCTTTTTATGGAACGTATTTCATTGGGACCTGTTATATGTTCGAAGACGTGTGTACAGCCATGCCCATTTAAACGATTTCTCCCCATACATATGTATGTATATCTATTGAGAAAATTTTTTAATCAAAAATCCAGGTTCCTTTTCCTTTCTTGATGGTTCCATTTCAATGCCGAAAAGGCGCCATTTAAAAGTCCAAAAATTGCAGTATATGATTTTTGAAAGGGTCATAAATGCATCCGAAACGCGTCATAAAGGACTCTTTTTTTTTTTTGAGTCCAATAAGAACCTTAAGTCAGCTATTTCTGAGGCAGATAAGAGTCAAATATGACTCCTAGTCAGGATCATTGAATATATGAAATTAAGCTCATATCGGACGACCATCGCTAGAAGGGAAATACATTCATTTCGGACTCATAAATGTGTTCATAAAGAGCGTAAAAGCTACCATTTAGGACCCTTTTCTGATTCATTTATGACTCCAATTGTTTGCTGGGTAGAGCTGCTCAACAATCGATAATAATTACAATCTTCACCAATCAGCTGACATTTTTCGTGACTTTCCCATCTATACAACGGTTTTATTGCTTGCGAACAAAAAAAATTATAAATAATAAACCACAGAATGGATTTGTGAAGTGCATTTATTTTTTGTGATAAGCAAAGTCCAGAAATTTAACAACAAAAGTGAAAGCGTAAAATAACGGAACATACATGAAAAAGTTAACTGAAAATGAACATACATTGGCGTTGGCGTTATAGTTTTGAGCTGGCCAAATAATAGGAATATTTTTCCACCTTCTTACTGTACCATTAAGTAACTTAAATTTCTAAAAAAAAAAAGAAATAAACCAAGCTTCTACCAAAAAGCATTATATAAATTGTTTGAAACGTCGCTATGGATCTTCCCACTGCCGATGTGCCCTTGTGGCATGCTGATCATTTGTGCCGGGCGTGTTATAAGGAACTAAATACTTCATCTCCCGCCGAAGCAAACACTCGTGTCAATATCTTGGAAATGCCTGGACTCATGGAAAAACTGTCCGCATGCATATCAAATATATTTATCACAGCTAATAGGGGCTCGAAATACCTTTGTTGGGTCTGCTTTCATAGAGTCAATGAGTTCTACGAGTTCCGGGAAATGTGTTTGCAGTCCATACGCCGGTTTGAAGAAATTCAGTTTAGTAACGAAACCGAATATATAATTACGTTTAAGGAAGAATCAATAAAATCTGAAGGAGCGAGTGATATCTTACTTTCAACTGATAAACCGGTTATTAAAGAAGAATACGAGCTAAATGATCAAGAAATGGCCTTAAACAGAGGAACTGCATCCGTAATTTTACTAGAAGGTGCGAAGGACCTTACGGAGAAATTTGCAGAATCATTAGAAAATGATAGCTCGGAAATGAACCAGATGGATGATTTAGAGACCGCTGTTGTGAGTGTAAAAAATGAACCCATATCTAATGAGAGTGAAGGAGAATTGAGTTTTGACGATTCCCGTGATACAACTTCGTCGTCAAATATGCATGACGATTTTCATGAGGATGTTAGTGGTGAAGACCAACATGGAATAAGCAGTAAGGTAAAAGTTGTTAAGTTTAAATTTCTATTTTGTTTTTACACAACCATTGATAGGCCGTAGAAAACCGCTGTCTGTAGAATTGCCCAGCAGCAGAAGATAGATACCTAAGCATAAATGTACTTTACTATTGGGGCGAATTTGTCACTAAAGAGCTGTTTAACTTTTTTTGCGAAATCTCTATTTTATGAATTCCTAGATAAGGCAAAGTACTCTCCAAAAATCGAGAGTAGTCAGTTCGATATCTAAGGCTACGCTCACATTGCAACCGACATTTTCATCCGACATCATCAGAGAAATTCAATTTTATCCGGCGGCCAAAGTTTGTTTACATTCGGATGAAATCGCGTAGCTCATTTAAAACACGTGCGCATGTGTATTTGCTGCCGGACGGCAAAAATCGTTTGCAATGTGAGCGTAGCCTAAAGATTACTCCAGTAGGAAATATCAGAGTACTTCAAATGTAATCCTTTTTCATATTGTCCCGTTTTTGCCTTAACCTCGTACCTAACTACACTTTTTGAGAAAATTGGTTTTTTATATGGAAATGACCTTAAGACATCGAGAAATCCGAATCGAAAATCAGTTTCGTAAAATATATAAACCTTCGTGGTTTTTTGTACGATCTTTTACCTCGTATCTACATTTTTAGTATGTAAAAATTGATAATTTTAGTTGGTTTTCTTCGTTTTCTGAAATATTATTTTTTTTTTTAGATAAGAGGTTAAGGCAGAAATGGTACGATATAAAAATTATGCTTCAATTAACATTGCGATGTCCTAGGACTGGACCACCTACTCCAATCCACAGCCAGAGTACTTTGAAATGTATCCAATGTTGCTACTCCTTGGAGTCTCTACTGTCAGAGCGATGGTGTCGTCATTTTTGTCGATAAAGCTCGAACATTGATCGGCTTTCAATAAGCTGAAGGTGGTCCGCTGAGGCATTTCATTGGATTACTATTGAAGTACCTAAATATCAGAAAATTGGAACACATGATCCAATGATTTTTGCAGGATACTTGTAGCTACTACGTTACAAAGCATTGTGTTGTGATGTTATTCACAATGATACAAAGTTTCGTCTATACTTATATGTATATCATATCGCTTCCCTGGTTCTATAATGACGCAATTGTCAATTTCCACGTTTCGAGATAACGTGCACAAAAGCTTTAGAAAGTAATAAACTTTGCTGTGTATAAGTTTTATAATTGTTTTACAAATAGTTTCCGTGCTAGACGCTTGCGAAGTTGATCTAATGTCCGTAACATATGCGCATACAAATATTGAAACTTGCTTCACCAAAACTTATTATTTTACAATTGCGTCATTATAGAACCAGGGAAGCGACATGATGCATATCATATGATGCATATATATCGAGCCTTAACCGCAATAAAAAAATTATACCTTTCTATTTATGGCTTAGTAATAAATTAGTTTATCGTTGTTTTCTTTAGTTTGCAAAGATACATGCTCTCGTCCACTATAGTGAAAGTGAGACCAATATTTCCATTGATGAAGAAACGTGTGTTGGTAATAGGGGCCTTAAAAAGTCAAAAGTTATCCAAAAAAAAACGCAAAATAAGAGTCGGAAATCCACTGGCGTCAAACCGAACCCCTGTTTGAATAAAAATTGTGGAAACTCATGTGCAGACAAATTTACGGAATCAGATCGTGTGGCAATAAACGAGCACTTCTGGGGTATGGGGAATAAAATAAGGCAGCGGGACTGGTTACTTTCATGTACGACACGTAAGTGTGTTAAAAGAAGAAGAAAATCCGAAAGTACTAAAAGAAAGTGGAGTTTTGACTACACAATAAGTTTTAATAATATAAAAGCAAAAGTATGCCAAAAGTTTTTGCTTCACACTCTCAATGTATCTCAAAAAATGATAATTTATACTAGAAATAATGCACAGTGTCTACAAACAACCAAAGAAGCTAACAAGAACCGTAAACCACACAATAAAGCCTCAACTACATACAACTTTATTTCAACTTTACCTCGAACTTTGACAGATAAGTCCAATATACGTGTTTCAACGAAACATGGCAAATAGAAAATCTCAAAGCTGAAGCAAGGCTGAAAATTGGCAAACACTCAAATTTTGCCTGCTTTGGCAATCAGATGTTGATGACTTTGCTTTAATTTAAGAATTAAAATTTGGAGGAAATAATATTAAATTCATTTTTTTTTTCTATTAAATTAATAAATTTACCAAAACACTCTGAATGCAAAGAAATAATTAACGAAAACAAACGCATAAAAGCGTTCATTGTAGCATGCCTAGCTCTGAAGTTGAGCGCAAAGTTTTGAGGTTGCAAATGTCAGGCGAGATTAACAAAGCTTTATGTAATTGACCCTTAAGTCTGATGAAAATAAATTAACACTTTTGAAATGTTTTATTACTCAGTTGCCTGCTGTACCTTCACATTACTATCGTAAAAAATGCAGTAAACTTTATTTACCATCAGAATTCCAAAACATCAACTCTGTACAAATATTATTTAAGTCATTTAAGTCACATTAATAAGGAATCATCTAAGTTATCTTTAAGAGTGTTTAGAAAATTTTTTTAATATGCCCAAAAAAGATAAATGTGCTTTATGTGAAAAATTTAAGAACTCGGACAGTTAAACTAAGATTCTTTTAAGGCTGTATTTTTATATGGGATAAGTAATCAATTCTATCGCGATGCTGCGTGAAATGTTAAAACCTCGGATATAAAACTTTGGCAGTTGATCAAACATATTATTTCCGATATATTAGTGATGTTAACTGAAAATTTGGGTTTTTTGAGTTTGACGATGTTGCAGCAAATGAGCGATATGCACCAGGGACCGCAAATAACAGCTACTTTTATCGTATATATAGTTTAAACTAGTTATATTTGTTTTTTTTTTTTGATTTCGATTGGAAAATAAAATTTATTTTTAATTTTTGCTCATTTTATTACAAGTATTTTGAGGTTTTTTTTTTTTAAATAAAAGTTAATTTGTGAATTTCGGTTTGTTGTTTAATTTTGGCTAGCAACTGTTATTTCCGGTCCTTGATATTGTTATTATTACGTTTAATGAACTCTCGTTAAATTTATAAAAAAAAAATACTGTTAAGTTCTTTTGACGAAATAAAAGTTTATATGTGAAAAAACTTTATGATTATTTTGATGTAAGTAACATAACATTTCAGCAGCAGGTGGTGAGTGTGTCAGCGAAATTGATGTAAGTAACAAAAAACACAACTACGACTTATTTTAGCTACTGAAATTAATTGCGTTATGTACTTAGAGCACAACTAGGGCCGTGTACAAAATTTAGTTCAAATTCTTTGCTTATTAACAGAGATAATTAAAAAAATTAATTTGTCGGCGGCAAAGGCTCGATATATCATATCATATACATATGTATATATTAGACTGGACCAAAAAAAATTTCTTTTTTTTAAATTATATTGATTCTCTTTTTAAGAAAGGTGAAAAAAATTACTATAATTTTTTCAGATTTTTAAATAAAAGTCTAGAGGTCGATCATCGCTAGTTTAGATTTTACAGACTTAACCTCCAATTTGGTATACAAACGACAAACCTTTGTTATAAAACAACATTTACCTGAACATATTTTTGTTGGAAATTGAATTCCCTACAAAAACTGCCCACACTGCATTTTTCTCAGACTAGCCGTTTTCTAGTATTCTAGGCTTAAACATTGGCATGTTTTTTGGATTACACGATTTTGGTTTGAAAGAACGCCAAGAACGGAAAAATCAACATAGAATAAAGCTAAATACATATTCTTGAGGGAAATTGACTGCTTAACCCGAATTCGAGATCAGAATTCAACAACGGTCCCAATGTTCGGCCCTAACTTCGCAAAAAAAAGCAATACTATTTTGTGAGGTTGGAAACGAGCTGCGACCTGCTAGGCTAATTTTGATCACGGATTTGGATTTAGCGCGCCAAAATACATGAAAATTAATATACATATTGAGTTCACAGATCCGTCAACTTTTTGCGTTTTTGTGGCTTCGCTATTTGAGGACGGTAAAAGTACACCTTCGCAGAGAAAGCATAGCACACAGCATAATAGGTCCCACCCTTCCGTTTTTCTGTATCACATTTTTGGGGATATCTCCGAAACAAGCTGAGCTATTGAAATTTATCACATTGATTATGAAAGCACTCGTTAGCACCTTTCTTTTGATACCCATATTGTACTTACACATTTTTGGTCACCCCTGGTCCACTTATTGGTCGATAAATCTGAAATCGGTTGAATTATCGAAATAAGGGATACCTTAAATTTTAAGTGGTCGTCTACTAATAAATGACGAAGGATTCATTTAACTCCATTCAGCAGTTTTCGAGTGATGCGACCACAAACATTTAGACAGACAGACAGACGGACAAACATTCTAAAAACGGTTGATTTGGATTATATTGGGTTAATAATGAATGACCGTATCAATTTTTTTGCAATAACTGCATTGTACAGACATCGACCTGTTAAAGTTGCAGATGTATCCTTCAACCAATTAAACAGGGGTTTTTGCCCCCTATTTCCAGATGTTGACCATGTACGAGTATTTGAAATTCTCACTGTGTAGTTTTTGTGTGCTCGACTTGAACTACATTTTAAGGTATGTCCCGTAAAAAGTTAATGCTCACTGTCACACAGCGTGATAAGTCGCTTACAAAAATTTTCATTACCTAACTATGAAACTTCAACGCGATTTCCGGGCGTTCCAACCCAACTTTAGACCTATAGTTTCTTCAGCAAAGTTGCTTGAAATGAGCCTTAGAACAGTTTCCGCTATGGCGATTTTTCACTTTTTTCCCTCCCCTACAAATCGACCCACTCTAATTAATAGAGTGATATTATATATATCATATGATATTTTCATTCTCCTAAATACTTCCATCTTTTGTTTCTAGGCTACTTATATGGCATCAAAAACGACTCGAAAGAGAGAGAAAAAAAGATATTCTTGCGATAAATGTCAAAAAAGTTTCAACAAAGAAAGAATTTTTAATGCCCACATTCAGAAACATGAAGGCTTGAAACCTTGGCATTGTACGCACGAGGGCTGCGATAAATCATATTCAGAGTTCCGCACACTTAGAAATCATCTAAGTATGCATGAGAACCCGAATAGTGAACATGGTACTAAACGCTTTCATTGTACGCACGAGGGATGTGGTAAATCATACTTGCAGCCGCAATATCTTAAAATTCACCAACGTAAGCATAACGATCCGAATGGTTTTAAACGCTACCATTGTACTCACGAAGGCTGCGACAAATCATACGCATGGCCTGAAGATCTTAAGAAGCATAAAATTAGGCATGAGAACTCGAATAAACGCTTTCATTGTACGCAAGAGGGCTGCGACAAATCATTCTCGTGTCCAGAATATCTTAAAAAGCACCAACGTAGGCATAACATCCAGAATAGTGAGTCCTATCGTTGTTCGCACGAAGGCTGCAATAAATCATTCCCGTTTCCATCAGATCTTAGAAAGCACCAAAGTAGGCATGAGAATTCGAGTGCTGAATACGTTCCTAAACGCTTTTATTGTTCGTTCGAGGGCTGCGATAAATCATACGCGTGGCCAGATGATCTTAAAAAACATCAAAATAGGCACGAGAACTCGAATAAACGCTTTCATTGTACGCACGAGGGATGCGATAAATCATTTTCATGGTCAAAAGGACTTAAAAGGCACCAAATTAGTCATAAAAAATCCGACCCGACAAATATTTGGGCTTGAGTAGCGTTAGATCTCAAGTTGAGAACTAACGGATTCGCAAACCTCAAGCGTTCTCAACATAAACAGCATTTTTTAAGTTGAGCAAGGGAAAGTTCTCAACTTGAATTCAAATGGGATGGAGATTGGAGAATAATGTTGGATGAAATATCTCAACGGTTGAAGAATAATTGAAAATGTTTTAAAACTATGAGTGTCGTATTCGTCTATCCTTATATGTTTTCATGGTTTCCAGTATATATTTTTTGATAAATAGCACAAAATACTATAGGTTGTGAATTGCGTAAATATCTCGAAGCTTATAGAGCACATGGAGTTGGTCATTAACATAAGAACTATAAAGTCATCAAAATATTTCGACGGTAAAGGATACGTGGAGAATGGTGTTGGATATCAACTTGAAAACTATAAAGTCTTTTAAAGGTTTGAAAAATAGTTGATCGATGTTTGTTGGAGAATAGTGAACATCGTCTTAAACACTATCACCAAAGAAGACATGAAGTGTTGAATAGTGAACATGGTTTTACACTAGGGCTGTCATAATTGTATGCATGACTAGGAGGACTCCTACAATGCAAATAGAATACTTAGCCCATGTTTAGTCTAAAATTTGTATTTATATATGTATGTAGTAGTGGCAGTAGTCAGTGTTAAAAGAAAGTGTACAGCATTAAATTGCAATTTCCACCAAAAATTAGTTTTTGAATAATTTTATTTATTTTTTATGTAAGTATACGTTAATGAAAAAAGTAAACCTGTATTTTATAGTTGAAAGCAGTAAACGTCAAAAAATCGAATAGAAAATCTACTCTTGTAAAGCAGCTTTTAGAAGAATATTCTTTGTGCTCGTATTTGGGACACCAGTGTGCGTACAGTACGAATGAAAATTATCCCTTTAGCAGTCTTTCCGGAAATACAGGATTTGCAGTTGCGCTTATCGGCAATGCAGTTGACATATATATAACGTGAAGCCCAGCTAAAAATAAACAAAATTGGACTGTTGATTCAAAATCGCTAGACAAAGTTTTTTTTGAAGATTTTCTGAAAGAAAGCAAACAGACTTAAAAGTGCCTTAAATTTTGGTTACTATTTCGCAAGAGAATGGTTGACATTTCCCGCTTCAAAGCAAAATCTAATTTAAAAAAGTTTGGGTTATTATTGAATAACTTATGAAAACATTTCTTAATAATATGAGTGTCGAAAAGTCCATTCGACAGGGGACATTTTATATTTATCTGAAACGCCTTAGTAAACCAAGTCAAGTTAAGTCCAAGATTACTCTAATACGAATATGAGACATTCAAATAAAGATAACAATGAGGTCTATCAGCTATCCAGACGGAGCTTCCGGGAATAATTCGAGAGGGTCAATACCCGATTCCGTGAAATCGACTGAATTCTCTCATGATCTATTACATTTTCCTCCATTGAGAGCTTCACCGTAAAAGCTGATAGACGCCAAAAACACAGCTCTACAAAAAAAATTTGTTGCCCGAGTTATTTTTGCAAATTTATATGTTTTCCGGTATCCAAATCAAGACTACATTCACGGAATTACTGGATTGGCTCAAGTTTTTAAGAAAGGAGTAAACACCAATGTTGGTGTCGTTGTAAAGGTGAGATTTTACCGCTTCAACTACGTATACTAGTCAAAAATGTTTTTTTTTTTTATAAAGAAACTAACTTTCAGTAACGTTTTTCTCTAATATTCTCATAACCAGTTTATATATAAACTATTTTGAAACGATCTCTAGTTATTTCTCTTTTCAAAGAAACATAACTTGTTACTATTCAAGCACGTGTTTCTTAGATATCAGCTATGATAATTGATTAATATATTATAAAATTGCGGCCGGCATACCAAATTTTAGCCCGATATCTCTAAAACTGATGTTTATATATTAAAAAAAAAAATTACCGAGACCCAAATAGAAAACGTCATCCACTACCACCACGGCCTAATCCGTTTTTAGGGACAGCCTAATGTAATTATAACAGCAAAATATTAAAAGTGCTTCCGGATTTGTGATCCTGGGTCCAACACGCCTCTTTTGAGCCCTCTTCCATAATTTTAGCTAATTTATTAGCACTTGGCCCCTAAAGGAAACAAATACCATTTCAGCTAGCAAACGTAATCAGTAAACGCCAGTATATGATTTACCAAACCCTTTTGCATAAACGAAGTATGAAGCCAAATTCTCGTTCGAATTAGCGATTTCTGACACCTTGGAAATCATTCAAAGTATCCTCATACAATTTCCCATCTGGCATCATTGCTGGTAATGCAGTTCATCTAACTTTGACAATTGAACTTGGAAGAAGAAGAATAATTTTGCACAGAAAAATTTGGGTGAGCAATTGAATTTTACATAAAATTACATGAAAAATTGTTAATATCCTCAAATACAGTGTTGAAAAACAAAAAGTGGTTTCTGTAAAACAAGTAGAAGGTGCGTTTTTAATCAAAATTGCAAGTAGAAAAAAAAAAATTGATAAAATCCATATGTCCATATACAAAGCCACTACATATTACTGATTATTCACAAACAAGCGAAAAATGATGAGTCCATTTAAGTGAAGATAAACTTTTGATTGTTTTTAACGAGCTCGAAACCAACAAAAATGTGCTTACTAATTAATAAATTTGTGTTTTTGCAGAAAAAAGAAAATGGCGCAAGGTTTAACCTCGCTGCAGGGCGGTTCCAATAAGGTCTTCATACAACGTGATTACAGTGAAGGCACCTCGGTCAAATTTCACACACGACTGCCCAGCGAATTGGAGGGTTTGGTGAGTAGCATCAATGCGATTGGAAAGTGTTTAAAAATCATAAACGTTCTTTTTGTTATATTTCCATGCAGGTTGAACGACAAGTATTTGAATCGACCATAAATAGGCTAAATGAATTTTTCGCAGAGGCGGAGAAAGGCTCATGTAGTACTTACTGTGAAGGTTGTATTGGCTGCATCACCGCCTATTTGGTCTATATGTGCTCGGAAACACACTATGAAAAGGTATGTGCAATATTTTCCATTCTCTATACAAATGCATAACATATTAATATGATAACATTCCCACAGACCCTGCGTAAAATATCCAAATTTATTGCTTCCCAAAATGAGCGCATTTACAACCCGAAAGGATTGCAAGTCATTGATCCCACGTATCGAGGTTTGCGCGTTATAGAGATATCTGTATTAGATCGTCCTGGACGAACGTGACTTCCACTTTCTCATTCTACCGAAGAGTTTTTCATGTGAAAATGAGTGGAAGGTGCAAACGTTTGTGGCATAAAGTGACCAAAATGCTGACATAAATCGAGCTTTTCACATACTCTTTACATATTACAGTTTTTGTTAAAGTATTTTTACAAATTTCACTGCATTAGTGGTAGATTAGTGGTAGACCGAATTTTAATTTAATATAATATCTTTAGTTAAACCTAATTCCTAATTATAATACAATTGCATACATACAAGCTAAGTAAACTAGTTCAATATGTAGCTATTAAAAAATGCAAATACGAACAGACAACCAAGGAAGTTTGACCGCCAAAGCCGTAAATATCCAAAAAAAAAAAAAAAAGTTAGGGCCCCTTTGGTCTTTACGTATACTGAACTTAACTTAGCTTAAGGCCAACCTGATATAAGATAAATCTGTATAAATTGTTATTCAAAACGTAAAATTACGCAAGAAAGTATAGGCATATTGTGGCTTAAGTTAAGTTAAGCTACATACATAAGTATACTAAAGACTAATTGGACCCTTTAGGCATTTAAATTAAACAAACAATTTATGGAAATTATAAGTGTGTAGTGCGAAATTTATAGTTGAAACTATAAACTTAAGCACTTATAGCATTTTATGCCCCGTTTTATATAATTTATACTGAATTTATAAGCCCAAAAAGCAAACGGTTAAAAAAGATATTTGTAAAATAGCAGTGTGTAAAACTGCTACATAGATACATACATAAGTATAATCATTGTAAAAGTAAATGAATTAAAAACGTAAAATTGAAATTAAAGAGCGCACTTTGCAGTAGCAGCTAAAACAGCTGTCTTCATACATACTTATACACAATAATAGCTGTTCAAGCTTTAAGTGAAATTTCATATACTAACTATAGTGTTTCAAAAGCGTATATCAATTGTTTAGTATACTAGAAAAAAAGAAACAAAGATATAAATAAAAATAAAAAAGTATATAAAATGTATAAGTCACTGATTAAAATTGAACAAAATGTGTAATGAGGAACTTAAAGTATAAGCGTTGTTAGTTTAATGTATGTAAAGTATTTACTAATTAGACTTATGAATTAACCATAAAGTGAATACTAAATAAAATATATTGAAGCGAGAAACAAGATCTATTGATTGGTTCTAATTGCATCTATTTGGCTTATCCTCTTGAAATCAAATCCTGCCTAGTCACATAATCACTTTTGCTGTGAAGTAACTATTTAATTTGGTGCTTTGTGATCATTCACGAACGATACATAAATAGAGATACCTACGTATTATGTTTACCTATTTAGCAAAATATCCGATACTACTTACCATCACTGGATGATCAGTTGATGCACCATCAAATAAAACTCTTTGAAGTTGATTTTGTTTTAGATATATTTTTTATTTATTTTAGCGATATTTGCTTCAAATTTTTTTCTGTGCAATTAACAAAATATTTGCAAATCTACTAAAATACATTTAGTACTCGTACAGATGTAACACAAAATTAAAAAAAAGACTGTACATAGGTATTTATATTCTATCCATACATAAGAATGTCAACTTTGATTAGAGTGCTCAAAATTGTTCGGCCAAATATGTCGCAAAATTTTTTCGATATGCTACAGAAAAATCGTGGGTCGGCGCTAACCTTGAAAAAAAAGCCAAAGCAACCACTGGTTATATTTGTTTGAGGTTATAGCCGAACTTCGACTAGTAATTTTTCACATATTTGTAAAGTCAAAAAGCGTGGAATCAGAAAACAATTTGACAAACATTTTTATTTGGGCCAGTCTAATCATTAAAAATTAGATGTAGAGCTGTTGGCAAAAATATATCGATATATCGTTTTGTCATCCATTTTCAGAAACAAGTTTGTTTTTGAATTTCCAAGAGAGATAACACTCCCGCGACTCCAATAATTTGTTCCAACCACTATACCACTCCATAAAGCCCAACTAACATTTTATTTAATTTATTTTCCACTATTAAGTTAGGGCTCTTTTACACCATTCGATTTCCTGGTCGATTTTCTGACGTTATTGCGTTCAAAAATCAAATACTGGGTGTCGATCGGTCGAATTGCTTGGAACGACAAAAAATCGACCCGTGTGAATGAGCCTTAAATTTCAGTTTTCAGTTTTGATTTTTGCTTATGCTTTGATTTAGTTTAGTATGCTTTATTTTATGTATCATACGTACATTTAGGCATATTTTTGACTTAAATTAGAAATTGACATGCACATTTACTAATTTTTATTTATGTAGAAATACTGAATTTACAAACATACAAATTAAATTTATGATTTTATAACTTTTTTGAATTCTACTTTTATTTCTAAGCGTTTCAAAACGATTTAATGTTTCGGAAACTTACTAAAGTACGCACATGCCGCCAAAAATTATACCTACTTAGTTCAACAAATATTGCAGTTTTTGAAAAACTTTACTTAATTACATTACTTAATTAACTATACGAAAATTAAACACTCACAGCGCTTTAGCTATTTTGTTATTTTTACTACTTTTTTATATTATTTCTATTTTTAGTATTGATACTAATAGCTAATATGTAACTCTCACGGTGCAACAACTTTGCTCTAATTACTCATAGCCTTTAAGTTTTGAATTTTTTGCATTACTTTTTCCCTTCCTGCAAAGTTTTTTTTTTTTTGGTTTAAAATAAATAGCTTAATATTGACAGAGACTAATTACTTTAATTAGGTTTTAAATTATTACCCAGCAGTTTTTTGCCTCACATTTTTCTTAAAGTATTTATTTTTTTAATAAATAAATAATTTAAATTTTTTAAAATTTTTAGAAACATATTCTTAGATTTTTGCTTAATCATTTTAAATGGCTTCATTCAGTTTTAAACGTACTATATTGAATCTCATTCAACTAAACTTAAGATCTTTTTTATTATATAATTTTATTTGCTTTATTATTGCTATCGCTAAAGTTGCTACACTCACCGTCAAGAGCGTGGTATAACTTGAAAATTGTACTAACATTAAACATACATTTTGCACATATAGCATTATAAAGTAACTCTTCACTACATAGTATGTATTTATATACAATTTTGTGCACGGCTTGCCTGCTCTTATAGCCATGTATATGAAACTACGTATTTTCACTATTATTTTTTATTATTATTTTCTTGTATTTTGTTTATATTTATTGTGCGAAAAAAACGGTCTTATACAATTATCATATTGGTGCAAGCGGGCAAGCTATGTTAAAAAAATAATGAAAAAATAATGAAAATACAAACTTGACTGTAAAAAAAGACAAATGAAAAAGTTTGTATTTTTTTATATTTTTTGGCACTTCTTCTATTTTATGTTTCTTTTTGTGAAATAAATGAATCCAATGGACATTTAACAGTTTTCTGTTCTTTTCGTGTGTGAAAAAACAGGAGAAACGTCCAATTGCTGGAAAATATAAAAAAATACAAACTTTTTAATTTTTAATTTTTTTACAGTCAAGTTTGTATTTTCCTTATTTTTTCGCTATTTTTTTAAAATAGCTTTCCCGATTGCACCAATACGATAGTTGTACAAGACTGTTTCATTCGCACAATAAATAGAAAAAATACAAGAAAAAAACAGAGAAAATACGTAGTGTCATATAGCTATCACTTTGGTTTTTTGTTTGCTCATACATGTTTTCTACTAGGAGTCTCACTTAAACTTACAACTTTTTGAAATCAAATTAATTCTTCGCCAATCAGCAATTCCGCAGGAACGAGGAGCTCAATAAAAATCGTGAAATTGATTATAATTAGCATATTCGGATACGACTATGCAATACGTCAACGTAATAAATAATTTGAAGTGAAACTCCTTTATACGACTAGATTAAAGTTTCATACTGCTTGGCAGTAGTGTTTACTGCTATAGTTTTTTTTTTTTTTTTTTTTTGGTAAAGAAAGTTTGACTAGGTTGGTAACTTTTGTTTTTTAATTTTGCTTTATTTTTATTTTGAAGACAAAAAAATTAATTTTCTCTACTTTGAAGAAAAACTATCAGAATTATAAAAACTAAGTTTCACTTATTTCAAATATTTTTTAAATGAAAAATTTATTTAGAAAAGTTTTTAGAGTATGAATATATAATAAGATTGACGCAAGGAATTAAAATAAAAGAGTTCGACTATCAAAAATATTTTGCTGGACACTGCCACTAATATTCTTAATCAATTTTCAAAATATTGGTAGGGATTCTGTTTTCAATATTACATATATTACTCTGATGTCTTCGAATGCCTGTATGACACTACGTATTTTCCAATTTTTTCTGTATTTTTCTTTGTATTTTTTGAAAGTTGTTTTATTGATTTGATTTTTTAATGAAAAATACAAAGAAAATACAAGAAAAATACAACGAAAATACAAGAATAATACAAAGAAAATACAAGAAAAGTACAAAGAAAAAACGAAGTGTCATATAGGCAGAAGCAAAAATTTAAACTTTTTTTTTGTGTATTTTTATACTTATGTCCACCCTAAAAGGTATGCACAAGGGTGTTTTACTCTAAATTTAAATATGAAAAATGTCCCTACACAAAAATTTGATTTTCTCATTTGATTACGCATTAACTTAATTTAGTCTACACTATTACTAACAATTTTGGTTTGCATAACTTATTTTAAGTTTTTTTAATCTTTTACCAACAATTTTGATTTTGTTTTGCAACTTTTTCTAGCTGTTAAAATTTTTCCTTCCTCAACTTTCGAATAATTTTACTTGCATACCCTCAAAAGTATTATTTACCCAAAAACAAATCCCTTACAACTCCAATTAGACATCGGTCATCCCCCCACCGCCGCTTTGCTTGTCGGTGGGGGTCACCAAACTCTAATTGGACGGTTTTCGTCACAACAACGAACACAATTTGGAACGCTTCTTCGACTTGTCGACTGTGCCGACGGTACCTGCTGACGACGTGGACGACGAAGCTGACATGTGACCGGGAACCGACACCGTCGCCGTTGGCTGTGACGGACTTGTTGGGCTTTTATCATCCAAATCCTCGCTTACATGTGAATCCAACAATTTGAATGATGATTTTTGTTTAACGCCATCCATGCTGTTGTATAGAGTTTTTGTCAACTTTGAACGTACCGCCTTGCCGAGCGCATCTTTTGTCTTTTTCATACTCAAGCGTGTACGATGATGTTCCGGTGTTGAAGCATCGTCGCCATGTTGCTGCGCATGACAATTAAGTGTGGTTACAGTGAATTCAATATCTTTGATTTCTTCATCGGCGCAATCTTTAAAATAAGAAAAATTTTCGAGTGGTGTCTCAAACCTAGCCCAAGCATGAAAATTGAAGTAAAAATTCTTACCCGCAAATTCCTCCACGGGTTTATCGATAGTATCATGATCGATCCAAGTTAGACCCATTTCCACTTTCTCAGCTAAATCTTGCCAATTGCGTCGATTTTCTAGCGTACCTTCATACAGCGGTGTTATCCAAGGAAAAGTATCGCAAAGCACACGATAAAGTGGCAAACAAATGACATCTATGAAGCCGACTTGCATTTTTGGTAGCTCGTCTTTGCGTTCGCTGTAAATTTTTAAAATTAGCGTTTATCGATAAATATCGATAGCTCGAGTTTGACATCGCTCATAAATCACTTACCGATCCATCATGGCGATTGGTTGCGTATTTAACTGCAACTTCTCGAGATCACCCTGATCAAAAAACTCATCCGCCACGAGCTTAGCCAAGCGATGTTGTACCTCCCAAGGTTTGGCGATGGCGCTTACATCACAGGCAGTCATCATCATGCCGCATAGCACTGGAAAAGAGAGTATATATAAAGTAAGATTCGAATCGAGTTTTCCGCCTAAACTTACGCTCTTTCTTCTCCTCACTCTGCCAATCAAATTCGCCATTGTCGACGAGTTCCAAGAAAGCATTACGTTTTTTGAAGTACATTGCGAGATCGGTGGATAGTATAGCATTTTCCACAGTTTTCATCACTGATCGATAGTCTTCGGGCGAAAGTGCCTATAGAAAGAAGCAAGTACTTATTATTTCAAACTCATTGCGTCTGTAGCTTCCTTCCCTCTCTCTCTCTCTCGAACAAACATCTCACCTGAAATATATTATTTCCTTCCGAATTCAATATCATTACACATTGATCAAAATGATGATGTTCCATTGTGCTTGTCGTATATAGTATGGCCAGTGGTGATTCAGTTTTTGTTTGAAACGCATTATTCGTACCACGATGATCGAGATCGTGACATAAACAGGCCACAAGTAGACCCAATATTTCCAAATCATCCATAAAACGTTCCATTTTGCCAGTCTTCAACATTGCGAACATAGTTTGGGCTACATTAAGTGCATGACGCCAATTATGATATTTAACGGGACGGTAATTTTTGCGTACACTCAGTACCCAACGACAAAGGACCTAAAAGAGAGTGATGGATATAGAGAACATTTCTGAAAGCAAATAATTATTATCGTAGTGACCTACTTCATAGGGTATTTGAAATTGTGCGACTAGATTGCATTGTAGAAACATGCGTAGGACAGCTCGACAGGTATCATCATCACAGAGATTAAAGTCTGTAAGAAAGAGTTTAGAATAATTGACTGTTTCGTTCACTTAAAACTATTATTAAAAATAAGGAGGTTTTTTTTAAAAGTACGACGGTACTTTGTAGGTATCAATCTAGCAATTTCATCAACTTGAACAGACTTATGATCGCTGCCACCAACATGATATCAAAATCCTACTCGGCCAAGGTGGGCAAGGAAGGAGTCTTTGCTTCTGCAGTTGGAAAATTTAGTCTCCACGATATAACATCCTCCAACGGCACTAGGTTGATTGACTTCGCCGCTGCTCGCAATATGGTCATCAGTAATACCAGGTTCCAGCATAAACGAATACACAGCTCCGTTCTGGACGTGCGTACCCTACGTGGTTCCAATATCGACTCGGACCATTATCTTGTTGCAGCCAAGATACATACGCGCACGCCTCTGTGCAGAGAAGAAAGTATGCACAGTAACGGAAGGAAAGATTGACGTCGAGAAGCTGCGCACGACACAGATAGCTGATACTTTCTCCGCTCGACTCTCACACCTGTTATCGGAGAGCAATCCTCGACCTAACGATGTAACCGAGTAAGTCTACCATCGACCAGATCTTCACGATACCCCAAATCCTGGAGAAGACCCATGATAACAGAATCGACACACACCACCTCTTTGTCGATATCAAGGCCGCTTTTGACAATGCGCTTTTGAATATGCCGCCATGTCTGAATTTGACTTCCCAGCACAGCTTATACGGCTTTGTCAAATGACGTTGAGCAACACCAACAGCTCCGTCAGAATCGGGAAGGACCTCTCTGAGCCATTTGAAACTCCCTTTCTTGCGATTTTTTCAAACTGATGCTGGAGAAGATAATTCGAGCAGCAGAGCTAAGCCGCAATGGTACAATCTCTGGACTGGATAAGGAAGCGAAAAAAGTGGGTCTTGCGGTCAACGAGGACAAGACGAAGTATCTGCTGTCATCAAAGAAAGAATCGGCGCATCTGCGCCTTGGCAGCCAAGTCACCGTTGATAGCTACACATTTGAAACGGTGAGGGACTTCGTCTATTTAGAAACCAACATCACCCTTGCCAACAAGTGTTACTTTGGACTAAGTGGGCAATTGAGAAGTAAAGTCCTCTCTCGACAAACAAAGATCACGCTCTATAAGACTCTCACCATACCAGTCATGATGTACGGCTCCGAATCATGGACACTCTCAAGAGAAGATGAGATGGCCCTTGGAGTATTTGAGAGAAAGGTTCTCCGGAAGATTTACGGTCCTTCTCGTGATGCCAACGGCGAGTATCGAAGGAAATTTAACGATGAGCTCTACGCAGATCTGACCATAGTCCAGCTCTGCCCAAAGGCTCCGCTGGCTGGGACATTTTATGTGAATGGACAAGGAGGCTCCTAAACAGAAGGTTTGCCCATCGATACCCGAATTCGGCAGCAGAGAAGGGGGAGACCTCGACTGAGATGGAAACAACAAGTGGAGGATGACTTGTCGTCTTCTCACTTTAGCGCAGAGACTTGCAAATAATATGAAATGAGTTCCGCAAAAACTTACCAATAAACTTAAAACTATAAAGATCATATGTTTCGGCCGACTCAATTTTATCACAAACAAGCTTATTAGTATGATCCGCACTCGCAGTCGCATGATAGGACAAGCACTCCAAAGCCACCTTCTGCTTGGCCATCAATTTGCAGGCATTCTCATACATTTGTGTATTGTGTATGCCGAGACCACAAAATATAGCGAAAGCTTCAAATATAGAAACATCTGAATCGGTAAAAGGTAAACCGGTGCCCTGTGGAGAGGAAAGAATAATTTTTTTTTTTAACTCAATAAAATTATAACAAGTAGCACAAAATTTTTCCCACCTTATTGATCAATTGCGCTACACCAATCACCGTCTTCTGCGCATTCACGATCGGCATACACAAGATCGCTTTCGCCGCATCAATCTCGTTTTCGGTACGTATTTGATTATGTTCGCGCACCCATTCATGCACATCGCTGATATTGACCGTTTGACCAGTGGTGGCCACAAATTGCGCTATTTGCGCCAAAGTGGAATTGCAAAGATCATTAACGGAGGGGCGAGAAATGTTGGCCGACTGATTTGAGGCGCCTAGCTCGAAGAGAACTGTAAAGCGGGTGCGTGTCTTCTGCTGTGAGGTATAGAGTAAATATTTTAGAATAAATATGAAATTTTGTTCATCCTGGTACTCACTTTATCGTCCTTGTCATCGTACTCGACATCCTTGATAGCACGAGTGAGTCGATTCTGTAGTTGATTTGGTTTCTCAATAATTTTTTCCAAATGACTCTGCAAGTGAAACACCAGTTATTATAAACCAATAAACCACTTAGGTAAGCACCACTACTTTTTGTATTGGTAATGTAATGTGAGTCCACTTACCGCCTCACAACAATCCAAATCCACCAAAAATACTGCACATCTCTCACACTTTAGCAATTCACGCGCTTCGGTCATAATTTTCGTCACTAAACATTCCAAATTATTTTGCTCTTCAAAAATATTGCGTGCTAAACTCAAAAGTATTTGATTACGTCGATATTCTTGGACGGACATTTCGAATAGTTGCGCATTTTGTATGCCAATACCACAAAAGGTTAGGTAACGTCGAAAAATCTCCACATCGTGCTCGTCGAATTCCATAGAACCTGTAGAAATCAGAAAAAAATGTGTTGAGTGAAACTTTGAAATTTCCACAGAACCCCGTAAAAACTGCGATTAATCTAGGATAAATCGGATAAGCTCTCGGAAGATTATTGCTGCGAAACGAGGCATTACGTCCTTTAGTCTAGTAACAACATCCAAGGTGGCAAGAACCTTCTCTGCTTCCACTCTTTCTAGGCTCGACACCAGTCAGCAAGCTGACAAAAATGTCGGTTGGTCTCAAGTTCCATCTCGCGTCTACAGGATCTGCAGGTCAAGATCGAAATGTCCCTCTTACCCAGTTTGTCTTAGCAGCCACAGTAAGCCTTCTTCTTCCCCTGATCGCACGGTTTAGGGTTGACTTGTATAGATATTTCCTGGAATTACTCTGATCAAGAACGGGAGAAACCGCCTTCGGGCGAGACTGATCAAATTCGCGCCACGAGAGGAAGTTTACAAAGGGGAGACCCATCAACTCTTCTATGACGAACTCTTGCATGCACCAACCGACAACGGTTAGGGGTTTAGAATATGCCCGAGGTAGGCATAGCGGTCGTAAGAGGCGACTAATATGCACATAGGTAAGACGTGCTAACTCGATGGTTGACCTGCGGATATGATTACAGATGGAGGGATGATATGGCCTAGAAGGTTTCACTGATCATACCAGAGTGACAGCCGGCAGTACCGGAGAGTACCTGGTTCATATCCGGCCAAGGACTGTCAATTTCGACATCACTCCCCAAATTTTCGGGGAGTACTTTTGTTGTTAACCACAACAACAATACAACACGGTATCCGATGCCAGCGGGACACTGACAGTGTAGTAATTGTTGCAAGATTGAAGTTTGAGCGTACTATCTCCCCCTGTGGAAGATGGCTTGAACAAGGGCGTTCCCAGCTCATTACAAAGGTTCGCAAAGGGCATTTGTATATTTGCTAGGTAACTATAATTTTTATTGGGTTTTTTCATCCAGTCTCATTCGGTAAGGTTAGGGCCTCGGCCCGGGATGTAGCGCGCCTAGATCAGAAACAGTGAGTATCTAAGCTTTGGTGATATGGGGCGGTGATCGGGTTATTAAATCTGTATGTTATATTACTTTAGTTGAAGGAGTTCTGGGGTTTCAGGATCGAAGCTCACCTCAACCAAAGATTTTTGTTATTTAGAGTTTGGTCTGTGAGGTATTAGCGCGTCATTGGCCTATTTAATTTCGATATTTCATCCGGACCTGATGTTGGTAAGAAAAGAGTAGAATGAATGAGATGGTAACGAAGAGGAGAGCAAACGGGGATGGTAGGAGGGAGAGGAAGAATCAGGGACAGCCGAGGAGTAAGATGCATAAGTAGAAGCGAGTGAAAGAAAGATTAAATGGGACTGTGAATGGAAGATGTAGAGGTAAAATGAGAGAAAGGGTAGAGGTAGAAAGAGAGGAAACGCTTTAAAGTGACAAAGAAACGCAGAGGGTCAAAGATATCGACTTTATTTTATACTGAGGTTACCGCGATCCCCTGAATATTAAGGAAACTGAATAGATATCCCTGCTCTGTCTTCTCTGGTCGGGATAAAGAAGGAAAAAGTGGGTTTGCAAATTTGAAACGGTGAGGGACTTCCTCTTTGACAAACAAAGATCACGCTCTATAGGTCTCTCATCATAACAGTCCTGATGTATAGCTCTGAATCATGGACAGTGTCAAGAGAAGATGAGATAGCCCTTGGAGTATTTGAGAGAAAAGTTATCCGGAAGATTTATGGTAATGCCAACGGCGAGTATCGAAGGAAATTTAACGATGAGCTGTACAAAATTTACGCAGATCTGACCCTAGTCCAGCGAATTAAAGCCCAAAGGCTCCGCTAGCTGGATTAGTTATCCCTAGAAATGTTCCTCTCTTGGAACTTTCTCTCCTAATTGAATATAAAAGTTTCGAAGTTATTAGAATCTTATTTTTCATGCAAGGGAAAGGGAATATGGAAAGAAGTTGTTCAGTGAAAAGTAGACAAATTGTCTTTGCCGTTAAAAGGGAGAAATATCGTTTGAATAAAAGATTTGTAAATTTAATTTGAGCAACAAATTTCTCAAGAACTTACCATTTGTTTTATTGATAATTTGCGCCACACCAATAACATCACCTTCATAATTACAAATCGGCAACGATAATATCGCATTCGTTTTATAGCCAGTCTTTAAATCTATTTCACAATTGAAACGTGAATCCTTGTATGCCTCCTTTATGTTGATCATTTCTTTCGTTTGCGCCACCATACCCGCTATGCCAACACCAAAAGGTATACGTATCTCCTCCGATTTAGCCTTCTTAACAGCATCCTTGAGTGCTGGAAAGTGATGAAAATGCAAAATAGAAAAAAAAAAATATATAAAAGAAAATTAAGAGTCAATACCAAGTATTGAAGAGAAGCAATTTAAGCCTTTGTGTGTGAGGCAAGAAAAAAAAAAATTCTTCTTATTTGACTTCATTTGCATTCAAAGATAGTCGCTTTGTTTATTTAGCTTCAACCTCATCAGTAGCAGCACTCGGCCAGCATTTTTTTTTTCATTCTTATAAGCAATTTAAGCTCACCTGTTTTTTGTGTCACATCGAAAAGTTTTGCAATCAAGTATTTATTGTTTGGTGGTCCTTTGGCTAAAAACAATGAGCCACGATCTGCATGAGTGAGCAGACCCACATTGACGAGTATTTTATGACACAGCACATCAATATCCAATTCATTGGCCACATCACGAATCAACTCCATGAATAGTTCACCTTCATCTAAGTCCATTAAATGGCGTCGACTGTCAGGTAACGATGATGTGGACAGTGAGCGGGATTGAGATTTCTATAAAAAAAAAAATAATGAAAAACAAAGGCGGCAAAATAGATATTGTTGAATAGAAAATGGAAAAACGAAAATCCATATCAATGAGTTGGCTGCTGTGTTAATGGAAAATGCATTGAAAGAAAATGTAATTGTATGCCAGGTCCTTCTGTGCATTTGACGTGAACTAAGCAATGCATGTGTCGAGCTTTCGATTACTTTTCAGCACATCAGGTTTAACAGAGCTTTTCACTAGCATTAGCTAAAGCATTGTAATCGTTTTGGAAACAAGGTAATTCAAAGGATTATTTGAACGTACAACTTGGGGTTAACTTGTGCGATGAGTTTGTTAACTGGTTTTTATGACTTCTTTAACAAGATCTTGTGTGCAAAGTAAATTTCCATTTTCATTGCTTCATGTTTTGAGCTTTGTTATATTCTTGCATTAATAGTAGGCCAAGCGAAATTGAATACCGATTTGAGTAGACTAATATTTTTACTTCAGATTCTGTTTTGGCCGTTGCCTATCAAAGCTCGCCAGTCATTCCTTTTTAGCGATAACTGGCGCCAATTGGAAACCTCAAGGGATTTCAAGTCATCCCCCACCTGTGGTTTCCATCTCAGTCGAGGCCTCGCCCTTCCTCTGCTGCCGAATTCAGGTGACGATAGGAAAACCTTCCGCGCTGGAGCTTCTTTGTCCATTCGCATGACATAACCCAGCCAGCTGAGTAATGGGCTTTAATTCGCTGGACTATGGTCAGATCTGCGTAAAGCTCGGACCATAAATCTTCCGGAGAACTTTTCTCTCAAATACTCCAAGGGCCATCTCATCTTCTCTTGACATTGTCCATGAACCTGAGCCATACATCAGGACAGGTATGATGAGAGACTTATAGAGCTTGATCTTTGTTCTTCGAGAAAGGACTTTACTTCTCAATTGCCTACTCAGTCCAAAGTAGCACTTGTTGGCAAGCGTGATTCTCCGTTGGATTTCTAGACTGATATTATTTTCGGTGTTAATGCTGGATTTCAAATAGACGAAGTCCCTCACCGTTGTAAATTTGTAGCTATGATGACAGCAAATACTTCGTCTTGTCCTCGTTGACCGCAAGACCCATATTTTTCGCTTCTTTATCCAGTCCAGAGAAGGCAGCGCTTACGGCGGCATTCAGGTTAGGTTAGGTTCAAGTGGCTGCCGCAGAGGCACACTTAGGCCAGTTTTGAAAGGCCCGTTGTGATACCACCAACGCTAGGAAAGTCAGTCCCGGGATTCGGCATAATTTTGAGCACTTCCTCTTATCACGAACGGATTGATAGTGACCCTACCTAGGTAGCAGACTCTCTTTCTTGCTAACGCAATGCATTCGCAGTGTATATGAACCGGCGTTTCATCATCCAGTTCGCAAAATCGACAAATTGTTTTATCTGACAGATTCAGCTTACTCAGGTGATAACGCAGACCGCAATCTCCCGTAAAATACCCAGTGAGGGTTCTTAGATCCTTCCTCCTTAGATTAATGAGCCTTGCCGATGCTCTTTGTTCTTTAAAGAGTTTGGCCTTCCTCTGCCCTAGGCTGCCCAGTTCTGTCCTAGATTTTCCCAGTTGCTTATGGTCTCCTTTACGTGAGCCTTGGTTAGTCCACAAAAGGGTTCCGGACCATAAAATGCGGTTAGAGCACCATGTTTTACCAGGCGATCTGTCGTTTAGTTGCCCTTCATGCCCTAGGACCCAACCTAACAAAACTTTGTTTTTGGCTACCAGATCATTAAGGACTGCGACGCACCCATCGACAAGTTTCGAAGTTATAGTGTAAGACTGCAAGGCACGTAGGGCGTTCTGACTGTCCGACATGATGGACCCACCCGGAATAACCGTGCTTAGGCTGAAACATCTTTTGCTGAAAGGGATATAGCGGTTTGAATTCTAGGCACAAAAGTTCTGTGAAGGGATCCCATTGATAAGTTTTGCTGTCTATCTCACCTCTCCGGCTATTTGAAAATTCCCCGACCTAGAAGGTATTCTTATCAAATCCCATTAGCGGAGGCTGGGGTAAAGGGAAGTCAATACTATGCTGGTGGAATCAAGTAGGGAAAGATTTTATATGCTTTGGTGTTTTATATTAGCCCCCCTTGGAAAGAAAAGGTTAAAGGTTAAATCCTCAAATTATAAAAGTTTAAGTGATACTTATTTTTGATGTTCATATTTCATCAGCCTAAGGGAAATGAAATCCACCAAGGCGTCAATCAGACATGCCACGAGCAGAAACATGCGGAATTATAAATAAGAAGTGACGAATTCAAGTTTTACAAAAGTTTTCCTACAAAGGTCACGTGTCATTTGTTGACTGCTTGCAATGCAACGCCAATAAAAGTCAAGAACTTAGAAACTCGTAATTTTTTTTGGCAAAAGTTATGAACGAAAATCCATAAAGAACATTTACAAACAAAACACACACAAATCAATGTTATTCTTCACGAAAAAGTGTTTTATAAGCGCACTCGTGACTATTAGTGGCTGGAAGTGAGATAAGTGGCAGGGCGAAAAATTCGAAACTTCAAGCTGAATTTGTAATCCAAAGCTGATGAGTGATGTAGGTAAGAGAGTGCTGACAAAGTGGTTGTTCACATTTTTGTTTCAATTTCAAACTTGTCATTGGCTTGCGAAGGGACTTCCTTAAAGCTCTTTAACTATTTTGAAAGTTATTTTGTTGGCATTTATCCTTGCGATTAGCATACCACCGCGCTCTCTCATTCAATACCCACCGATCTGTATACCCGATTAACTAATACTTAGCTACACTACTCACCGAGAAAAGGGCTGTTAAAAATTTAAAATGCCCTTGGGATATGTGGAAGAGGCAGCCAGTTATTCGAGTTTTTTGAACATTTTCATTTTATGAGTTTATCGTTGTTAAGATATAGGTATTCGATATTGTCGCTCTCTTGCCAGAGGCATGAATGTGCAAATTTTCAGATTGAGTTAATAGGGTCACGTGATTAACCTCTCGTTTATCTACGATTCACGAAAATCTTGGGTTTCCTAAGTATAAGGAACCCCCGGAAATCTGCGATGCCATTTTCATGAATGTGTAGTTCAATCCCTGAAAATTGTGCCAGAAAAACGTGTGTAGCACACACATTCATGTTTGTGGCAAAACAAAAATGTTTAGATATTGAATTTCCAAATTTTTTAAAAATGTCATTATGCCAGAAGTATGAATACGTTGAACTCGACAACAGACACCATGGCGTATACGTAACAATTTTGCTACACATTCGTGTTTCTGGCAAAACGAAAATTTAAAAATTTAAATTTAACATTTAAATTAAACATAAATTGTTTAAAAATTTACTTGGACATAAAAAAAATTTTTTTTTTGTAAACAGTTTTGTAGCCCATTCAATTTTACTCTAAGAATGTGAACTAGCTAAAAATTTTATTTGAATGTTTAGATTTTTTTTGGCAAGCGTGTTGGATGTTTTCTTCCATACAACTC
>CAXKVI010000001.1:8914162-8916662 GCA_964058755.1 Campiglossa producta | reverse complement strand
GCAGATGCTGCTGCTGCTGTTGTTGTTGTTGTGCATGTAGTAGTTGCTGTTGCTGTGACTGCAGCTGTTGCTGACACATCGGTCATTTTGGGTTTTATGTTATCGGAACTCTATTATATTCGGCTGTTTTGTTGTTGTTCGTAGCTCAAAGGCAGCTAGGCAACTGCTTCTCTCACATTTTGCTTTGGCTCACACATTTCTTTCACAGCTCATCCTTTGATATGCTTGTTCGTGTGTGCTCTTGCTGCCTAATTGATAGACTCCATATCCGATCGGTTGTCAAATAAGCTCGTCAATGGTTGCACGTGTGTATGTGTGGGAGTCATTTACTCAGCTTAATACCTTAATGCTTCCGTTACGTATTTGTTGTATAGTCATTTAGCTCGTATAACACATTACGAAAATGTCTTATTTGTGCAGTTGCGCCTCTTCTCTTGTTCTCTTAATCCAATCACGTCGTCTTGTCGTTCTTAAGTTGTCTCGGTTGCCAGTTTGAGCGCTTCTAACGAGTAGCTGCTTGTGTTGTGTTTTGTATCCTGACGTCTATTGGCTTGTTCATCCTGTTTTCCTTACTTCCACCTGCTGCTAAGCAGTTAATTCATGACCACAAATATACTTGGCTTACTTGCTATTAGTTGCTCTGAGATCTTTGGAATTTGATTTTCGCCTTTGCAGTGTCTGGTTATTGCGGGCACATTGCCATGGTCACACATACACACAGCCTTCGCTCTAGTTGCTGTCTATTTTGTTATGCTAAAACGTGTTAAGCTCTTGTTATGTTCCGAGCTTTCTTTGTTTTATTTGAAGTTCCTACTTTTCTCTCTAATGCCTTATTATGCACTTCTCTGCTTCTTCTTAGAAATACAAATTAAATGGTGTCAAGCATTCGCTTTGTTTCACTCATTTAAGGAACTTAATAAATCGTTCGCTTGTCTCACAATAGCTGTTGAGCCTCAGCATATATATTACATAAACTTGCTTCAATAAGTGTCAGCCATTTAGGTTGTGTAGGTGCAGCTGTTGACGTAATTAAACGCTCGTTATGTGTTCACTGTAAGAAGAGTAATGGAAATTTATACGAAATTAATCATCTCAAATGTATTGTTAAAGTACAGTTCAGTATGATTTCTAAACATCTTCATTTTAAAGTGTATCTTTAATAAAATAAAGCAAAATAAAATAATAAAAAAAAACTTAAAAAAATATAAAACAAAATAAAATAAAGAAATTAAATAAATTTAAAAAAATGTTGTGCAAAATAAAAAAATTAAATTAAATTAACTTAAAAAAAAAAATAAAAAAAAAAATAAAAAAAATAAAAAAAATAAAAATAAAAAACCAAAAAAAAAAAAATTAAAAAAAAGGAATTGGACCAAAAAAATAAAATAAAATAATGTAAAATGAAATAAAATAAAACGAAAAAACTTAAAAAAATATAAAACAAAATAAAATAAAAAAATTAAATTAAAAAATTAAATTAATTAAAAAGAATGTTGTGCAAAATAAAAAAATTTAATTAAATTAACTTAAAAAAAATAAAAAAGAAAAAAAAAAAATAAAAAAACGAGAAAGAAATTGAAAAAAAGGAATTGAGCTTAAAAATTAAAATAAAATATTGTAAAATGAAATAAAATAAAACGAAAAAACTTAAAAAAAAATATCAAACAAAATAAAATAAAAAAAATTAAATTAAAAAATTAAATAAATTAAAAAAATGTTGTTGTGCCAAATTAAAAAAATTAAATTAAATTAATTAAAAAAAAATAAAACAAAATAAAAAAAAAATTAAAAAACGAAAAAAAAATTAAAAAAGGAATTGGACGAAAAAAAATAAAGTAAAATAATGTAAAATGAAATAAAATAAAAGAAAAAAAAAAACAAAAAAAAAAAATAAAAATAAAGTTAAACAAAATAAAAAAACCAAATAAAGGGAAAAAATTAAATTAAATTAAATAAAATCAAATAAAACGAAATAAAATATAAACCAAAATAAAATAAAACAAGTAAGAAAGTCTAAGTTCAGGTAAACTGAACATTAAATAGCCAGCGATTTCTACCAGATTCATTAGGAATATTTCTTATACCACCTTGAAACCGAGATATGTCAATTTATGTGATTTTCGAAATTTTCGATATCGGAAAAGGGGGCGTGGTTATCATACGATTTCGCCTATTTTCTCTAGCCACCTACTTTGGCCATAAAGTAATCTGTATCCAAATTTCATGCAAAATCTCAACTTTTACTCAAGTTATGCCAATTTATGTGATTTTCAAAATTTTCGATATCGAAAAAGGGGGCGTGATTATCATCCGATTTCGAAATAAAAATAAAGTTAAGCAAAATAAAAAACCAAATACAGGAAAAAATAAAATAAAATAAAATAAAATGAAATAAAAAAGAAAATAAAATAAATTTCACTTTTGCATCATAAAATGAAAGGTATTTTCGGCCGTATTCCAAATATGACAATTTTAATTTTTTTCCGTATATCTCGGGAAT
>CAXKVI010000001.1:8899162-8909162 GCA_964058755.1 Campiglossa producta | reverse complement strand
TTTTATTTTATTTTATTGTATTTCATTTTATTTTATTTTATTTTATTTTATTTTATTTTATTTTATTTTATTTTATTTTATTTTATTTTATTTTATTTTATTGTATTTCATTTTATTTTATTTTATTTTATTTTATTTTATTTTATTTTATTTTATTTTATTTTATTTTATTTTATTTTATTTTATTTTATTTTATTTTATTTTATTTTATTTTATTTTATTTTATTTTATTTTATTTTATTTTATTTTATTTTATTTTATTTTATTTTATTTTATTTTATTTTATTTTATTTTATTTTATTTTATTTTATTTTATTTTATTTTATTTTATTTTATTTTATTTTATTTTATTTTATTTTATTTTATTTTATTTTATTTTATTTTATTTTATTTTATTTTATTTTATTTTATTTTATTTTATTTTATTTTATTTTATTTTATTTTATTTTATTTTATTTTATTTTATTTTATTTTATTTTATTTTATTTTATTTTATTTTATTTTATTTTATTTCATGGGATCTAAAAAAAACGTTTCAAAGATACATACGTGCATATGTGTTTCAAGATTTGTTTAACGTGCATAGAAAATTTGATTTTCATCCAAACCCAATTACATTAAAAGTTTATAAACAACTTTTTTACTTGCTGCAATTTTAAGTTTACATACAACAAAAAAAAAACAAATATTTTTATACAGGGAGGGAATTAAAGGGTAGTTCTAAAATCCATGAGAAAATTAAATTTTGTATACTAAAAACATATTTAAGTAACAATGACTATAGTACTCATATGTATATGAGCCCAATAATTTTTATGTATTTGTTTTGAATTTTTAGGCTCTTTTATTAGCTTCTACTTAACAAAAGATTTTATTTATTAATAAAAAAAATTATAGAAAACATTTTTCATACTTTAAAAAATATGTAATTTCTTTCTCCAAGAGAGACTTCAAAGGAAAATCATTTCTTTAATCAACCCAACCTACATAGGAACAATGAAATACATGAACCACCCTAATGGCTCATAAATAAATACATGCATACAATAACTACACAACTGAACAATATGCTAGCTCCCCCAAAAAGTATGTTTGCAATGAAAACTATTACATTCTTTTGCCTTCTGAGTGGCCGTTCATAAAGTGAAAGTCTGAGTGTGTGAAACGTTGCATGTGAGTGGCTGAAAATGCCATTGTATCATGCAATAGTAATTTGTTAGTGCACACTTAAGCCTGCACAAGTGAGTGGCGTTGTATGCAAGTGTTGTTGTGACTGTTTATTTGCAAGCTAGGCGATTTGTCTAGTATGAATCTGGGACGAGTTGCAAAGGAGTATGCGATTAGTTAGTTCCAGTTTTGGTATCTTTATGTTGTCTGAAGTCGCCCCCTTTCTTTGATAATGTCCTATAAATAGTCTAATTACACTTACCTTCTTTGTTTCCTAGGTCTATAGTGTAAATAATACAGACTACCTCGGATAAATCATAGCCCACTGTAGACGGACTAATCGCAGTCCTGTCACCTTAAAGAATATTCTTAGAATTTTCGTCATGGTTTGCTTTGGATATATGTATATAGGTGTGCACAGAAGCAGTAGGGGTTCACATATGCATTTATATCTATGTATGTATGTGTTCGTAGTACTCTACAAAACCATAAAACTGCACTACCCAAGGACTTCATGCCATATTTTTCATGTTCAGCTTATCTACCAACTAAAAATTTATTGTTGGTTTGTTGTTTCGTGCACAACACCTTTGGCTTCCGCTTACAATTATAGAATTAAAATTGCTTCCTGCTTAGAGTATTTTGTAAATAAAATTAGTAAAATTTATTATCCGGTGTTATTTAAAATGATCCATAAATATCAAAGGTGAATGCAAAGCGGATTAGCTAAGGCTAGGAACTTTTAGCTAACATATTCAAGTGCAATAGTACAGGTTTGTGCAACTAAATAGAGTCAGCCTTAAAGCTTCAAATTTTGGTTTATTGGTTTGGCTTCATGTTAGCCCCAACATGTCTGCGAAGTTTTATTGTTCTAGGATAACGGCAACCCGTGCCGATTTTTAGTCAAAGCTTTTGCTAGCAGCTTATACTAAGTTCACACAAAAGTCCATTAAAGTTTCTAAAAACATATAATTTTAATATTTGGCTCATATTTAAAAGACTGTCTCCACCTTTGAATTTTTAAAAGGATAACAGGATTCTTTGCAAGAATATTCAAAAAACTTATTCACGAGAAAAAGACATTGGTATTTCAAAAGTGTTTTAGTAGATTGCGTAACAATATGTTTTCTAGCAAACTAATTGAGTACAACTTGAAATTTTGCAATTATAGTGCACTTTTTATAGGTCCTACACGGTGTATGAGTAACCTTTACCTGTTCTTTTCATACTGCTATATGATAGTATGATTGATTCTAAGACTATCCACTTCGGGGCTGCTACTTGGGGCGGTTTACAGGGTTGCCACCTATTTAATTTTTTTTTAATTATGGAGCAAGATATTCCAATAAGGGGTACCAAATGAAATGTATTTTCGGCGACATGCCAACTAAAATATTTTCAAGTAGGGTTTGGACCTAGGGTTGCCATCTTACCACAATATATTTTTGTATATCCGGTACTATCTCGAGAATTGCTTGACCGATTGGAATTAAGTTTGGCATAGAGATAGTATTATGGATTCTAGGACAATCCATTTGGGAGTTGCCACTTGGCGGGTTTACAGGGTTGCCACCTATCTCATATTTTTTTAAATTATGGAGCAAGATATGCCAATATGAGTATGAAATGAAAGGTATTTTCGCCGAAATACCAACTAAAATATTTCCAAGTAGGGTTGCCGCCCAGGGTTACCATTTTACCGTATTGTATTGTATATTTTGGGGTCATTTTGGGATCATATTTGGATTATTTTCGGAATCATTTAGGGGTCACTTTGATATAATTTTGGGGAAATTTTGAGATCATTTTTGGTTAAAATTTGGATCATTTTGGGACAATTTTGGAGTCATTTACGAATCATTTTGGGGTCATTTTTGGATCATTTTGGGGTAATTTTGGGATCATCTTGGGACAAATTTTGGGTTATTTTGGGGCTATTTTCGGGTCATTTTGGGATCATTTTTGAGTAATTTTGGGTTCAATTTTGGATCATTTTGGGAACATTTAAGCGTCATTTTGTCATCGTTTTGGGATTATTACGGGGTAATTTTGTGATCATTTTGGGGTCATTTTCGGATCATTTTGGATACATTTAATGGTCTTTTTGGGGGTCATTTTGGAATCACTTTAGGGTCATTTTGGGATTATTTTAGGGTAATTTGTCAACTTTGTTAAGATTGTTTTTGATGCATGATGGTCAAAATTAGCGGTTATGCGTGAAATTTTGGGACAGTCTAACGAATATGTTCGAATGTTCATTCAAATACACATCTTAAGTCTTCTTCGAGATTGAAGTGTCTATGCAAAATATAAAAAAATGAGTTTAGTTGGCAACCCTATGATGTAGCCTCAACTAAAAATATAAAATTGCTCGGATTCGGCGAATTAATTTTTGTATCAAATTTTTATAATTCCAACGAAATAATTATGCACTGAATTTTTTGCATGAAATTATATTTCTAATCTCTTTAACTATTAAATTCAAACGTAATAATATTTGATCTAAATCAAAAACCATAATAATTACATTAACATATTTTTGTATTTAGCTTCAGTAATTCCATCGACTGATTGCATTTGAACTTCGTGATAGAAGCTAATGAAAAACGCAGCGTTTCATTTCATCCAACCATCAGCAATTATCTATCAACGAGTGGTTAGAGAGTGTAAAATGTAAAACGTACGTGATCGCATTATCAATGAGGTGATTTAGATACTCAGTTAAAGCCACTTGACATGCCATACACCACTGCTAACTCTGCGGCTTACACACAGCGTTAAGAGCTCGTTAGATAGAGGTGTACGAGAGAGAGAGTTGCGATTATTGTTCAAATTTGCTATGTCGGCTATCAAATGTCATTTGGTAAGTGCAACTGCAACGAGACATCCTTTAGCTGGTTGCTGCTCTATTAGCAATGCCAAAGGTTGTGCCCCTAATTGTGGCGCCTTTTTGTCGCACATTCATTGACTGCGTATTTAACCAAGACTGTAGCTGTTAGCTGGGACTATTATAAATGGTGTTGGATTGCAGAAATTAGCTACTCGCCTGCAACTGCAAAACGTTTCAAATTGTTTTAAATGCCTTTCGAGCACGCCATTCTCAAATTAACTCGTAGCTTTGCGTCGCATGTAGTTGTAGTGTGCGAGTAATTGTTGTTGCTATGTTACGTGTCAACTGAATGAGTGCGTGCACTATTTTAGGCTTTATGAGCATTTAGTTAATTTGTGACATTTGACACTCGCGAAACAACACTTTGGCGACATGCTTAAAACACTCGAATTGGTAATTTAGCAAGGAAATAATTTAACATATGAGAAAAGAAAGAATTAAATGAAAAGAAAAGAACAGAAAAACTAAAAAAATTAAATGGAATGGAATAAAATGAAAACAAAATTAAATTAAATTAAAACAATTTAAAACAAATAAATTAAAATAAAAAAAATTTAAAAATGAAATTAAAAAAAAATTAAAAAAAAAATTATAATAAATTGAAATAAAATTAAAAATAAATAAATTAAAACGAAATAAAAATGTAAAAAAAAAATAAGAACAATAAGATGAAAGAAAAAATTAGATGAAATAAAAAAATTAAAAAATTATATGAAATAAAAAAAATGAAATAAAAAAGTTAAAAATAATAAAAAAGAATTAAAACAAAAAATAAAAAAAATAAAAAAAAAATAAAAAAATTGAAAAAAAAATAAATTAAAATAAAAAAATGTTTAAATTTAAAAAATGAAATGAAAAAAAAATAATAATAAATTGAAATAAAATAAAAAATAAATAAATTAAAATGAAATAAAAATGTAAAATAAAACGAAAAAAAAAAAAATAAAAATAGTAAGATGAAATAAAAAAGTTAAAAATAATAAAAAAGAATTAAAAAAAAAACAAATGAAAAAATAAAAAAAATAAAAAATTAAATAAAAAAAATTAAAAAATTTAATAAAAATAAAAAGAAATAAATAAAATTAAAAAAAAGAATTCAAAAAAAAGAACATTTAAAAAAAATTAAAAAACAATTAATAAAATAAAAAAAGATGAAATAAAAAAATTAAGAAAAAATAAAATAAGAAAATATAAAAATTAAAAAAAAATTTACAAAAAAAAAGTAAAAGAAAAAATAAAAAGCAATAAAAAAGAAAAAATTAAAAAAAATTGAAAAGAAATAAATTAAAATTAAAAATTTTTTTTTAAATTTAAAAAATGAAATAAAAAAAAATAAATAAAAAAAATAATAATAAATTGAAATAAAATAAAAAACAAATATATTAAAATAAAATAAAAATGTAAAATAAAACGAAAAAAAAATAAAAATAATTAGATGAAATAAAAAGGTTAAAAATAATAAAAAAGAATTAAAAAAAACAAATGAAGAAAATAAAAAAAATACAAATTAAAAAAATATAAAAAAATACAAATTAAAAAATAAAAAAAATAAAAAATAAAATTAAAAATTAAAAAATTAAAAAAAGAAGAATTCAAAAAAAGATAATTAAATAAAAATTAAAAAACAATTAAAAAGAAATAAAAAAAAGATGAAATAAAAAAATTAAGAAAAGATAAAATAAAAAAATATAAAAATGAAAAAATACAAGAAAAAAAAAACAAATAAATTAAAATGAAATAAAATGAAATAAAAATGTAAAATAAAACGAAAAAATAAAATTAAAATAATAAGATGAAATAAAAAAGTTAAAAAGAATTAAAAAAAAAACAAATAAAAAATACAAATTAAAAAAACAAAAAAAAAAAAGATGAAATAAAAAAAATTAAGAAACAATGAAATAAAAAAATATTAAAATTAAAAAAAATAAATAAAAAAAACATAAAAAACAAATAAATTAAATAAAATAAAAAAAATTTTTACATTAACGACAAAGGCAGTTTGGCCAAAAGCATATCTAAGATTTAGGCTCTTGGCCTCAATAGCTAGGTCAGCTCAAAATATTAAAAAGATGATTTATATATTGTCGCAAGTTGCAACAAAAAAAAAACGAAGTAAGTCGCTTTCAATGTTACTGCGAAATCCTAATCCTCAACTTATCCTTCTGTTCGTAGGCTAAATAATTATTTTAAACATATATGTAAATGTAGCACACAGACCGAAATAAACTTTCCAACTGTCGAAAACAGAGCAATTGTGTGTCTCTCTGGATGTTTGTATTTAGTTGAGCACTTACTTTTAAGCTATTCTCGTATGCTGTAACGCCCACGTAGAACTGTCACAGTTGCAGTCACTTCCGTCAGATACACACACACACATCTTCAAATGTAAATATGCATTTGGATTAGGACTAAAGAAAATGCGAATTAGGGTGGTTCTTATGTGCATTACATTTCATCATTACTTCAGGAAATAAACATTAGTTCTCTTGGGTAACCTAAAATTTGATGCACGTTTGATCCGTGGAACCCTATAGAGTTTGTCATGGTATGAATTACGAATACAACAATACATTATAATATGTGGTTGGCGAACAGCCCGGATTGTATACTCTGAGAGCTAGGTCGATAAATGCACTTGAATAAGACACTGATTCTGACAGATAGTTTGACAACCACTGAATACATGCACTGATTCTGGCATATAGTTTGACAACCACTGGGGAACAGCTGATAAGAAGCCGCATAGCTAATTTTTCCATATATTTGTAGAAACGGAACTGCGAGTATCCCTACGATAATGAATAAAACTCAAAAATTAAGTTTCTTCCTAATAAATATATTTTTGTTTACTTTTTCGAGTAATCCATTGGTACACTAGATATGCAGTAGCAACACTGTCGCAGTGTGTGTTTTGCGGTAAATTTCCTTTTTTTTTTCAACCCACAATTCAACTAAGAGAAAAAAATAGACAGAATACTAAACTTCCGACTTTGCTCTTGGCATTTGCTGGCATGCTTTTCATTTATGCAACACCCACACTTGCATGCCACACAATCCTTTGCGTATTAAATTTTCATCCATTCCACACACAATTCCCGTGCAAATAAATGCATGTCAAAAAGGAAAGAGGTGGTTTGCTAAGCTTATCAGCAATTGCACGTCCACGAGTGGCTACGATCCGCCTATGTGCCACTCAACATTGCTTCAAATGGTTAGCTTGAACCGCAAAAGTGTTTGTTTTGCTTTTGGATTTAGCACTAACTTTTACGGAGAGTTGCTTGGCTCGTGCAAGCTGTCTGGTTGAATTGTGGCAAATAAAATATATTTTCAAATGTTGAGAAAATTTAATTGGAATTCTGTGATATCCACATAGTGTTATATATATTCAGTGAATGCAACCAATATCTATGTAGACAGTAACGGGAATCAATACGAGAACGAAAACGAAAAACTTTTTAAGGAATGGAACCGGAAGTGTTACGAAAGAAAACTGAAACTGTAACTGAATCTAATCTGGAATCAGTTTCAAAAAACGGAACTAAAACTGTGATCGAAACCGAAACGAGCCCATATTTAGTTGTGAAAAACGATATCGAAACCAAAATAAAAGCTGAAACATTATTTTGAATCGGTTGGAATCCTTGCATATATATAAACATTCTATACTTCAATTTAAAATTATATAACTTATAATAAAATTGAGGTCAATTTGGTTAGTTCAAATGCAAGTTTCATTAGCATCACCGGTAAATTGGAAAAGTTTGTGCAAGATTTGTGTGTATTAAAATAAAATAAAATAAAATAAAATAAAATAAAATAAAATAAAATAAAATAAAATAAAATAAAATATAATAAAATAAAATAAAATAAAATAAAATAAAATAAAATAAAATAAAATAAAATAAAATAAAATAAAATAAAATAAAATAAAATAAAATAAAATAAAATAAAATAAAATAAAATAAAATAAAATAAAATAAAATAAAATAAAATAAAATAAAATAAAATAAAATAAAATAAAATAAAATAAAATAAAATAAAATAAAATAAAATAAAATAAAATAAAATAAAATAAAATAAAATAAAATAAAATAAAATAAAATAAAATAAAATAAAATAAAATAAAATAAAATAAAATAAAATAAAATAAAATAAAATAAAATAAAATAAAATAAAGTAAAATAAAATAAAATACTTATTTAAAGAAAACTTATAACTTTAAAAGAGCTTTTCCTGTATATTTGCATATCCGTTAATATCTCGAGAACAGCTAAACAGCACAAAGATAGTATGCTTAACTCGTTGTTGCCACTTGGGACAGTTTACAAGGTTGCCACCTGTCCCATTTTTTTTTTTAAATATTGAGCAAGGAGTGCCAATATCGGTATCAAATGAAAGTTATTGTTCGGAGACATAACAACTAAAATAGTTTCAAGTATGGTTGCAACCCAGGGTTGCCATATTACAGTACTATATCGAAAACCGCTTAACCGATTTCCACTTGAGCGTTGCCACTTCGGGCGGTTAAGAGATTTGTCACCTATCTCAATTTTTTTTTAAATATTGAGAAGGGTATGCCAATATGGTTATCCAATGAAAGGTACTTTCAGCCGCATACCCACCATGATGTCTTTAAGATTAGTTCGCACCTAGGGTTGCCACATTGTAGGGATGCCACCTATTTTTATTTTTTTTTTATTTTGGATGAAATTTGTTTTGCAAAAAGTATGCTTCATTCAAAGATGTTCTAAATGGGTGTTGCCACTTGAGGCAGTTTATTGAGTTGCCACCTATTTGATATTTTTTCGCAAATATATTTTAAAAAGTTTATGTTGGTAAGACTATGCGAAAAAATCGAAAACACTGAGCAAACACCGGTCACTCAGGTAAATTAAAATAAAATCAAAAATAATTTTAAAAATTAAGATAAAATAAATAAAATAATATAAAATAATATAAAAGATTAGCTCTCCCTTCTCTCTTGATGCATGCACATGTTTCTTTATATACTGAATTCCACAGGTGCACAGCTTTATATTCTTGTAATAGCTATGCAGCTGGAAACAGTATACTAAGTAAATTTGTCATTCATTTGAAATAATTATTAATGGTACACGGAAAAGAACGAGTAACTCAAAGTTAGACAGTGAGACTCAGGCATAAAAGCTGAATATTTGTTCTTTGTTTGTAATACAAAAATAAAACGAACTTTTCTGAAAATAGGTAAAAGTAGTTCTAGGCTAACTGATTTTGCCTATTTTCGTTTTGAGCCTTCGAAAAATTGGTTCTGAAAAAAAAAACCAAAATTAGCTAAGGATTTTTTCAGTGTAGCTTTATTATGAATGGTACTTATTTCTTCCCTTAGACCTCGCTTTAATTCGAATTATTATACATGAAATATTCCGCATTTATATGTCAGGCATAACCGGCTATGAAATCATATAAAGGTTCTCCCAACACTGCTAGTACACGTATAGTTAGGCTTTATTAAAGTATGTATATAATATAAGATATTTACCCTCGTATAATAATGTAATTATTATGTTCTTTAACAATATACTACGGTGAATAGTATACACGGTTTATCACTCATGAGATCAAGCAAGTGTCCCACTATCACACTATATCATTTTATATATGTAATCTTGTATACGATTTTTCGGCTGAGTAGATAAATTAAAATAATTACAGTGAAGGTATGTATATAATATCCTCTTGGCAAATAATGAATATAATTTACATGCCCGAACAAGTTAATTAAATGTGTACAACAATAAATAGGCATGTAAATGGTAAGACATACGCACACACATATATACCCAATTAATTTACAAGTTAACACATACTAACAAAATAATTGGGCGATATGTTATGAGTACCGTTTAATGGTTGTCTTAAATAAGTCTCGGGAAATGCTGCAGCTGCTTAACGCCAGAAAGAAGG
>CAXKVI010000001.1:8889162-8894162 GCA_964058755.1 Campiglossa producta | reverse complement strand
GTAAAAAAATCACCCCAATGCATTTCAGTAGTTTATTAGCCAATTGCAAGAAGTCGACACATAAAATTGTCTGTCTCGGCTCCATTCATTTATCCATAGCAGTTAGGCAACCCAACGCATAATTTGAACCCAAAGTGACCACAAAATGATCAAAAATGTCCCAAATTGACCCCAAAATGGCCCACTTTATTCCAAATTGACCCCAAAATGATCCCAAAATGTCCTCAAAGTAATCCAAAAATGACAAAAAAATAAATATAACCCCATGACCTCCAATGAAGTCCAAAATAATCCCAAACTGACTCATAAATGACCAACAAACTATCCCAAAAATGATTCCAAAATGATCCCAAAATAATCCACAATAACCCCAAAATGATGCCCAAATCACTCCAAAATGATCCAAAATGACCTCAAAAAGTCACCAAAATTATACTATAATGATCCCTAATTTGAACCCAAAATAAACCACAAAATGATCAAAAATTAACCCAAATTGACACCAAAATTACCCAAAAACTATTCCAAATAATCCCCAAATCATCCCAAAATGATCTAAAAAAGACCCCAAAATGATTCCTAAATGACCCCAAAAGCATCCCAAAACAACCCGAAAGTGATCCCAAAATAAGTCTAAAATGACCCAAAAATGATCCTGAAATTACTTCAAAATCATCCCAAATTGACCCCAAAATGATCCAAAACTGATCCCAAAACGACATCAAAATGATCCAAAATTATTCCAAAAATTACTCCAAATTGACTCCAAAATTATTTCAAAAATGATTCCAAAATGATCCCAAAAGGATCCAAAAATGATTCAAATTGACCTAAAACTGATTAAAAGATGTTCGCAAATTAACCACAAAATGAACCAAAAATTATCCCAAATTGACCCCAAAATGACCCAAAAAGAATCCGAAAATAACCCCAAAGTATACATATAAATACAATTCGATAAAATGGCAACTCTGGTCAGCAACCCTACTTGAAAATATTTTAGTTTGAATGTCGCCGAAAATACCTTTCATTTGATATCCATATTGGAATATCTTGCTCAATATGTACTTAAAAAATTGAGATAGATGGCAACCCTGTAAACCGCCACAAGTGGCAACACCCATTTGAAAGGTCTTAGAGCGAACCACACCATCCCCTTACCAAATTTAATCGAAATCGGTCAAACGGTTCTAGAGATAGTACCGGATATACAAATATAATGCGGTTACGTGGCAACCCTAAGTGGCAACCCTGCTTGAAAATATTTAAGTTTGTGTGTCGCCGAAAATACATTTCATTTGATAACCATATTGACATATCTTGCTTAATAGTGTAAAAATATAGAAAGGTGGCAACCCTATAAAATGCCCCAAGTGGCAAGACCTAAGTGGATAGTCTTAGAAATGTACAAATAAGAATAGCTTGATTAAAGTTAGAAGATATTACCTCTCAAAGCACAGAGGTTCATGAGAGTAGTGGGCTTCTGAATTAATTAGTTCTCTGCTAGTACTTTTAGCTTTGGGTTATACCATTATATCAGCGAGAATGTGTGTAGGTAAACAAAGCATAACAAAAATATCAGTTTACGCATATAAGCGAACGTATGAATGTGGCTTTATATATGAGCTTGTGTTCCGCTGCATAGGAATTCATAGAAACCTCATCTACGTACAAATATAAAATGGTTGTTGACAAATATGGCAAAAGATCTAAACACACCGCGTTTGGGGAATATTCAATGCAAAATTAGCTGTGGTGCAAACAAATTTACAAGCACAATGGGTAAATGAATTTATTTTGTGCCATTGTAGAAAGCTACTGACTGAAAGTATATAATCATTACACATACATACATACATGCTACATACATGCTACAACAAGTTTCCAAAGAACAGTCGGAAGAAGACATGCAAAGAGAAAAAAAAATTACTAAATTAAACGAAGTTGTCCTATAAATGGTGACTTTTTCTGCATCACCACCTAGTTTGGTGGAAGGAAAGCTTACCTTAAAATCAATTCCTTGTCAGCTTTAAATTGCTTCTTTGAACTTTCTCAATCTTTCCACGTTCTGTTTCTCAAAACATTCGTCCTTGGGTGGCAAGACATACTCAAACAAACTTATTCAAATTTTCCGTTGATATGCCATTATTTTACACTTCGCCATTTACATTTTCGGCGAATTTCTTTGCCACGTTGCAGCAAAAGATTCAAATGTCGCATGAAATGTAAGCTTAAGCCACACTGACTGGCAACGAAAATTAATTATAAAATAATAAGATACGTGAATGCATCAAACGAAAGCGTGATAATTTAATTTTCCAACGTTGATCTTGATAGGGAATTTTTTTTTTTTTTTTGACAATTTTTTTTTTTGAATTCGGCGAAAGTTAAAGTTTTTGTATATTCTGTAACTTCTGTTCGGCAGTGGAATGTGTTATTTTCAATTACAAGAAATAATTTGTTCGTACTAAAGGGAGGATTTGGATAAAGTCCCAATTTTGAGGGCCTATTCAATATTCTGAGTATGCAGAGTTTCTCTACTTAACTATGCCTACAACATCTGGGAACCTTGCCAAAATTATAATGTTATTACTTGCTCATTGCAATGATCCAACTAATATCTAAACCTACATGGCGTATGAGTAATATTTCGATTTTAAGTTTGATGCATATTAAAATGAGAAAAAGTGCATCATAATTTCACTTGAATTTTCGACATAGAAACTATTTTCTCAAGGGTGAAGATTGGAAAAATGTTGCTCAATTTTACTAGGAAATGATTTTTTTTAGTTTGAATTGCGTATGTTTTTTGTTTTTTTTTACTGAGTATTGTGTCACACAAAAATAAAATAAAATACATAAAGGGAAATTATATGTCTTTCCTGAAAAGTTACAAAGCTCTTTGCTGGAAGTGCAAATGAAATAAGTGACATAAACAAAATTGTATTGATTTTTTTTTTACTTGAAGGTCTGGGAATAGTGACACGTGTGCCCCTCTGCCATTGTTCCTAAGTGGAAAAAAACTTGAATTTTTGCAAAGTAAACTTGAAATTAATGTAATAATATACTAAACGGGTCGATAAAGGGACTTGAAACAGCTTTAAAACGGACTTGAGGGAAAAGTTTTCGTTGGAAATAATTTACAAATACATAAGTGATTTTTTATGGGATGCAGACCCAGAGGTTTTAAGTAAAAACAATTTTAAAAAATTAAATAAAATAAAATATAATAAAATAAAGTAAAATAAAATGAAATAAAATGAAATAAAATAAAATAAAATAAAATAAAATAAAATAAAATAAAATAAAATAAAATAAAATAAAATAAAATAAAATAAAATAAAATAAAATAAAATAAAATAAAATAAAATAAAATAAAATAAAATAAAATAAAATAAAATAAAATAAAATAAAATAAAATAAAATAAAATAAAATAAAATAAAATAAAATAAAATAAAATAAAATAAAATAAAATAAAATAAAATAAAATAAAATAAAATAAAATAAAATAAAATAAAATAAAATAAAATAAAATAAAATAAAATAAAATAAAATAAAATAAAATAAAATAAAATAAAATAAAATAATATAAAATAAAATAAAATAAAACAAAATAAAATAAAATAAAATAAAATAAAATAAAATAAAATAAAATAAAATAAAATAAAATAAAATAAAATAAAATAAAATAAAATAAAATAAAATAAAATAAAATAAAATAAAATAAAATAAAATAAAATAAAAATAAAATAAAAATAAAATAAAAATAAAATAAAATAAAATAAAATAAAATAAAATAAAATAAAATAAAATAAAATAAAATAAAATAAAATAAAATAAAATAAAATAAAATAAAATAAAAATAAAATAAAAATAAAATAAAAATAAAATAAAATAAAATAAAATAAAATAAAATAAAATAAAATAAAATAAAATACAGTAAAATAAAATAAAATAAAATAAAATAAAATAAAATAAAATAAAATAAAATAAAATAAAATAAAATAAAATAAAATAAAATAAAATAAAATAAAATAAAATAAAATAAAACAAAATAAAATAAAATAAAATAAAATAAAATAAAATAAAATAAAATAAAATAAAATAAAATAAAATAAAATAAAATAAAATGAAATAAAATAAAATTGAAAAAAAATAAAAAATAATAAAAAAAACATTAAAATAATATAAACAAAAATAATACAAAATAAAATAAAAAAATAAAAATAAAAAATAAAAATAAAAAATAAAGTAAAGTAAAAAAAAGAAAAAATAGTATAAAATAAAATAAATTGAAATATAAAAATAAAATAAATGTAAAAGAAATAAAAAAATAAAAAAATAAAGAAAAAATAAAATAAAATAAAACAAGTAAGTCTAAGTTCGGGTAAACCGAACCTAAATACCCAGCGATAGTTTTCATATGATTTTCGAAATTTTCCATTTCGGAAGTGGGTGTGGTTGGGAAGCGATTTCGGCCAATTACATCAGGTATACTCCCTATTATGCTAGTATACCTCGTAGCAGTTTCATCGTTCTACCGTAATCACTTTAAATATTATGACCCGTGAAATTTTCAAATATGCCTCCCTGAAAAGTGGGCGGTGCTACGCCTACTTTTAAAAATGTATCAAAATATTATAACAGAACGACTACTAATTTATCCTACCAAACTATATCTTGTTAGCCGTTTCCGTTACCGAATTATGTCAATTTAGGTGATTTTAGAAATTTTCGATATCGAAAGTGGGCATGATTGTAGGGCAATTTTATACAATTTCATCAGGTATACTCCGAACGATACTAGTATGCTTTGTGCCAAATTTCATCGTTCTATTGTAATCAGTTTAAAAGTTGCGACCAGTCGAATTTTCAATTTCCTTAAAAGTGGGCGGTGCCAAGCCCACTTTAAAAAGATTAATGGAAAACTCATAAGAGAATGACCAGGGGGATTCATCTATAAATTTATATCATTTTAGCCATTTTAGCTACCGAGATA
>CAXKVI010000001.1:8879162-8884162 GCA_964058755.1 Campiglossa producta | reverse complement strand
TGTTTTGCTACACGGCTAAAAAAATTAACCTAAATTGTAAACCCGTATAAAGTTTAATTAATTTTCAAACTTTTTTGTACAATATTTCAAACCATCCAAATACCTACAAAGATTTTCAATTGCTATTGGTTTCGATTTATAATCTAAATGAAAAAGCAGTCTACATTTTTTATTTTTGGTTTGTTTGAATGTAATTGAGTTTTGCTCACAAAAACTTAATGTGCGGCATAGCTCCGCGGTAGAGCAGTCGGCTGTGACTCCTGCGCGTTTTCGTTCGAATACTGCCAGCTGCCACATTTTTTTAGTTTTATTTTATTCTTAAAACTTTTTTTAAAACTTTTCGGTTTAAACTTAAAACTTTTTGGTTTGAAAATTAAAATTTTTCGGTTTAAAATTAAAACTTTTTGGTTTGAAAATTAAAATTTTTCGGTTTAAAATTTAAACTTTTGGGTTTGAAAATTCAAATTTATTTTTGAAAGCTTATTCAAGATTTAATTTTGCCAACAACATTTTGGTGTGCGATGTAGCTCAGTGGTAGAGCGGACGGGCATGACGCGGGGAGTCTTGGTTCGAATACACGCCAACGGGCAAAAAATTTATTTTATCTTTAAAAAATTGTTAAAACATTTCTGGTTTATAATTGAAACCCGATTCATTTAACCCAATTTTCATGAAACTGGTCTAGATTGAATTTGAATCCAAATTTGGTTTGGTCATTTATGTAGTCCAAAAAAGTTTAAAATTTAGGTTAAAAATTTTAACCGTGTAGCATTTTTACATTTTTTAGAAACAGTTAAATTTTTGTAAACTGGTGACTTCTGGAATCAGTGATAGACTTGTGGAGCGTATGATTTTTTGGACCTAGTTAGTGTTTTTATTAGAAAAAGGTAACTGTTTAGGTTTTTGAGAACTAGCAGCTTTTAAATATGGCTGACTTTTAGCATCGCTCACTTTTTTCACCTCTGGAGCCTGTGACTTTTTTGGAAACCCGGTCTCTTCTAAAAAAAAACAAATTATAACCAGTCTATTTTAAAACCCGGTCACTTATGAAACCAGTGACTTTTTTGGAAACCGGTAACTTCTGGAATGCAGAATCTGGATACATTGACTTTTTTGTAAACTGTTCACTTCTAAAACCACTTCTGGACCCAGTGAGGTTACTTCTGGAACCAGCGACTTTTTTGGAAACCGGTCACTTCTGGACCCAGTCACTTTTTTGGAAACCGGTCACTGACTTTTTGAAACCCTCACACTTCTGAACCCAGCGAATTTTTGGGAACCGGTTACTTCTGAAACCATTCACATTGTTAAACCGTTTAACTTTCGAAACCAGTGACTTTTTTATAAGTGGTTTTGGCACTTCTAGAACTAGTACCTTTTTTATGGAACCGGTAATTTTTTTGTAAATGGTATTTACTTGAATGAGGCGATAATTAGTATAGATGATAAAGTCCATGTCGATTCAAAAAGCTTAAAAAATGAATTTTCTCACACAAAGGTAAACCTGTGAATATTTTAATTGCAGTTAAGAATCGTTTAAAACTAAATTTTTATTTTATGCTTAACTAAATAATTCCTCCTCCCACTTCCTTTCTCTATAAGTAAACCTTACATCTTATACCCAAAATGAGTGTAAAAAATTTTACTAAGTCATAACCGCAGGATATTTGCAGAATAATAAATTAAGGTTGTGCTGTGGTGTTGTGGAAATAATATACATTTATTGAAATTATATTTCAGTTTCAAGTATACATGAATTTAAATATATAGTTTATACATATATTAACAGACCGCACTACGGTTAGTTGTGGCAATATCTGAAAAAATTAAATGTCGAAAACAGTCAAAGAAATTAAATTATTTTTTGTTTTTTAGGTAAAGTTGAGAGTATATCTTTAGTCCATATAAAAAGCCCACCCTTTGTCGCTTACCTTTCCTCTACCCTTGTCTCTACTCCACTCGCACGGCTTATTCTTTTACATCTTATTTTTCCTATCTCCATCTACATCTCTTTCTCTCTCTTTTCTTCTTTGTCTTTATGTCTATGTTTTTCTCTACCCTTATATATATATTTTTATCTCTCTTTATCTTAACTTTATTGCTATATGCCTTTATCTTCATATTTATCTTTATCAGTATCTATATCTCGGAAACGGTCAAAATTCTAAAATTAAAATTCTGAAGTCAAAATTCCGGAATCAAAATTCTGGGTCGACAAAATTCTGGAAATCGGAATTCCGCACTTCCTTCGCCTTTTTTGGCTGTATTTCAAAATTCTGGGTTTTCATAATTCCGGAATATACGTTTTCCAGAATTAATTCTGGAAATTTTTTCCCCAAAATTTGAGCAAAATCGTGTATTTTAATAAATTTGCTTATATTTAAGATATATACATTGACTTTGATTTTTTGGTCATAAGACAGAAAACGAGCGGAACAATTTGTCTTCCCAACAAACCATGAAGCTAGATTTCGATTCGAGGTACATTCGAGAACTAGCCCCATTCTCCAATCTCTAACGTTAGAGGACGACTCGAGAAACACTCGAGAATCACAGTGTTCTTTAACAAAATGGGACATAATTCTCAATCGAGAAAACTATAGTTTTCGAGTCGAATTCTAATGTCATTTTCTAATGGGATTCTAATGTGAATTTGCAAATACTCACCTTTTGGCTAGTTCTCTAACCTATCTCGAATCGAGTTGTAGTGTAGTTCTCTATGGTTGCCTTCGAATAGAGAATAGTTAGAGAATTACGCTAGTTATCTAACGTAAAGGCGAGCATTTCTCTAACGTTAGAGACTGTGTTTGTTGGGTTTCTACTCTTCCGTGTATGGAAAATAGCTGCATCATCATCATTGGAACAACGTCAAGTGTACCGTCCATAATCCAGCAGTCGCTCTCATTTAACAACTGCAGTGAAAATTTTGTTCCAAAAATAAGAATGCATTCGCCATAACTTTAATAACTTTCTCACTTAAAATAAATAGTTGACCTTCCAAAACATTTAAAGTGATAATAAGGGAATATCTTTTTTTCAACATAAGTTCTCTTTAAAACATTAAACCGTTCCGTTGTCTTCTAATTCTTAACTTAAGGGCATTTCTTGATGGCAGATAATGTCCAATACATATGTTTTTCTGTTATAGATACCGAACGCTGAATTATTTGGCTAGGCTGCAGAAAACTCGAGCGAACCATATTTTTAACCAGATTATTTGTTTCTGCAACCGATTTTTTATGCGCACATGGATTATGAGAATGTTCATTTCACTTTCATATAACATGTTCACAGCCATGAAATTGTGTGACAATCGGCACGGTACATTTGATTTAATTTTGTTATCAACACGCATTTTTAATCATTAATTACAGAATTTTGCCTTTAACATTTAACTGGACTTGGTCTGAAGGAATTAAGATATAGAGGGTTGGGGTCAGTGCGCACTTTTTTTGTTATCAACACGCATTTTTAATCATTAATTACAGAATTTTGAATTTCAGAATTTTGGTTTCCAGAATTTTGCAATTTAGAATTTCGTTATCCAGAATTTTGAATTCCAGAATTTTGATAATTTATAGCAGAATTTTGACCCAACCCTCTATATCTTTATGTACGTACTTATCTTTATCTTTATCTTTATCTTTATCTTTATCTTTATCTTTATCTTTATCTTTATCTTTATCTTTATCTTTATCTTTATCTTTATCTTTATCTTACTATCTTTATCTTTATCTTTATCTTTATCTTTATCTTTATCTTTATCTTTATCTTTATCTTTATCTTTATCTTTATCTTTAATCTTTATCTTTATCTTTTATCTTTATCTTTATCTTTATCTTTATCTTTATCTTTATCTTTATCTTTATCTTTATCTTTATCTTTATCTTTATCTTTATCTTTATCTTTATCTTTATCTTTATCTTTATCTTTATCTTTATCTTTATCTTTATCTTTATCTTTATCTTTATCTTTATCTTTATCTTTATCTTATCTTTATCTTTATCTTTATCTTTATCTTTATCTTTATCTTTATCTTTTCTTTATCTTTTATCTTTATCTTTATCTTTATCTTTATCTTTATCTTTATCTTTATCTTTATCTTTATCTTTATCTTTATCTTTATCTTTATCTTTATCTTTATCTTTATCTTTATCTTTATCTTTATCTTTATCTTATCTTTATCTTTATCTTTATCTTTATCTTTATCTTTATCTTTATCTTTATCTTTATCTTTATCTTTATCTTTATCTTTATCTTTATCTTTATCTTTATCTTTACTTTATCTTTATCTTTATCTTTATCTTTATCTTTATCTTTATCTTTATCTTTATCTTTATCTTTATCTTTATCTTTATCTTTATCTTTATCTTTATCTTTATCTTTATCTTTATCTTTATCTTTATCTTTATCTTTATCTTTATCTTTATCTTTATCTTTATCTTTATCTTTATCTTTATCTTTATCTTTCTTTATCTTTACTTTTTATCTTTATCTTTATCTTTATCTTTATCTTTATCTTTATCTTTATCTTTATCTTTATCTTTATCTTTATCTTTATCTTTATCTTTATCTTTATCTTTATCTTTATCTTTATCTTTATCTTTATCTTTATCTTTATCTTTATCTTATCTTTATCTTTATCTTTATCTTTATCTTTATCTTTATCTTTATCTTTTATCTTTATCTTTATCTTTATCTTTATCTTTATCTTTATCTTTATCTTTATCTTTATCTTTATCTTTATCTTTATCTTTATCTTTATCTTTATCTTTATCTTTATCTTTATCTTTATCTTTATCTTTATCTTTATCTTTATCTTTATCTTTTATCTTTATCTTTATCTTTATCTTTATCTTTATCTTTATCTTTATCTTTATCTTTATCTTTATCTTTATCTTTATCTTTATCTTTATCTTTATCTTTATCTTTATCTTTATCTTTATCTTTATCTTTTATCTTTATCTTTATCTTTATCTTTATGCTTTATCCCCCTGCTT